>OY720462.1:1000000-1297500 GCA_963082715.1 Harpalus rubripes
ATGTATGTATGTATGTATGTATGTATGTATGTATGTATGTATGTATGTATGTATGTATGTATGTATGTATGTATGTATGTATGTATGTATGTATGTATGTATGTATGTATGTATGTATGTATGTATGTATGTATGTATGTATGTATGTATGTATGTATGTATGTATGTATGTATGTATGTATGTATGTATGTATGTATGTATGTATGTATGTATGTATGTATGTATGTATGTATGTATGTATGTATGTATGTATGTATGTATGTATGTATGTATGTATGTATGTATGTATGTATGTATGTATGTATGTATGTATGTATGTATGTATGTATGTATGTATGTATGTATGTATGTATGTATGTATGTATGTATGTATGTATGTATGTATGTATGTATGTATGTATGTATGTATGTATGTATGTATGTATGTATGTATGTATGTATGTATGTATGTATGTATGTATGTATGTATGTATGTATGTATGTATGTATGTATGTATGTATGTATGTATGTATGTATGTATGTATGTATGTATGTATGTATGTATGTATGTATGTATGTATGTATGTATGTATGTATGTATGTATGTATGTATGTATGTATGTATGTATGTATGTATGTATGTATGTATGTATGTATGTATGTATGTATGTATGTATGTATGTATGTATGTATGTATGTATGTATGTATGTATGTATGTATGTATGTATGTATGTATGTATGTATGTATGTATGTATGTATGTATGTATGTATGTATGTATGTATGTATGTATGTATGTATGTATGTATGTATGTATGTATGTATGTATGTATGTATGTATGTATGTATGTATGTATGTATGTATGTATGTATGTATGTATGTATGTATGTATGTATGTATGTATGTATGTATGTATGTATGTATGTATGTATGTATGTATGTATGTATGTATGTATGTATGTATGTATGTATGTATGTATGTATGTATGTATGTATGTATGTATGTATGTATGTATGTATGTATGTATGTATGTATGTATGTATGTATGTATGTATGTATGTATGTATGTATGTATGTATGTATGTATGTATGTATGTATGTATGTATGTATGTATGTATGTATGTATGTATGTATGTATGTATGTATGTATGTATGTATGTATGTATGTATGTATGTATGTATGTATGTATGTATGTATGTATGTATGTATGTATGTATGTATGTATGTATGTATGTATGTATGTATGTATGTATGTATGTATGTATGTATGTATGTATGTATGTATGTATGTATGTATGTATGTATGTATGTATGTATGTATGTATGTATGTATGTATGTATGTATGTATGTATGTATGTATGTATGTATGTATGTATGTATGTATGTATGTATGTATGTATGTATGTATGTATGTATGTATGTATGTATGTATGTATGTATGTATGTATGTATGTATGTATGTATGTATGTATGTATGTATGTATGTAGTATGTATGTATGTATGTATGTATGTATGTATGTATGTATGTATGTATGTATGTATGTATGTATGTATGTATGTATGTATGTATGTATGTATGTATGTATGTATGTATGTATGTATGTATGTATGTATGTATGTATGTATGTATGTATGTATGTATGTATGTATGTATGTATGTATGTATGTATGTATGTATGTATGTATGTATGTATGTATGTATGTATGTATGTATGTATGTATGTATGTATGTATGTATGTATGTATGTATGTATGTATGTATGTATGTATGTATGTATGTATGTATGTATGTATGTATGTATGTATGTATGTATGTATGTATGTATGTATGTATGTATGTATGTATGTATGTATGTATGTATGTATGTATGTATGTATGTATGTATGTATGTATGTATGTATGTATGTATGTATGTATGTATGTATGTATGTATGTATGTATGTATGTATGTATGTATGTATGTATGTATGTATGTATGTATGTATGTATGTATGTATGTATGTATGTATGTATGTATGTATGTATGTATGTATGTATGTATGTATGTATGTATGTATGTATGTATGTATGTATGTATGTATGTATGTATGTATGTATGTATGTATGTATGTATGTATGTATGTATGTATGTATGTATGTATGTATGTATGTATGTATGTATGTATGTATGTATGTATGTATGTATGTATGTATGTATGTATGTATGTATGTATGTATGTATGTATGTATGTATGTATGTATGTATGTATGTATGTATGTATGTATGTATGTATGTATGTATGTATGTATGTATGTATGTATGTATGTATGTATGTATGTATGTATGTATGTATGTATGTATGTATGTATGTATGTATGTATGTATGTATGTATGTATGTATGTATGTATGTATGTATGTATGTATGTATGTATGTATGTATGTATGTATGTATGTATGTATGTATGTATGTATGTATGTATGTATGTATGTATGTATGTATGTATGTATGTATGTATGTATGTATGTATGTATGTATGTATGTATGTATGTATGTATGTATGTATGTATGTATGTATGTATGTATGTATGTATGTATGTATGTATGTATGTATGTATGTATGTATGTATGTATGTATGTATGTATGTATGTATGTATGTATGTATGTATGTATGTATGTATGTATGTATGTATGTATGTATGTATGTATGTATGTATGTATGTATGTATGTATGTATGTATGTATGTATGTATGTATGTATGTATGTATGTATGTATGTATGTATGTATGTATGTATGTATGTATGTATGTATGTATGTATGTATGTATGTATGTATGTATGTATGTATGTATGTATGTATGTATGTATGTATGTATGTATGTATGTATGTATGTATGTATGTATGTATGTATGTATGTATGTATGTATGTATGTATGTATGTATGTATGTATGTATGTATGTATGTATGTATGTATGTATGTATGTATGTATGTATGTATGTATGTATGTATGTATGTATGTATGTATGTATGTATGTATGTATGTATGTATGTATGTATGTATGTATGTATGTATGTATGTATGTATGTATGTATGTATGTATGTATGTATGTATGTATGTATGTATGTATGTATGTATGTATGTATGTATGTATGTATGTATGTATGTATGTATGTATGTATGTATGTATGTATGTATGTATGTATGTATGTATGTATGTATGTATGTATGTATGTATGTATGTATGTATGTATGTATGTATGTATGTATGTATGTATGTATGTATGTATGTATGTATGTATGTATGTATGTATGTATGTATGTATGTATGTATGTATGTATGTATGTATGTATGTATGTATGTATGTATGTATGTATGTATGTATGTATGTATGTATGTATGTATGTATGTATGTATGTATGTATGTATGTATGTATGTATGTATGTATGTATGTATGTATGTATGTATGTATGTATGTATGTATGTATGTATGTATGTATGTATGTATGTATGTATGTATGTATGTATGTATGTATGTATGTATGTATGTATGTATGTATGTATGTATGTATGTATGTATGTATGTATGTATGTATGTATGTATGTATGTATGTATGTATGTATGTATGTATGTATGTATGTATGTATGTATGTATGTATGTATGTATGTATGTATGTATGTATGTATGTATGTATGTATGTATGTATGTATGTATGTATGTATGTATGTATGTATGTATGTATGTATGTATGTATGTATGTATGTATGTATGTATGTATGTATGTATGTATGTATGTATGTATGTATGTATGTATGTATGTATGTATGTATGTATGTATGTATGTATGTATGTATGTATGTATGTATGTATGTATGTATGTATGTATGTATGTATGTATGTATGTATGTATGTATGTATGTATGTATGTATGTATGTATGTATGTATGTATGTATGTATGTATGTATGTATGTATGTATGTATGTATGTATGTATGTATGTATGTATGTATGTATGTATGTATGTATGTATGTATGTATGTATGTATGTATGTATGTATGTATGTATGTATGTATGTATGTATGTATGTATGTATGTATGTATGTATGTATGTATGTATGTATGTATGTATGTATGTATGTATGTATGTATGTATGTATGTATGTATGTATGTATGTATGTATGTATGTATGTATGTATGTATGTATGTATGTATGTATGTATGTATGTATGTATGTATGTATGTATGTATGTATGTATGTATGTATGTATGTATGTATGTATGTATGTATGTATGTATGTATGTATGTATGTATGTATGTATGTATGTATGTATGTATGTATGTATGTATGTATGTATGTATGTATGTATGTATGTATGTATGTATGTATGTATGTATGTATGTATGTATGTATGTATGTATGTATGTATGTATGTATGTATGTATGTATGTATGTATGTATGTATGTATGTATGTATGTATGTATGTATGTATGTATGTATGTATGTATGTATGTATGTATGTATGTATGTATGTATGTATGTATGTATGTATGTATGTATGTATGTATGTATGTATGTATGTATGTATGTATGTATGTATGTATGTATGTATGTATGTATGTATGTATGTATGTATGTATGTATGTATGTATGTATGTATGTATGTATGTATGTATGTATGTATGTATGTATGTATGTATGTATGTATGTATGTATGTATGTATGTATGTATGTATGTATGTATGTATGTATGTATGTATGTATGTATGTATGTATGTATGTATGTATGTATGTATGTATGTATGTATGTATGTATGTATGTATGTATGTATGTATGTATGTATGTATGTATGTATGTATGTATGTATGTATGTATGTATGTATGTATGTATGTATGTATGTATGTATGTATGTATGTATGTATGTATGTATGTATGTATGTATGTATGTATGTATGTATGTATGTATGTATGTATGTATGTATGTATGTATGTATGTATGTATGTATGTATGTATGTATGTATGTATGTATGTATGTATGTATGTATGTATGTATGTATGTATGTATGTATGTATGTATGTATGTATGTATGTATGTATGTATGTATGTATGTATGTATGTATGTATGTATGTATGTATGTATGTATGTATGTATGTATGTATGTATGTATGTATGTATGTATGTATGTATGTATGTATGTATGTATGTATGTATGTATGTATGTATGTATGTATGTATGTATGTATGTATGTATGTATGTATGTATGTATGTATGTATGTATGTATGTATGTATGTATGTATGTATGTATGTATGTATGTATGTATGTATGTATGTATGTATGTATGTATGTATGTATGTATGTATGTATGTATGTATGTATGTATGTATGTATGTATGTATGTATGTATGTATGTATGTATGTATGTATGTATGTATGTATGTATGTATGTATGTATGTATGTATGTATGTATGTATGTATGTATGTATGTATGTATGTATGTATGTATGTATGTATGTATGTATGTATGTATGTATGTATGTATGTATGTATGTATGTATGTATGTATGTATGTATGTATGTATGTATGTATGTATGTATGTATGTATGTATGTATGTATGTATGTATGTATGTATGTATGTATGTATGTATGTATGTATGTATGTATGTATGTATGTATGTATGTATGTATGTATGTATGTATGTATGTATGTATGTATGTATGTATGTATGTATGTATGTATGTATGTATGTATGTATGTATGTATGTATGTATGTATGTATGTATGTATGTATGTATGTATGTATGTATGTATGTATGTATGTATGTATGTATGTATGTATGTATGTATGTATGTATGTATGTATGTATGTATGTATGTATGTATGTATGTATGTATGTATGTATGTATGTATGTATGTATGTATGTATGTATGTATGTATGTATGTATGTATGTATGTATGTATGTATGTATGTATGTATGTATGTATGTATGTATGTATGTATGTATGTATGTATGTATGTATGTATGTATGTATGTATGTATGTATGTATGTATGTATGTATGTATGTATGTATGTATGTATGTATGTATGTATGTATGTATGTATGTATGTATGTATGTATGTATGTATGTATGTATGTATGTATGTATGTATGTATGTATGTATGTATGTATGTATGTATGTATGTATGTATGTATGTATGTATGTATGTATGTATGTATGTATGTATGTATGTATGTATGTATGTATGTATGTATGTATGTATGTATGTATGTATGTATGTATGTATGTATGTATGTATGTATGTATGTATGTATGTATGTATGTATGTATGTATGTATGTATGTATGTATGTATGTATGTATGTATGTATGTATGTATGTATGTATGTATGTATGTATGTATGTATGTATGTATGTATGTATGTATGTATGTATGTATGTATGTATGTATGTATGTATGTATGTATGTATGTATGTATGTATGTATGTATGTATGTATGTATGTATGTATGTATGTATGTATGTATGTATGTATGTATGTATGTATGTATGTATGTATGTCTGTATGTATGTCTGTATGTATGTATGTATGTATGTATGTATGTATGTATGTATGTATGTATGTATGTATGTATGTATGTATGTATGTATGTATGTATGTATGTATGTATGTATGTATGTATGTATGTATGTATGTATGTATGTATGTATGTATGTATGTATGTATGTATGTATGTATGTATGTATGTATGTATGTATGTATGTATGTATGTATGTATGTATGTATGTATGTATGTATGTATGTATGTATGTATGTATGTATGTATGTATGTATGTATGTATGTATGTATGTATGTATGTATGTATGTATGTATGTATGTATGTATGTATGTATGTATGTATGTATGTATGTATGTATGTATGTATGTATGTATGTATGTATGTATGTATGTATGTATGTATGTATGTATGTATGTATGTATGTATGTATGTATGTATGTATGTATGTATGTATGTATGTATGTATGTATGTATGTATGTATGTATGTATGTATGTATGTATGTATGTATGTATGTATGTATGTATGTATGTATGTATGTATGTATGTATGTATGTATGTATGTATGTATGTATGTATGTATGTATGTATGTATGTATGTATGTATGTATGTATGTATGTATGTATGTATGTATGTATGTATGTATGTATGTATGTATGTATGTATGTATGTATGTATGTATGTATGTATGTATGTATGTATGTATGTATGTATGTATGTATGTATGTATGTATGTATGTATGTATGTATGTATGTATGTATGTATGTATGTATGTATGTATGTATGTATGTATGTATGTATGTATGTATGTATGTATGTATGTATGTATGTATGTATGTATGTATGTATGTATGTATGTATGTATGTATGTATGTATGTATGTATGTATGTATGTATGTATGTATGTATGTATGTATGTATGTATGTATGTATGTATGTATGTATGTATGTATGTATGTATGTATGTATGTATGTATGTATGTATGTATGTATGTATGTATGTATGTATGTATGTATGTATGTATGTATGTATGTATGTATGTATGTATGTATGTATGTATGTATGTATGTATGTATGTATGTATGTATGTATGTATGTATGTATGTATGTATGTATGTATGTATGTATGTATGTATGTATGTATGTATGTATGTATGTATGTATGTATGTATGTATGTATGTATGTATGTATGTATGTATGTATGTATGTATGTATGTATGTATGTATGTATGTATGTATGTATGTATGTATGTATGTATGTATGTATGTATGTATGTATGTATGTATGTATGTATGTATGTATGTATGTATGTATGTATGTATGTATGTATGTATGTATGTATGTATGTATGTATGTATGTATGTATGTATGTATGTATGTATGTATGTATGTATGTATGTATGTATGTATGTATGTATGTATGTATGTATGTATGTATGTATGTATGTATGTATGTATGTATGTATGTATGTATGTATGTATGTATGTATGTATGTATGTATGTATGTATGTATGTATGTATGTATGTATGTATGTATGTATGTATGTATGTATGTATGTATGTATGTATGTATGTATGTATGTATGTATGTATGTATGTATGTATGTATGTATGTATGTATGTGTGGATCCTCCACACTAACTCAAATACTATCATTCAAAAAATTTTGAAATCTTGCATTTAGAACTTTTTCTGTAATGGAAAGAACCCATTCGATTTAGGTGAAAATTGAACAACCGGAAATGGCACTTTACTAGAAGCTCAAAATAGTTTTTCTTCGAAAAATACCTTTAATGTTATTATAAAAATTAATGATTATTAAATTTTCTATAGATTTGCATTAATACTTTTTCTATATATTTTATGGGTAAATTTATAAAATTATCTATATTTTAAATCCCAGAGTCTACACTTTAAATAAACAAAACGCAGTTATTTAAATATATGTAACTGACAGATAAATGTCTCTATCAAAGAACTAATCATTTCAAAATAATATTAGTAACGTTTTGAAAAGAAAAAAGTAAATAGAATAATAGAAAAGGAATTCAATACAGTTTCCAGCATATGTAAATATGTAGGCATGTATTTAGATTAATAAAAATTAACGATTCACAAAAATGTTTAAGCAAATCCTCATTTTTGGATTAGTGAATTCTATTCTATCTCGGTATTTAAAATTTCTCTGGGTTCGAATCTCACTAAGGCATGGATGTGTGTGAATGTGAAACCACTCTGTAATTAGGATTTAAAGGTAGTTACTTGGATTAGATTAGACTATATTTTAAGAAATAAACTGTAAAAATTAGAGTAAAATTCGCTAAAAATAAGGATTAACCTATAAATGTCGGGAGGTATTGTGTTAGCCACACCAGATTTTTTGTATTTCATTTGCTCTAACAAAAACAATTCTTGATTGAATCCACGTTTTTTGCGTTCATCGCCTACTATGTTCTTTATAAAAACAATGAAAACAATTTAATTGATGATACTTAATCATAGGAAAGAATTTTAACAAGACCAGTACGATGTGAAATTTTATAAGAGTGCTGGAGCTTTAGGCAAAGATATTACAGCTTACTAAGCACGCATTATCATTAGACTGGCAAAGTGTTAATGTAATTATAATAATATGAACTTTGATTAATGTGTTGGGATAGTATAAAGATGTCCTCAAGGACACTAACACTTTACAATAAGAGATATTGTAATTATAATGCAATCATCTGTAATATATACAATAGCGATTATATATGTATATGACTTAATATTGCCTAGACATGTGTATGAAATATATTATTAATTGGTGTTAACAATTATTCGAATTGTAAGTGATACATTTTTCTTTTTCGTTTCGTACATTCTTCTGTCGAATTTGAAAGCTGTTTTATCCCAGGTGGGTTTTATCATAATATCGGCCAAATTGTGTCCGTCATTGTCCAAATTTGTACATTTTCATGATGTGAAATCTATTCAGAAATCTTTTAATTAATAATAATATATTACCTTCCGTCACCTTTAGGTAAGGAAGGTATTGTCTTTGGTCAAAAAATTCGGTGATGAATTATTAATGAATAAGCACGTTTTAAGGTCCCTAGAATACGATTTTACTATTTTTACGATTATGTGTGTGTGTATGTGTGTGTCAGTGTGTGTGTGTGTGTCAGTGTGTGTGTGTGTACCAAAATTTTCGTCTACGATAACTCTAATACTACAATTCCAAAAATTATAATTCTTTCGTATTCCTCTTCGTTGCATCCATATGAAGAGCTGATTAGATTAGATGGTTATAATTGGTCAACCGGAAGTACCCTCATTTGCAGATTTTAACAGTTTTTCTTGAAAAAACGATGTTAAATATAATTTTTTCACATTTAATATTATTATAAATATTAAAGAACATTGTAATCTCTATAAGATTTGACTGCATTTTATACTTCATATTAAATGGATATAGAGTTATAAAATTATAAAGAAATTAAATTTCATAAATTAGCCAGCTATGCTAGAAACGGCTACTATATTAAGAAAATTCTGATTGAAAGATGTCAGTGTCAAGTGCAATGACATATTCGTAGTATATTTGTGTTAGGATCTTTTTGCTCGAAATTATCTGTATGAAATTTGTATAAAATACATACAACTGTAATGCAATGTAATGTACATATAAGAAATTTATAATCTTTTGCAAGGAACTTTATGTATGGATTTTATAGAAAATATATACGCATTTACGAAAATTCTACTGGTAGATACCGCATCTACCGACTGTGTTCGAAAACACGAGTGGTAAAAAGTTACCGTGTTCGAAAATTGTTCAATATCTATCAAATCCATCTACTGGATTCATGAAGAATCTAATCTCAAAAAAAGGTAGTGATGCATAGCGAAGCGCGCGCGTTAAAATTGGAAATGTGTTCAACATAGGACTCTGCTCAGTTTGTTGACTACATTAAATTTCTAAGCTGCTTCAAATTTTTAAATTTTTTAATAGGTTATGGATCTACTCCTGTTTACCATTTGCGTTGTTAAAATATCGATTCCAGTAGCTAGAACCTGATAAACAGCTGTTCACCGGTAGAATTTCCGTAAATGCCTCATATAACTGACGGTCATATTAGATTTTTTAAACCTTCTATTGGCTTGGAAAAAATAAAGTTTCAAAATATGTCAAAACCCAATGTTATTTAAATAGGGGAGAATCAAGTACATTTAAGCACTTTCAAATTTTAATATTAAGCGGAATCATTGACAGCACAATTTTTATTTATTTATTTGGAACCACTTTAGGGGGTGGCCCGGTTAAAATTCGACATGACCCCTTTTAAGGTCTACTCTAATGAGCATATGTACATTTTGTAAGATGTTACACCCCAGATAAAAGTATAAGGTGTACTGAAACATCGGTTGCGTAATAGAATAAACGCTGTTTGAGATTTCGAGTAATACTAGTACCTAATATAAATCACAGTCGAGAAATTTGCCATTTTCGTTGATAAATCAATACAATTTGTATCAATTCCATATGGTAAAACAAGGCGGAAAGAAATTATAAAGCAATGTGCTACTGTCACGAATAAATCAATACTTATCGATCTGAAACAACACTAGATCCTGTAAGGCGTTTATTTCAAATTTTTACTCTCGCTTGCTGACAACTTAGCCATATTATTAGAGTAATTACAGAGGAATTTGCAAGATACAAGTAGATTTATCCGAGAAAAGAGCTATTAAAACCAGAAAATTTTATTCTCTATGTAGTTAACACCTAATAAATCTGCTCCGTAATTAAAAATGTCATTTATAAAGTAGAAAAATAATTAATATTCCTGTTTTGGACTTTACAAGACTCTAATACATAAATTTTAAGCTGAAAATTAATTTTATATGACTAAAAAATAATTTGAGAGACGTTTCAAATTTAATTCTGAACCCTAGCTATTTTTAGTGCCTTCGAAATCGCTGTGCAGTGAATCCAAAACATTTTCCAAGAACCAACAAATATTTTCACCAAAGTATAAAAGCATAATTATTTTGAAAATCTGATGGCGAAATCAGTGACGCTATTTTGCTGTGATGCTCTAACCAGTTTTGGGTATCTACCCATTTAAGGGTTAAAATACACCTTTAATTTTATTGGAAATCGATTTCTCGGTCAAAATACATATGTCCACAAAGTTTTGTCCATAAATATTTAATTATTAAAACAAAGATTATTTTTTAAAAATTGTGTGAGGTGTTCAACCCATTTATGGGCTTATAACTAGAAAACTAAAAGGTGAACACTTTTCTATCATGAAAATTTGGATTTCTTGGACATTTTTATATAAGTATACTAATTTTAAGCCAAATATACGATGGACCCATTTTCGCAATTTGACAATAACTAAATTAAGAACACTAAAAATATTCTAAGATTTTGTATTATGATTTTTTTGTGGAAAACAGACTAATTGAGCAAATATTTTGGAAATTTATTTACTAATATAAGAAAATACGCAGAATCGAATTATGATATTGGAAAAAATGTATGTCCACCCACTTTTGGGTAGCAAATATCAACCCATTAATGGGTAGTAGGTACGACCTTAATTCTATTTCCAATGTATTCCTTGGTTCAAAATACATAATGTGTACTAATTTTTGTCAAAAAATCTTTGCTTGTACATCCTTAAATTAAATAATATGAAAAGTGAAAATATTTTGACTCATACACATAATCAAAAATGTGGCCAACACATAATCTCTCGCCAGATATTTTACCTGGTTGTACGCATAAAACGAAAAATATTTTTAATTACAAATACATATATTTGTCTTACTACAAAATAATTCTCACGTATATTTGCAAAATCTATGGGATATTTTAATGTAAATTAGGTACAATACATACATTTTCTTTATACTCAATATCCTTTCCTTTTCTTTTTCTTTATATTCGTCATTTCTTCGCAAATTCCTTTTATATTCTTTTTTTCGTATATTGCTGACTTTTTTATATTCCTAATCTTCATAATGATGTACAAATATTTTTGACAGAGGCATTCAAATATTTTAGACAGTGACATTTATGTGTCAATTACAAACATTTGAATTTCTTGCCTTGAAGTAGTTTGATCTGAGAATTATTTTTATATGCATTTCTTTATCTCTAAATCTATAGAAGATATATAATAATGAACTTATATTTAGCGAATAAAGACTTTAACGTTCTTTAATATAAGTATTTACATAAATTTTCGATAAATAATATTTAGATGATTTTTTTCTTGTAACTACTACTTCCGGTTGTCCAATTGTTACCAAAACTTAATCAACTCTTCCCATTATTGTTAGATTGAGGAATCCGTAGTTAAAAATGTCTTGTCTTATAGTATTTGAGAAATCGTGGATCCAACATCTACACATCCACACACACATACGGACATCATCGTAAAAATGTTATAATCGGAATCTAGGGACCTTAAAGCGTGCTTATTCACTAAAATCTGGGTATGCGATTTTTAGCATGAATTCAATATCTTTCTTAGCGAGAGGTAAAAATTAATAATTACAGATTTCATTTCGAATAATTACTAGTATAAAAACTTTTGAAAATCCCTGAAAAAATCTACACATCACACCTGCAATCTGTTTGCCGCTCTTTTGAGACCACATCCCAAACTACGTTATAATGAATTGCTTCACGCCATACCTGAAAATATATTAGTGAAGAAAAAAAATATTTTTCACTCTGTAATAGAGTTGTTTCTTTTGGCGCACCGCTGCCATAGGCGTAGCAGGGCGCAGGGGCGAAGGGGGCCCGCACCTGGCCCGGATAATAACGCTGATGATTTATCATGATGCCCCCTGTAGACGGACGTCACTGCCCAGGGCTGGACTCACTAAGGAAACGCATGGTGTGAAGAAAAAATTGCGGGTGGATTTTTTTGAATATATTTGGGAACATATGTTTGGAAGAATCTTCAACCGTTTTCGTAGTATCATGAATTTATAATTTATTTTGTAAATTTTTGGCAGTTGAACAAATGGAGATTTTTATATTTACTATTTACTCGTAATGTATGGTATCATTATGGCTGTATGTCTGCCCAGTTTTAGATACGGAACATCCACCCATTAAAGGGTAAAACATACATCATAGCAACCATATCAAAAATTGTAGTAATCTCACTAGCTGTCGTTTGTTTTTAGTATATTTTAGGCGATTTCGGGCGACATCCGTTCACTTGCGGTATGTTGCGTTCAGGTACGTTCACACATTCGGGCGCTAGGAACAACATACCCGGTATGCTTGGATCAGTGCTCACAGCTGAACGGGTTTGCGAGTCGGGTCAGCTCTCTGTTCACTATTTCTATCGCTTTTTATGTCTTTTTTTGAAATGTCAAAAGTCAAAACAGTCGGAGTCGTGGTCTTATGTCAAACAAGGTGACATTATTTTCGTTGACTCTTTTTTGGACAAATATGGAAAAAACTATCATTCTCCGTTAATGCATTTTAATTGCCAGACACTATTTTTGACAGTTTTAAATGTCGCAGAATATACATAACCACCAAGCACGGTGTCAACAAGTGAACAAGTGAACCAACGATTTTTGGCGCCACCATTAACCATATCATACCGTAACTAACCGTAAGTAATCCGAAACGCAAGAAACCAAGAGAATATTGCCACTGTAAGTGCCAGTGTTACAGAAGATGCAAATCGGTCCATTAATCGACGTTCTCAAGAACTTTCAAGGATGACAACTTGGCGTATTTTGAGAAAAGATTTGGGTTCGCATCCGTATAAGATTGTGTTGACCCAAGAACTGAAGCCACTTGACCATCACAAGCGTAGTGTGTTTGTTGATTGGGCTCTAGAGCAACTTGAAGTTGATTTTTCCAAAAAACTTATCTTTTCAGATGAAGCCCATTTTTGGTTAAGTGGTTTTGTTAACAAACACAATTGTCGTTTTTGGTGTAAAAATAATCTACTACAGATTCACGAGAAGTCTTTGAACCCTGCAAAAGTTACTGTTTGGTGTGGTTTATGGCATGGTGGCATCATCGGACCATATTTTTTTGAAGATGCAAATGGAGATGCACTAACAGTGTTTAGTGAGCGTTACCGATCAATGTTAACGGATTTGTTGTGGACAAAATTGGATGAAATGAATTTGCATATTCTTCCAGCAAGATGGTGCAAATCACATATTGCCAATGGCACTATGGAGTTATTGAGAGAAAAGTTTGGTGAGTCTGTTATCTCCAGAAATGGAACTATTAATTGTCGTTTTTGGTGTAAAAATAATACACTATAAATTTACGAAAATTTTTGAACCCTGCAAAAGTTACTGTTTGGTGTGGTTTATGGTATGGTTGCATCACCGGACCATATTTTTTTGAAGATGCAAATGCAGTAAGAGTGACTGGTGAGCGTTATCGATCAATATTAACGGATTTTTTGTGGACAAAATTGGATGAAATGAATTTGCAAGACATGTTCTTCCAACAAGATGCAACATCACATGTTGCCAATGGCACTATGGAGTTATTGAGAGAAAAGTTTGGTCAGTCTGTTATCTCCAGAAATGGAACTGTTAATTGAAGTCCAAGAAGTTGTGATTTAACACCGTTGGACTTTTCTTGTGGGGTTATTTAAAATCTTTGGTCTATACCAGGGATGGCGAACCTTTACGTATCAACGTGCCATTTTTCTAAAGAAATGTTTAATGAGGTCATCAAATAATTTTGACTTTGTGATTATTGGGAAAATAATAATAATAAATACTATCAACTCAAAACTCTTTATTTACTACAAAAAAATAGGAACATTTTGCAATGTTTCAATTATACGCGTAATTTAAATTAAAGTAAAATTAGTGTGACTTCTGTTGTTGCAGATTCGATGACAAATAACATATGTTAGGGTTGTAAGATGTTACTTTTAGCAGAATGCATGGTGAACTGGAGTCATCTGTCAAACGGTTTCTAACCGAGTCTTTAATGTTATTCATCTCTGAAAATAATGACTCGCAGGCATAGGTTGATGAAAATATTGTTAAAATAGCATGAGCCAGGTTCTTCAAACAATTAAATGTGTCTGGTAACGCATTCCATGTTTCCAAAAATTGTTATTAGCATTTTCACTTATATTACTTGTCAATCTTTCTGTTTCAATTAATTCTAACTCTTTCCTTGTTTCAATAAATTTTTGAATCCATATTGAACTAGACTGGAAATCAATCAGCTGCATTTCAAATTCTTCAATTTCCAACCAATCGCATTGGGACAAATTCAGTTTATCAAAAGACCCGCACACCGCACCCGAACATTCCGTAGCGTAGGGATCACTCGCGTTTGCTCGTCATATAATACCTACTTCACACTTTTTTTCGTAGTGCATCATAATGAATTTTGTGATCAGTGACGTGCCCAAAATATTGTGACGCGTGCCATTGGTTCGCCATCCCTGGTCTATATCATTAAACCTCGAACTATTGACGCTTTGAAATTGAACATCGAACGCTGCATTGATGAAATTACACTTGATTTATTGCAAAAAGTTACCGAAAATTGGGTTCATCGAATTCAATCCTGCAAACGAAGCCAAGGTGGACATTTGAATAATATGTTATTCAAAACATAATTGTCATAAGTTGTACTATAAAATAAAGAAAAAGTTTTGCTTTTGTCTAAGATATTTGTGTGTATTTTATTAATTTAAAAACACGTCGTTCCTATTGGGAAACCCTTTATATGCGCACATCAATTTCTATTACAATATTCTGTCGGTTGCATTTTTATTCGACGTCTTAATTTTGCCAATCATCATGATATGATATTGTAGTTAATGAAAACGTTGACACTTGTAACAATACGTTAATTTACACCTTTAATTGTTGGGTTCATACCCCACTGTGTCGAGTATTAGTCCATAGCCTTCACATACAATGGATGGATGTTTTGCTTTTATTGTTAACTTGCTTGAGTCTGTAATTTATATATGATTATACCATTAACACCTACGTAAGTGTACGCCATGAGCAAGTCGGTATAGAGAACATCTTTATCAATTATATTAGCCTGGATATTCTACAGAGATGGACTTAGGCATTTTTATCTCCCGCTACCCTTGGTAAGGGTGGTATAGGGATCGTGCTAAAAATCGCATATCGAGATTTTGGTAAATGAACATGTTTTAAGGTCCCCAGAATCTAATTTTAACATTTTTACGATGATGTCTGTGTGTATGTGCGTGTATGTGTGTGTATGTGCGTGTATGTATGTGGGTGTATGTGTGTGTATGTGTGTGTATGTGTGTGTATGTGTGTGGTGTGTATGTATGTGTAGATCCTCCACTCTAACTCAAACTCTATCATTTAGAAAATTTTGAAACCCTGTATTTCGACCTTTTTCTATTATGGAAAGTGCCCATTAGATTTTGGTAAATGAACACGTTTAAAGGTCCCTAGAATCCAATTTTAACATTTTCACGATGATGTCTGTGTGTATGTGTGTGTAGATCCTCCACTTTAACTCAAATACTATCATTCAGAAAATATTGAAAACTTGTATTTCGAACTTTTTCCGTAATGGAAAGATCCGATTAGATTTTGGTTGAAAATAGTTTTTCTTCAAAAAATACCTTTAAATGTTATTTTTTCGAGATTAATGTTATTATAAAAATTAAAGCTTATTAAATTTTCTATAGATTTGCATTAATACTTTTTCTATATATTTTATGGATAAATTTATAAAATTATATATAATTTAAATCCCAAAGCCTACGCTTTAAATAAAGAAAACGCAATTATTCAAATGTACATACATATATGTAACTGATAGATAAATGTCACTATCAAAGAACTAATCATTTCAAAATAATATTAGTAACGTTTTAAAAACGAAAAAAGTAAATAGAACAATAGAAAAAGAATTCAATACAGTTTCCAGCATAAGTAAATATGTTGGTATGTATTTAGATTAATAAAAATTAACGATTCACAAAAATATTTCAGCTAATCCTCATTTTTGGATTAGTGAATTCAATTCTATCCCAGTATTTAAAATTTAATCTACATTTTATTATAGTTCCAGTGGCTCAATGGTTAGAGCAACGCCTCATGTCATGAGTGCCCTCGGGGCTCTGGGTTCGAATCCCACTAAGGCATGGATGTGTGTGAATGTGAACCCACTCTGTAATTGGGATTTAATCATGTTGAGGGGTTTTAAAAAAGGTAGTTACTTGGATTAGATTAGATTATATTTTAAGAAATAAACTGTCAAAATTAGAGTAAAATTCGCTAATCCAAAAAAACTTAATTTTTTTGTGACTCAGGTTATAAATGGCGGAAGGTATTGTGTTGGCCACACCAGATTTTTAAGATATTAGATAATAGATATGGTCGACTTCTGGATATTTTCCGTGAGCTTGAATTTATAATAATCGACAAAAAACTTCTCCATTATCGTATTTTTCTTGTATCACATTTAATCAATCTGTGAAAAAAAGGCCCTAATTATAACGAAATCATTATTTTTACACCTACCCCTACCGGAGAATTTCACACTATAATTAAATGTAAATTAACTTTTATAGGATTGTGTTGTACGCAGACATTTTAATTATTGTTTTAATCGCGGGCTTTCCATCCAGTGACGGCTCGTGAGGTGGGGTATTGGGGGAGCCGGGGGGTAGTGTGCCCCACTCTCGACGCCTCAGGCAGACAGTGACGGAGTAATTGTAGTTATCAAGTCCCAAAGGATATAGAATGATAGTTGAGTTAAACGACAAGGGGTGTACAGTACATATAAGGGTAAATATATATAAACCCAAACTCATAGTTCGACTAACGTATGGTCCTAAAGTTTTGAGAAATTTTTTAATAACGTTTATTCAAATTGTCGCTAGAAACAAAATGTCGCAATTAACTTAGTTTTTTCGACTTGATGCAGCAAAATGCCATATAAGCTAGATATTCGTAAAGGAATTTACAATCTTGTTGGGCGAATGCCTAAGTGTGTTATTGTTGCAGTTTATCGCGAGTACAATATCTCTGTGGCAACAATTTATCGGACAATAAAAGATTGTGAAGAAGGTATACCCGGTGTTGCCCAAAAGTGGCCAACCAAAAATTTTGAGCCACCTGGGAGAACAAAGATTAATTGCAGCCGTTAAAGACAAAATTGAAGTGTTACAATGAACTGTAGCCAGAAGATTCGATGTTTCGATGACCACTGTTTTTAGAACACTTTCTTAAAATGACGTGGTGTTTCAAAAAAGAAGAAAGGCAACAAAATATACCGTAACCCAATTAGAAGGAATCCCTAGATGTTGTCGTGCATTAAGGCGCATTCATTTTCTCAATAAACTTATTGTAATGGATGACGAGAAATATTTTACTCTGTCCCATTCAGAGATGAAAGGAAACGATGGTTTTTATACTAATGACATGGAAAATACACCAGACAATGTCAAGTTCAAAAGTAAATCTAAATTTGAGGATAAAATTTTAGTATGGTGTGCCATTTCTGAAGCCGGGTATATCTCGCAGCCGTACATTAGTGTTCGAGGAGAAGCCTTAACTGCACAACTTTATATTCAAAGATGCCTCTCTAAATTGCTTCAATTTTTAAATATACATCACGCCAATGATGATATGTTTTGGCCTGATCTAGCTTCATGCCATTACGCCAGAATAACTAGAGACTGGTATAATGAAAACAACGTAGACTTTGTTCCGAAATTGGACAATCCTCCCAATGTACCTTAAACTCGACCAATAGAAGAATTTTGGTCAATATTGACCAGAAAAGTGTACGACAAGGGATGGGAAGCTGCAAATGAAGAACAATTACGACGTCGCATTTACCAAAAGATTCGAGAAATCGATCCAGATGTTGTCCAGAGGATGATGGGGCAAGTCTGAAGAAAATTAAGATAATGGTCCATTATCAATAATTTAAATGTTAAATATTAATTGTTATACTTATTGTTAATTGTTGTAATAAATAGTTTAAAAAGTAAAATAGTTTTAAAACAGTTATCAGTATCTGAGATGGCTGTGGATGTGAATACTCGGTAGTGTTGACGAGTATTGTGAAGCTAGGTGTACAAGGACAGTAACAGCGAGTTTCAGTGGATACTCGGTATTGATGTTGAAGAATTGTAGCATATGGATAGTTGGTGATACTGAGGCTGTAGAAGGAGAAAGTTAGTTACATAAATAGACAGACAGTGAAGCTAGGTGTACAAGGACAGTAACAGCGAGTTGGAGTGGATACTCGGTATTGGTGTTGAAGAATTGTAGCATATGGATAGTTGGTGATACTGAGGCTGTTGAAGGAGAAAGTTAGTTACATAAATAGACAGACAGTGTGGTGAAAGGTGTGACTTCTGTCCGAGCAGTTGAATATACAGACGCTGTTGAGTTAGTTGAGTATATAGACGCTGTGGAGGTCGGTAGGGGGACAGTTGAACGTGATATAAGTATATAGTGATATAAATATCATGTAAACAGTATACAAGAGCCCACAACAGACCGGCAGTCTAAGATTGGAACGCGTAGTGAAATAAATCATTAGTAATATCGTGGAAATAAATAGTAGTATTAATTACCCAAACAAATAAAAACGTTACAGTATTAACAATACAACATACGAATAAAAAATAAAAGAAATGTAAAATTATATATTTTTATCCCTATAATATATTTATTTATGATTTGAATAATAATATAATAAAATATTACTATGCACCACACCTATCTATACACATACACAATTTTTACGTAAATATTCTGCCAGTAATAATAAAGCTATTATCTTAAATTGCACCCCTCAACATTGTTTCATATATTCTCTCCCCTCCTATAATTTTCTTACACTGTCTGTAATTCATATTCATCATATAACATCATCTATGCTAGTGTATCATACACTTTACATTTAGTTTCATGTTTAACGTAGTTTGTCTTCTATGTGGTTAGGTCTTTGGTATGTTACAGACTAGGAAGTAAATGCAAATGTACACTAAAGCGTTCCGAACATTAACTAGAAACAGAGATTTCGTCATATGCTGTTTGGTGCGGTTTTGATTTTAAGGGTTGAAACCACAAGACGGGAGAGGCAGCTCTAAGAAGAAGTTTTGTCCTTTAAGCGCTATAGGCGATGTGCACATTTTGAGCATCAGCGCTTCTAACGGTTACATTGGCATTTTTGGTTACCGAATCAATTTTGACATTTCGAGAAAGTGATACAATTTTATTTTGAGTTGTTGCTATTGTATATGAATATTATACATCATAGTATAATGAAATGAATAAAGAAAATATGTAAAATGCTATATATGTGATGTGACAATCAAAAAGTTAAAATACCAGCGAAGGTACTGTGGCAGAAAATATAATTTTTGTCATAATATGTGTGATTTCTGTAAACCATTTTATCATATTTAAATTTACAATATTAGTTGAATGTTACAAGATGCACAATACATGGAAATTGAGATTAAAAAGTTGGAAAACTTGATTAATTGGAAAGAAGAAAATTTCTACATATCACTATATCAGTGAATGATGTTAGCATCTTTCTTTTATATTCGCAATAAATGAAGAAGATTCTTCATTGAAAATATACCAGGCTCTAAGTGGAATCAGTTGCACAAGCTCGGAAAAGAAAATACACGAAAAATACAAACCATGTGAATTTCTACCTTTAACATTAACATTACATGTACAAAATCTATAATAAATAGACGAATTATGTCAAAAATAGACTTCTATTTCATACAACTGCAAATATTATACAATATTAAGACAATTTTCTGCTTTTTGTATTATATCTTGTTCAAATATTAACTTAAGAAACACATTTTTTATATAATTCATTATTGCAATCAAACGACCATTGTTGGAATTTTATTCATACGATAAATATCTTTTACAATTAGAAAATATGTATACCTAAAAGAATTTTTCATGTTAGTAGAAGATATCTGTTGAAAAGTTATTTTCTTATACATCTGTTACTCATAATCTTCTAGGAAATTTATAAAATTTGATACTCCAATCGGTAATTTTGTAAGAATTATTACCTCCCCCACTACGTCACATAATATTTGACGTCCTATCATTCGCATTTATTGCAAATATTTTATAAAATAGAAATTGCAAAATTATTCTGACATAAAACATAACCTTGTTATGTTTCAATGAGTAACCATTTTTTTTCATTTTTGTCCGCTGTCGGCGCTGACTACTTTTGTGCATACCGCTTATATCAACCCTACGCATGATATACAAAGTGTTTCTAAAACTGTGTCACAAATTTTTAGGGTATACAGTCAGTCCCCAAACATTGTCTTCGATCGGTAAACTGTCCTTACCGTTCTTAATACTTAATATACTATTAATATTTATGATAACATTAAATGTGAAAAAATGATATTTAACATCGTTTTTTCAAGAAAAACTGTTAAAATCTTCAAATTAGGGTACTTCCGGCTGACCAATTATAACCAAAATCTAATCAGCTCTTCATATGGATGTAACGAAGAAGAAAACGAAAAAAATATAATTGTTGGAATTATTGTATTAGATATCGCAGGCGAAAATGTCACACACAGACACACACAGACACACACATACAGACATCATCGTAAAAATAGTAAAATCGTATTCTAGGGACCCCAAAGACAATACCTTCCCTACCTAAAGTTGACGGAAGGTAAAAATAAATAAATTCAAAACTGTAAACTTGTCGATCTATTCACGTCCAAGGTCCAAGTCAGCAGTGGCCGATTTCCCCTGTTTTTGTTAGGGGGGGGGTACACGATAAGCTCAGTGCACAGTTTGTCCGCCAGAGTGCCAGCGTCCCGACGCAGTTAGTGCATTTATCGGCCGCAGAGAGTCGCTGGTGTGATTTATATAACCAGCGTCGGTACGCTCGCGGCAATGCGATTGTGTTTTGTTTAAGGGTGGGAGTGGTCATAGGTGACTTGATATGAACGAGATAAAGGGTAAATAAAAGGGGGCAACTTGTAATAGGACTGTAATTTGATTTGAAAACAAAGGATAAAATGGAATATTTTCAAAAGTGGATGCCATATTTTTTCCAATTACTTTCAACAATATGAAAAATGATTGTCTTTCTTAATTAATTGAATTTTCTCCTAATGTATGTAGGTGTTATGATAAATAATCTGAAAACATTTCGTTCCTCTACTCTTTAGCATATTTCTTTCATTTATCAAGACACCTCTGGCCCAATAAAAATAAAAGCACGATTTATTTCTTCATCTGTCTTCAGATAAAATATGAATAGTTAACATCTGTTTCTTGTACGGCATTCTTTTTTCCTGTAATGTAAAACAAAAGACTGCAACTGGTATTCACTGAGCACAGGCAGTTGTTTCGTGATAAACAGTCTTTAACTTTTTGGATAATTGCTATAGCGTGTGCACTAATTTTATTACTGGATACAGATGTAACTTTTTAAATTTGGACATGTCTTTTATTTCAAAGGAAATTAGAACAGTTTCTCTTACAAATTACAAGATTTTGTCAAGATTTCACAGCAACTCCGAAATTAGGGTAAATTATGCTTTTCAAATTGACAATATTGCAGAGGTCCTTAACCATATGAGATATAAATAAAAATCCAAATTTGAAGATATGTATGCATGCCTTATGTGGGTCGAGTGAGGTGTAGCCAAAAAATTATTGAGGAAGAACACTCAGGGGAAGATTTTATGTTCTGACTAGACCTAGCGTTATGTCACTATATAAGACAAACTCAAAATAGGCTGACAGACCAAAACGTACCATTTGTTCCACGAAACGACAATCCCCTTAAGCTTCTCCAAGCTCGTTCCATAATAGCTATTTGTGTATTAAGAGCGCAAAATGGGACATTGTCGCGCAGCATTCCTTCGAAATCGACTATGTCCATTTGCGCTCGAAACACAGAGAAGATTTTTTCTACAGTCGCCACAATAGGGTCTCCACCATAACAATTTTTTTTGTATAATATATTTGTTTCAAGTACATTAAACTAGTGCATTGAAAAAGTGGATATCCATTGGGAGCGTTCACGCCAAACTTTTATAATTTATTTTATATTTAATTTTAATTTGTCGTTATTTTCCATTCTTCTTGAGCTATTGCTTCAATCTAATCTAAGCATTTTATACTTTCGTTTTTGTAAATGAGTGCCCTATTTTATTTTCACAGCAGTGCGGCATTTTTTTTTTTACCTCTCGCTAAGAGAGGTATTGAATTCATGCTAAAAATTGCATATCCAGATTTTAGTGAATAAGCACGTTTTAAGGTCTCTAGAATCCGATTATAACATTTTTACGATGATGTCCGTATGTGTGTGTGGATGTTGGATTCACGATTTCTCAAATACTATAAGACTAAAGACATTTTTAACTACGGACTCCTCAATCTAACAATAATGGGAAGAGTTGATTAAGTTTTGGTAACAATTGGACAACCGGAAGTAGTAGTTACAAGAAAAAAATCATCTATATATTATTTATCGAAAATTTATGTAAATACTTATATTAAAAAACGTTAAATTCTTTATTCAATAAATATAAATTCATTATTATATCTTCTATAGATTTAGAGATAAAGAAAGGCATATAAAATAATTTGATGAAAGAAATCTCAGATCAAACTACTTCAAGGCAAGAAATTCAAATGTTTGTAATTCACACATAAATGTCACTGTCAAAAATATTTGTATGCCTCTGTCAAAAATATTTGTACATCATTATGAAAATTATGAAAAGAAAAAAAGTCAACAACGCAAAAGAATATACGTAAAAAAGAATATAAAAGGAATTTGCGAAAAAATGACGAATATAAAGAAAAAGAAAAGGAATGTAGAAAATGAAAATTTGAGGATATTAAATATAAAGAAAATGTATGTGTTGTACAGAATTTATATTAAAATATCCCATAGATTTTGCAAATATATGTGAGAATTATTTTGTAGTGAAACATGAATATTTGTACTTAAAAATATTTTTTTGTTTTATGCGTACAACCAGGTAAAATATCTTGCGAGAGGTTATGTGCTGGCCACATCAGATTTTTCTACTTTGCATTGAAGAAGATAGAACAAGTGGCTACTTTGTATATAGACTGTTGAAAAATATTTTTTAGTAAAACTATTTCTAATTCTGAACCCGCATAATCTCAACTATATTACCTACATCGAAGTTTTCTTACACTGCTATTAAAATAATAAGTGTTCTTGATTTTTTCTATTCCTAAGCTATGATTAAAGTGTACCAGGTTCGATCCTCCGTTTAAACAGTCCGATAATGAATTTTGTAATAAGCACTTACATGATCTGCACATATACGGGCTGGCTTAAATTGATTAATGGGACATGATCAATGTAATTTGCAAAATATGTAAATTTTTTAAGAAAAAGTTCTAGTTAGGCGTCGGTATAATGAATATTTATTGATATTATGACGGATGACAGCTATTAAAAGATGAAATATTACTAGGAAATTATGTGGAACAGTTTTTCAAATATCGGTACACCTTTTAGTTTGAAAATGTTATTACTCGTATATATCCCTCATAAGTGAAGTTCGAATATTTTTCAAAATAATAAATATGTACAATATTATATTGAAAACAAGTACAACATTGTTACATTTACGCACTTGTTTTACCATTTTCTGAGAGTGCCTTCGGTAAATATTGCACTGATTGAATCATTTCGTATAAGCAATATGTGTATCTGCAGTAATAAGCGAGAGAACATACTGTATATATGTAAAAAATGTTGTATCCCCCGTACAAATTTTGAACGCAAATATCTCAAGAAAGAAAAGAGATATCGACCTGCGGTTTTAAAATCTTAAATCTACACCCTTCAAACTACTTAAATACAAATTTTCAAATTTTTTTATTTTTTTAAAATTTCGACCCATTTTTTAAACCACTCCACCCTCATACCCAAAAATGGGTGTGCGGTACACCTTCAACGACCTCACCAGTAAATTCCTCGTACCAAAAAACATAAGTGTACCAATTTTCATGAAAATATTCCAACGGATACATTTATTATTAAACATTCTTTAAAATCGTCAAAAATTGAAAAAAACGCAAGGGGTACACCTTAGATTTTTTGCGATTTTTGAGCATTTTCAGACTTTTCCTTCTGGAGAATGTAATAGTTGTTCAAAGATTTTGAAAATTTGTACGCTTATGTAATTTTGCTCGTAGAATCTAATGGTGATATCGCCAGGGGTGAATAAATGACCATTTTTGGGATATGGCCCAAAAATGAGCATTTTTAAGTAAAATTTTGAGGACGAATATCTCGGAAACCAAAAGAGATACCGACCTGCGGTTTTAAAATCTTAAATTTACACCCTTCAAACTACTTAAAAACAAATTTTCAATTTTTTTTATTTTTTAAAAATTTCGACCTTTTTTTAAACCACTCCACCCTCATACCCAAAAATAGGTGTGCGGTACACCTTCAACGACCTCACCAGTAAATTCCTCGTACCAAAAAACATAAGTGTACTAATTTTCATGAAAATATTCCAACGGATACATTTATTATTAAATATTCTTTAAAATAGCCAAAAACTGAAAAAAACGCAAGGGGTACACCTTAGATTTTTTGCGATTTTTGAGCATTTTCAGACTTTTCCTTCTGGAGACTGTAATAGTTGTTCAAAAATTATGAAAATTGGTATGTTTATGTAATTTTGCTCATAGAATCTAATGGTGATATTGCCAGGGGTGTATAAATGACCAATTTTGGGATATAGCCCAAAAATGGACATTGTTAAGTAAAATTTTGAGGACGAATATCTCGGAAACCAAAAGAGATATCGACCTGCGGTTTCAAAATTTGGAATGTACAAATTGAGGAGAATAAACATATAGCAAAATCTCAATTTATTTTTTTTCGCCGAAATTTGATAATTTTAGTGTATTTTTTAGATATTTGAACTTTAAAACAGGAATAAATTATGTTTAGGGATAAATTCTTGTAGATATGTTTGAAAGACATATATGAGCATTTAATAAAGATATATTTATGTATGGTATACTTGTATGAATATTAAAATACCGAACGTGATGATATAAAATTTATTTTATTTATTGTTTCATTATTTTAAGGTCAAATTATTATGGATAGAAGGTTCGGTATGGTAAAATTATTAATTAAATTGATCATATATAATAGTAATAGATATTTCTGACCAGAAATAGAGCTGTAACACCCAAAAATATAAGTGTGAACCATCAATATATCATCATAATATATTAATTTCTAATGCATCATAGCAACAAATTCGAAAATTAGAACATGGATCATTTATATTAAAACTAAACATATCAAAGTTTAAAAAAGTTAAAAGATTTTAAAATTTTCGAGTTATTACTGCCTTTAACATCTATTCTATTTCAAATTCAACAAACGTATACCAAGTAACATTTGTTTGAATTTATGCTGCTATGCCAGATAGAAACCATATGTGTTTATATGAAAATGAAAGATATATTTCATTAAAAAAATCTGATGTGTCCAGCACATTATGGGTCAATTCCCGAAATTTAAAGATACGGGAATTCAAAGGACAATGATCAGTAAAGATACCCGTAAAAATAGGTATAAGGTGTGACGACTTCCTTTATTGTTGTGTAGGATAAAAAACTAATTAATTACCTATATTATATTAGGGTATACAGTTTTACAATGTACTAACAAGGCAATAAAACTTCACAATAAATTAAAAAGCATGACTATTAGAACCTTATATGGTTGGTAACAAGTTTATTATAAGGTATTATACACCTGGCCAACGTCAAAACATTGTCAACACTTCAATAAACGACTATAAAGGCTTTATTGGTCATTTTAACTGCTTAACTCTAGCTAATTGTTATTGTATGATACCCTATAATAAAGGTTGGACAACTGTTCGATATTTCGATACAGGAATATTATTTTTAAAAATAGCATGATGTCAAGGGATGGTCGAATTGGTGAAAGTATTGTGCTTGCGTTAGCGTATGCGGATGATGTAGTTGTTTTAGGTGAAAATGAAGAGCAACTCAGAAGAATGATAGAGAGAATACATGTAGTTGGAAGAAGTATGAATCTGGAGTTGAATGTTGATAAATCCAAGGTGTTGGTATTTGAAAGGAGTAAATTGGTGACTGTGTGCAATGTGTTGGTGGATGGAATGAAACTGGAGCAAGTGAATGAGTTTGTATATTTGGGTAGCATGATGTCAAGGGATGGTCGAATTGATAGAGAAATTGAAAGGAGAGTGAGTGCGGGGTGTAAGGTACTGTCTGCTCTGGGTACGTTTGCTCGAAACGTAAACGTATCTAGACAAGCTCATTTAAGTGTGTATAACGGAGTGTTAGTGCCTACTTTGATGTATGAAAGCGAATGTTGGGCATGGACGGGAAAGCATAAAAAATGAGGTATTTACGTGGTGTATGTGGATATGTAAGACGGGATCGCGTGAGGAATAATTTGGTCTATGAAGAATGTTGTTAAGAGAGTGGGAATGAGCCAGTTGAGATGGTTTGGTCATGTGGAGAGAATGAAGAGTGAACGCGTAAAGCGTATATATCTTGGTGAAATTGAGGGTGTTCGATTGCGTGGCCATTCAGTGTGTAAATGGATGGATGTGATTGATAAGGTGCTAAAAGAGAGAAAGTTTCCGAGTGGGAAGAGAAGAAGAGCGTGTATGAATGCGATTATGAATGTGGCGAAAGAAGTGTGCTTAGACAAGAATGTGTGGCGAAGGATGATTGTTTCGCAACTATTATTGTGGTCTGGTTGCGGTATTTCGCTACTGAAAATCGGTCACTTTAATATGTTAAGAGTGAGGAATATTTGTTGTATGATGTCAGGTTAGTAAGGATGTTGTTGAAAGAGAGAGTGATTATTTTTGTGGTTTGTGCTAACCCACTAAGTGGAAAATGCGTGATTTTATGTATGCATGTATGTATGTATGTATGTATGTATGTATGTATGTATGTATGTATGTATGTATGTATGTATGTATGTATGTATGTATGTATGTATGTATGTATGTATGTATGTATGTATGTATTTTTAAGAATATTATTCGAGTCAACTCGATGATTTAGAATTTTAAAGATTTAGCAGAACTTATTTCAGAAACGATTTAAAATTTTGAAAAAGAAATAATGTAACCAAATAGAATCTCCAGAAGGCGCAGAGTATTAAGGAGCCCACATTTTACATAAAGGGAGAGAGAATATAATTCCCCAAATGTTTCTCTCAGGCGCAACTGACTGAAGAACAACAGCTATAGACAAGAATATTTTTGACGATCCGTAATATAGATTTACCTGCGTCAGGAGACAAATGAAGATAATGGTCGTCTTTTAGTGTTGCTAAACTAGATTTATTCTCCTCTTATGCCAATGTTTCAACCAAAAATTTGTTTCGATTTGATGAAGAGGTCTAACGACTTTACTAGTCCTTTTTAGTTATGTTTCTGTCTAACAAATTCTGCATTTTCTTCAACACCTTTCCTATTTAATTTTGACTTTTCATAGTACGTGCCATTCAGATATCAAACTTCCAACTGCTGGTGTCTTGAGAAACAGACATAACACGCGCTGTCAAAATCTCTGTAGAATAATAACCCTCAGAAATTGAAAGCTTACACGCAAACTACGAAATTAGAAGCAAAAAGATTAAGAGAACTAGCGAAAAACTGGAATCGGAAGGATTACACCAAATACATTAAAAAAACAAGTATCACAAGGCGATCTGTTAACATATGAGTCCAAGATTGGAAAAAGAACCGCCAGCCGTTTTTTGGCTTCAAATATAACATCAAAATTTCAAATCACTAATGACATTTAAAAACGAAATATTTAAAGTAAAGTATTCTAACCCCTGTGGTGCACTCTCCACGCCAACAATGAGTGCCCGTGAGATGACGCATGCTAAACGCCCGCACGGTACAAATATATCATCATCAGTACCAAAATCTGTGTACAAAGCAGATTGGCACATTTGTTTGGGTACGTAGTTATTTATAGTACAAGTGAATTAAGATTGTCTCCCATCACAATTTTGCTTGTGATGAAATAAGCTTGATTTGAAATATGTAATCAAGAAGAAAAATGAACTGT
Source organism: Harpalus rubripes (assembly GCA_963082715.1). Taxonomy (NCBI): domain Eukaryota; kingdom Metazoa; phylum Arthropoda; class Insecta; order Coleoptera; family Carabidae; genus Harpalus; species Harpalus rubripes. The sequence continues at coordinate 1,029,720 of OY720462.1, forward strand.
GTTAATTATAATTTCATCTAAGATTAATCTAAATAATTTTGGACTTCCTTTTTCAATTGGGAGCTTGTGCATATCTTCATTAGCAAGATGTATCTGACTTAATGAAAGAAGAATCAATTAATTTTTGATAGCGTGAAGTCTCTGTTAATTATGTCTTATTTCCTGTGATAGACAATGAGTTAAATATAAAATAGGACTGTCCTTAATACTCTAGATTCATACCTATACATCTAATATTGGATTTGTACCTACGGCATTTACATGGAGTATGTGGATATGTAAGACGGGATCGCGTGAGGAATAATTTGGTGTATGAAGAATGTATGGTTAGGAAGAATGTTGTTAAGAGATTAGGAATGAGCCAGTTGAGATGGTTTGGTCATGTGGAGAGAATGGAGAATGAACGGCTTGTAAAGCGTGTATATCTTGGTGAAATTGAGGGTGTTCGATTGCGTGGCCGTCCAGTGTGTAAGTGGATGGATGTGATTGATAAGGTACTAAAAGAGAGAAAGTTTCCGAGTGGGAAGAGAAGAAGAGCGTGTATGAATGCGATTATGAATGTGGCCGAGGCGAAAGAAGTGTGCTTAGACAGGAATGTGTGGCGAAGGATGATTGTTTCGTAACTATTATTGTGGTTCGGTTGCGGTATTTCGCTACCGGAAATCGGTCACTTTAATATGTTAAGAGTGAGGAATATATGTTGTACCTATGATGTCAGGTTAGTACGAATGTTGTTGAAAGAGAGACTGATTTTTTTTTTGGATGATGTTATTGTTATTCTTTCGGGTTTGTGCTAACCCACTAAGTGGGAAATGCGTGATTTTATGTATGTATGTATGTATGTATGTACCTACAAATATTGGAAAACCAATTTTATAAATTATTGCATAGAAATTATATCAGTCAATTTAAGAATATAAAAACTCGCGATTTTTTTTAAATAATGAACAATTTTGGGTAGAAAATATCTACTTGTTATAGGGTAAATCGATTCTTAGTGACAAAATATTAGATTCGTATAGCAATATTTTGAAATTGTTTCAATTTTGCAAAATTACCAGAGAGATGTAAAACATCTGATGTGGCCAGCACATTACCTTCCGTCAATTCTATGTATTTTGTACAAATTTCATACAGAAAGTTCCTTGCTAAAGATTCTACTTCTTGTACATTACCTTTCGGCAGTTGCGTGTATTTTATGCACATTCCATACAGAAAATTTATAGCAAAAGATTTTATATTTCCAGTAAAATTATAAGACAAACACACTATGTCAATTTCACTTGACACTGACATCTTTCAATCAGAATTTTCTTAATATAGTAACTGTTTCCATAGCTATGGCTACTTTATGAAACTTAATTTCTTTATAATTTTTTAACTCTATATCCATTTAAAATTTAATATTAAATATAAAATGCAGTCAAATCGTATAGAGAATAAAATATTCTTCTTCTATTTATAATACCATTAAATGTAAAAGAAAAACTGTTAAAATCTTCAAATGATGGTACTTCCGGTTTAACAATTGTAACCAAAATCTAATCAGCTCTTCATATGGATGTACGAAGAAGAATACGAAAAAATAATTTTTTAAATTGTAGTATTAGAGTTATCGCAGACGAAATTTTTGTTAAACACACACACACACACACACACACACACACACATCCGCACATACACACACACACACACAGACATCATCGTAAAAATAGTAAATTCGTATTCTAGGGACGCTAAAACGTGCTTATTGATTAAAAACTCATCATCGAATTTTTTGACCAAAGACAATACCTTCCATACCTAAAGGTAACGGAAGGTAAAAAGGAGACAGTTCACTAACCTATAAAATTTAATTCCTTGGACATTTTTACATAAGAATACCAATTTTTAGCTAAATCCATGTAGGACCCATTTTAGTAATATGGCAATAAATAAATTAAGAACAAGAGCAAAAAATATATTCATATATTTTTACTTTTACTAGTATAGTAAAAGAAATAAAAATTGGTGTATTTATATATGAAAGTACATAGAATTGAATGGTGTTATCAGCAAAACAATATCTCCACCCAGTTTTGGGTACGAAACACCTACCCATTTAAGGGTTCAAAATACAACTTTTATTTTAACACCAATCGATTTTTCAGGTCAAAAAACATATATGTACTAATTTTCATTGAAATATGTCAACAGATACATTATTTATTGAACATTATATTATTTTGACTACTTTGCTCCAAATTGGAGTTGATGATTCACCAAACAATACATTATATTAGCTCCAATGTTTATTGATACATTCCCCTCTATCCAGGTGTCTATAACAAGATCAGTTACCCTATAAAAAACCATGTTTGGTAGTTAAGAAATAATTATTTTATAACAACAGTCTGAAATTAAATTTGAATGGTTGGGATAATTAGAAACCGGAGTAGGCTGGGTCTATAGTCGGACTAAAGTACACCTGACGATGGAGATATCTTAATAACGCTGCTTGACAGCTAAATAACACTCCATACAACTCGCTTTGTGAGCGGTGAGCTTTGAATGCTGAAACGTTTTTTTTTTCTTTAGTTTTTTATCCCAGCAGAAGGCTGTGGACGAAGACGAGAGAATGAGAATTGTTTCTTGTTTATATATAAATATTACACCCTCTATTCTTTCGGGTTATTATATTTTAATGTATATTATCACGGTTTAACTTGTGTCGCGTAATAACACAATACCTCCTGCCATTTGCAGCCCGACTCACAAAAAAGATTAAGTTAATCCTTATTTTTGGATTAGCGAATTTTACTCTAATTTTGATAGTCTATTTCTTAAAATATAATCTAATCTAATCCAAGTAACTACCTTTTTTTAAACCCTTCAACAGGATTAAATCCCAATTACAGAGTGGGTTCACATTCACACACATCCATGCCTTAGTGGGATTCGAACCCAGAGCCCCGAGGGTACTCATAATATGAGGCGTTGCTCTAACTATTGAACCACCGGAGCTATAATAAAATGAAGATTAAATTTTAAATACCGAGATAGAATAGAATTCACTAATCCAAAAATGAGGATTAGCTTAAATATTTTTGTGAATCGTTAATTTTTATTAATCTAAATACATACCTACATATTTACTTATAAAATCGCATATCGAGATTTTGGTAAATGATTACGTTTTAAGGTCCCTAGAATCCAATTTTAACAATTTCACGATGATGTTTGTGTGTATGTGTGTGTGGATCCTCCACTCTAACTCAAATACTATCTTTCAGAAAAAATTTAAATCTTGTATTTCGAACTTTTTTGTATTGGACAGAGCCCATTAGATTTTGGTGAAAATCGGATAACCGGAAATGGCAATAGATTTTCTTCGAAAAATACCTTTAAATGTTATTTTTTCGAGATTAATGTTATTATAAAAATTAAAGATTATTAAATTTTCTATAGATATGCATTAATACTTTTTTATATATTTTATGGTTGAATTTATAAAATTATCTATTTTTTAAATCCCAGACCCTAGGCTTTAAACAAACAAAACGCAGTTATTCAAATTTATGTAACTGACAAATAAATGTTACTATCAAATGCTAATCATTTCAAAATAATATTAGTAACGTTTTAAAAAGAAAAAAGTAAATAGAACAATAGAAAAGGAATTCAATACAGTTTCCAGCCTAAGTAAATATGTAGGTATGTATTTAGAATAATAAAAATTTACGATTCACAAAAATGTTGAAGCTAATACTCATTTTTGGATTAGTGAATTCTATTCTATCCCGGTATTTAAAATTTAATCTTCATATTATTATAGCTCCGGTGGCTCAATGGTTAGAGCAACGCCTCATGTTAAGAGTGCCCTCGAGGCTCTGGGTTCGAATCCCACTATGCATGGATGTGTGTGAATGTGGGCCCACTCTGTAATTGGGGTTTAATCCTGTTGACGGGTTTAAAAAAAGGTAGTTACTTGCATTAGATTAGACTATATTTTAAATTTTAAGAAATAAACTGTCAAAATTAGAGTAAAATTCGCTAATCCAAAAATAAGGCGGGTTGCAAATGGCGGGAGGTATTGTGTTGGCCACACCAGATTTATTTAGGAAAATATTGTACCTGAATTATACTATCAGAACCTGCTAGTCGTCCGGCCTTTGTGCCGCTTTAGTGAAATGCGCCGCGTACTACAGGTCAGTAGCTGTTATAATAAAGCCGTAAGATGAAAATTAGCCATAATTTAATCTCCCTGTCCAAGTTTTTTGTAGAGGATAAGTTTTTTAATTTCAACATCGTAACTAGGTGTCGAACACGCTATGCTCAAAATAAGCGCTCAATAAAAGTCTGAGCGCTCAAGTCAGCACATAAACAATATTGTTTAGTATCCATGACTGGAATTAATAAAGACACGGTCCCAGTAAATTTAGCATGATGCTGGGAAGTTTATAGTTGAAATATATATCATATATAGATTATGTATAAATTATTTGATGACAGGCAGATTTTATTATTGTTAGCAATTATATTATGGGTATGGGTGTAACCATTAAATTTATGAATAATAATTGCAGTATATACCGCTACCCCAAAGTGCGGGTAGCATCTCCGAAGATATATTTATTTTATAAACATCTTGCATTGTTCTTCTTTATCTTGTCTCCCATTTATTTTCCAAGTTGTAACAACACAACTTCTTAACTTGGCCCTTATAATATTTCATTGTGATTTACGCGTTTTTATATTTTATTATAATTTATCTTGCACAATTCTTGTTGTGCATACACCCTTACGTACGGTCAAAACAACCCCACAAAACCAATTAGAGCGAGCGAGAGGGAAGAGGCATGTCTTTTTCTAGCTTATTGGTTACTGGCGTAATTAACTACGGCCGTTTGTGGAATATGGATATGTGGAATAAGTTCTACTGGCAAATAGGGGTTACTTAATATAGTTTCCAGCATTAATAAATATGTAGGTATATATTTAAATTAATTGAAATTAAATTGTGGGAGGTATTGTGTTGGCCACACCAAGTTTTTTTAAATATTTCTACAAAAATATTATTTATTATAGAGCCGCCGGAGCTATAATAAAATGAAGATTAAATTTTAAATACCGGGATAGAATAGAATTCACTAATCCAAAAATGAGGATTAGCTTAAACATTTTTGTGAATCGTTAATTTTTATTAATCTAAATACATAGATTACTTATGCTGGAAACTGTATTGAATTCCTTTTCTATTATACTATTTATTTATTTTTTCTTTTTAAAACGTTAAAGGTATTTTTCGAAGAAAAACTATTTTGAGCTTCTAGTAAAGTGCCATTTTCGGTTATCTGATTTTCACTAAAATCTAATGGGCTCTTTCCAATACAGAAAAAGTTCGAAATACAAGATTTCAAAATTTTCTAAATGATAGTGTTTGAGTTAGAGTGGAGGATCCACACACACATACACACAGACATCATCCTGAAATTGTTAAAATTGGATTCTAGGGACCTTAAAACGTGCTCATTTACCTAAATCTCGATATGCGATTTTATAAGTAAATATGTAGGTATGTATTTAGATTAAAAATTAACGATTCACAAAAATATTTAAGCTAATTCTCATTTTTGGATTAGTGAATTCTGTGCTATTCCGGTATTTAAAATTTAATCTTCCTTTTATTATAGCTCCGGTGGCACAATGGTTAGAGCAACGCCTCATAAGTCATGAGTGCCCTCGGGGCTCTGGGTTCGAATCCCACTAAGGCATGGATGTGTTTGAATGTGAACCCACTCTGTAATTGGGATTTAATCCTGTTGAGGGGTTTAAAAAAAGGTAGTTACTTGAATTAGATTAAACTATATTTTAAGAAATAAACTGTCAAAATTAGAGTAAAATTTGCTAATCCAAAATTAAGGTTTAACTTATTCTTTTTTGTGACTCGGGCTGTAAATGGCGGGAGGTATTGTGTTGGCCACACCAGATTTTTTTAAATATTTCTGCAAAATATTATTTATTTAAAATTGTTTAAGTTTTGGAAATTTGCAAGCGATGTTTCACTCAATAATGGTTCTATAATTTAAAAATAGATTTAAATATTATATGGGCATTATAAAAAAAATACTCGTATTCCTAATTCAGAAACGATGTTAGGTGCAAAAAATCACCCACAGACCAGTGGAATTTATGTTACATTTTCATGTAATGCGCTAGTGTCGTTGTCTATTTTAAGTACCAACCCTTGTAAATCCCGAAAATGGGTAAAAACAAAAGAATAATAGTAAATAAATCTCAACGGTGATTTTCTAAATTTAAACAAATGCAAATTCGTGGCGTACATCCAGTGAGCCATACCATGTCAGTGTTTTTCATCTGTTTTATGTGTATTAATGCGGTGTCCGTCTACCTGTCTCCTGTCTGCTGATGTGCAAATGTTTCACCCTGCATGAAATATATTAGGACGAGACAATAAGGTTAAAAAACATAACATTTTTTTCATCTCGTCACAGAACATGCATTTCTGTCCAAATGTGATTTATACTTGGATTATTTATATATGAAATGTGGATTTATTCTCCATAGAATTGCTTTTCTCAAAATCTATAAAATATATAAAGAAAATTATACTTATTTACAACTAAATTGCTTCTGACTGTAAGTACTGTTAAATCAAATTAATTGTTAATAAATTGCTTCCTAAATGTATCAATATAAATTCATACTTAACAATATATTTCTTCTATTATAGGAATTCTCTACTATCCACATAGCTATAATTTATTAACAACCATTAAATTACGTTTTCTATAAACTTCACAAATTGAAAAATTATTTATTACAAGAATTTAGCCTTCTGTTCTTTACAAGTTTTCTTATGTTTCATACTGGGTGACTGAAATTTTTTTCTTTATTATTAATAACGTATGGTCCTAAACTTTTGAGAAAATTTTTAAACTAATTATTACAACAATTAACAATAAGTATAACAATTAATATTTAACATTTAAATTATTGATAATGGACCATTATCTTCAGTGGCCCTTAATTTTCTTCTGACTTGCCCCATCATCCTTTGGACAACATCTAGATCGATTTGTCGAATCTTTTGGTAAATGCAACGTTGTAATTCTTCATTTCCAGCTTCCCATCCCTTGTTGTACACTTTTCTGGTCAATATTGACCAAAATTCTTCTATTGGTCGAGTTTGAGGTACATTGGGAGGATTGTCCAATTTCGGAACAAAGTCTACGTTGTTTTCATTATACCAGTCTCTAGTTATTCTGGCGTAATGGCATGAAGCTAGATCTGGCCAAAACATTATATCATTGGCGTGATGTGTATTTAAAAATTGAAGCAATTTAGAGAGGCATGTTTGAATATAAAGTTGTGCAGTTAAGGCTTCTCCTCGAACACGACTAATGTACGGCTGCGAGATATATCCGGCTTCAGAAATGGCACACCATACTAAAATTTTATCCTCAAATTTAGATTTACCTTTGAACTTTACATTGTCTGGTGTGGGACAGAGTAAAATATTTCTCGTCATCCATTACAATAAGTTTATTGAGAAATGAATGCGCCTTAACGCACGACAACATCTAGGGATTCTTTCTAATTGGACCACGGTATATTTTGGTGCCTTTATTCTTTTTCGAAACACCACATCATTTCGAGAAAGTGTTCTAAAAACAATAGTCTTCGAAACATCGAATCTTCTGGCTACAGTTCGTTGTGACACTCCAACTTTATCTTTAACGGCTGCAATTAATCTTTGTTCTCTCATGTTGCTCAAAATTTTTGTCGACCACTTTTGGGCAACACAGGGTATACCTTCTTCACAATCTTTTATTGTCCGACAAATTGTTGCCACAGAGATATTGTGGTCGCGATAATTTGAATTAAATAATTTTTTGATTACAGTGACTAACGGTGTACTTATATAAGAAAGTATGTAGACTCCAATGGTAGTACCAGTAAAATTGTACATCTACCCAGTTTTGGGTAGAACAAATCAATACATAGCTGCACCAATTTTCATCACATTATCTTTTCAATTTCTTGTTTTATTTTAATTATATTTTATTTTAACACCAACACACAAGTACGGGTACTTATATCTCTCTAAAATTTATTCTTAATATAAGGCTGGCATTTATATTTCCTTGATATGATTTAAGTTTAAAGCAATCGGCGATTCACACGCAATCCAATCGATATTGAAGAGTAATCATTGAATGAATATATTAAAGCAGATGATAAAGATTATAAAAGGAATATGAAATTAATTGCATGACCTCAGAAGGACTGTGTTAGAGTTATATATACTTTGGTTTTGGTAAGTTTGATAACCTAAAATGCGATAAATGCAATCGAGTACAATTTGCAAGGAGTGGGGTCAAAAAATATACCTAATCAGGGAGCTAACCGACATAGCCGAACATACATCTTTAATATCTAAAATCAGACTGTCGTAATTTCCTGCGTCCCAAATTATTTTAGGTAAAAACTCGCTCGTTTAAGTGTGTATATTGGAGTGCTAGTGCCTGCTTTGATGTATGGAAGCGAATGTTGGGCATGGACGGGAAAGCATAAAAAGAGAGTGACTGCCGTGGAAATGAGGTATTTACGTGGAGTATGTGGATATGTAAGACGGGATCGCGTCAGGAATAATTTGGTGTATGAAGAATGTATGGTTAGGAAGAATGTTGTTAAGAGGAATGAGCCAGTTGAGATGGTTTGGTCATGTGGAGAGAATATGAAGAGTGAACGTCTTGTAAAGCGTATATATCTTGGTGAAATTGACGGTGTTCGATCGCGTGAGGAATGATTTGGTGTATGAAAAATATATATGGTTAGGAAGAATATTGTTAAGAGAGTAGGAATGAGCCAGTTGAGATGGTTTGGTCATGTGGAGAGAATGAAGAGTGAACGTCTTGTAAAACGTATATATATTGGTGAAATTGACGGTGTTCGATTGCGTGGCCGTCCAGTGTGTACGTGGATGAATGTGATTGATAAGGTACTAAAAGAGAGAAAGTTTCCGAGTGGGAAGAGAAGAAGAGCGTGTATGAATGCGATTATGAATGTGGCCGAGGCGAAAGAAGTGTGCTTAGACAGGAATGTGTGGCGAAGGATGATTGTATTGTAACTATTATTGTGGTCCGGTTGCGGTATTTCGCTACCGAAAATCGGTCACTTTAATATGTTAAGAGTGAGGAATATATGTTGTACCTTGATGTCAGGTTAGTAAGAATGTTGTTGAAAAAGAGAGTGATTTTTTTTTTGATGATGTTATTTTTATTCTTTAGGGTTTGTGCTAACCCACTAAGTGGGAAATGCGTGATTTTATGTATGTATGTATGTATGTATGTATGTATGTATGTATGTAAAAACTTAAAATAAACATATACCAGGCGTCACCTCACGGGCACTCATTGCTGGCGTGCCGAGTGCACAGCATGGATCATTTTTGTGCCAAATTTCGTAATAGTTTTGGTGTCCGTCGATTGTTAAATATTTATTTTCCTACATAATTCGTACAGCTAAATGCCCCCTCTTAAAACAAACCAACCGGTACACCACTGGTTTCATCCCTTATTATTAGCACACTAACACCAATCTACAATTAGTTACGATAAATTATATGTTGTGCCTTTTGTAGGAGGTTAAAATCCTACAAAACTGACACATGGAAAATTATTTTTACCTCCTGCTACCCTTGATAAGGGAGGTACAGGGATCATGCCAAAAATCGCGTATCGATATTTTGGTATGGTATGACTAGCGAATGAAAGTTGACGTTTAAATTATTTTATAGATGTGGTTTCTTTTGAAACCCTAGAGAAGAATAGAATTGTTCGAAATATTCGATATGAAATTTTTGCATGAATAAATACTGGACTAGGAAAGCACAGAAATACATTACTATGTCTGGCTGAAAATAGATGGCCGACTAGGGTAACTGAATATCAAAACAAGGGTGCGTTTAAAATATTTTAAACATTTTTCGTTTATGTTGATTATAACAAAATATTTTGATCTTTAAATTATTTAGTTTGGCAATTCTATGAAATAGGATTATTTTTAATTTCCTCTAACAGTAATTCCGACTCGAGGGTTGCTTACACATGAGACGAACGAACTAGAGTTTGCGGTATTAAATTTTTTAAATACATCCCTGAATCCTGTTGCTAAGGTCATTTTAAATGCCTCCTGGTATTGAGTACAATTCTAATCTTCTGTAAAGGAATACATAAGGTTCAGTTTCCTTTCAAATCAAATATAGGGAAATGTTTTCATTTTTATTCGCTAGTCATACTATAAATGACTATGTTTTAAGGTCCCTAGACTTAAATTTTAACATTATCACAATAACTCAAATACTATCATTTAAAAAATTTTGAAACCTCCCATTTCTACCTTATTCTAATATGGAAAGAAACCATTAAATTTTGTTGTAAATCAGACAACCGGAAATGGCACTTTACTTGAAGCTCAAATAGTTTTTCATCGAAAAATCCTTTGGATGTTATTTTTTTTGGGATTTATGTTATTATAAAAATTAAAGATTTCTAATTTTCTACAGGTTTGCATAATCTCAAATGTATGTAACTGACACATAAATGTCACTGGCAAAAACTAATCATTTCAAATTAATAATAGTAAGGCTTTAAAAAGAAAACAGTAAATAAAACAATAGTTATATGGAAAAGAACTTAATACAGTATGTATTTACATGAATAAAAATTAAATGGCGGGAGGTATAGTGTTGGCTACATCCGATTTTTTAATTAATAATTCAATTAATTTCCATGTAAATCAAATTGAAACCATAGAATCACAAAGTATTTAAATAAAAATTATTTGTTACCCATTGCTGGGTGTGCCAATCTGCTTTCATCATAAATTTTAATAATGATACTAATTGTACCAGATGTCGCCTCATGGACACTCGAAGCTATTGTGACGAGTGTTTTAGAAGCGGCGGATTTAAGGAAAAAGGCCCAAGGCGCAAAAATATTTTAGGGACCCAGGCCTATTTTTTTTTCTTATCTTGTTTAACTGACTTATATAACAGGCTAACGATAAATTCAATCGAAATAAAAAAATATTTCATTGAACAAAAAAAGGCGTAAGGTTGAACAATATTCGTAGTTAGAAATATATTCTTTACGTTCTTGATTTATAAATGTCAGAAATTTAAAAGAGCCTATTTGGTTTTTAACATTCACCGGATTACTGCCCCCAAGAGAGATGTGTTCGAACTAGGCCTGGTCATGTTTTGAGGTTTGGCTCTACTCGATCCGATATAAATATCTCAGCCAGACTCGAAGATCGGTTCGACAATAAATAAGCAGCTTGAAAAATAACTCGAAATCGGTCCCGGCTTTAAGCCTTGAATTCTAAGCGCGACATATTAATTAAATAAGTATCAAGAATGAGCACTTCACATTCGCGGCTAGAAACTAAATCTATTTATGGTGAAATTGCATCAATATTATTTTGTTTGTAACCGGAAATATTAATCTGGATACTCTGATTTTGTTCGTCGAATGAAATTTATAAATTTTGTTTGATGGAGACCTAACACGTTTTCAGATAAGGACCCGAAGGCCGTTTCTGACGAAGGCCTATGGAGCAAGTGTTTTAGTAACATATTAAACCATACTAAAACAATAATATATTCAATATAATAAGAACATATGGCCAGCATACCTTATATGTTATTATTTATTAATATTATTAATGTTTTAAATAATAGATAGATAGATGTTTATATGATTTATAGACATGACAGAAAAATTAAAAATTTTGTAGTTTCCATTAATAATTATTCAAATACTCATTAAATTACCGTTTTTAAATTATATGCCTCTCATACTTATAATAAATTTTATATGTTTGTAAAATGTATAAAATTGTTAAATAATAATATTCATATATGGCAATATATTTCTATAAATACTTAATGTATATGATAATAAACTCACCATTACATTCTACCACTCGTACACAGCAAAATATGGCCTTAAACACTCACAAACACTGGAAAATATCAAAAATATCGATTATTTATCACTAAAAACCACGTGTTTTTAAAATAATATACAAGATTATACTGTTTTACGAACCTGCATGTCGCAACCTAGTAGTCTCTCATTGGTTCGTAATTATTTCTTTATTATATTTAAAATAAAAATGAGTTTTAATATTCGGAAGCAAATATTGATACCTGCAAATTGGCAAACCAACAATGGAAAAAAATCTGGTGTGGCCAACACAATACCTCCCGCCATTTACAGCCCGAGTCACAAAAAAGATTAAGTTAATCCTTATTTTTGGATTAGCGAATTTTACTCTAATTTTGACAGTTTATTTCTTAAAATATAGTCTAATCTAATCTAAATAACTACCTTTTTTAAATCCCTCAACAGGATTAAATCCCAATTACAGAATATGTTCACATTCACACACATCCATGCCTTAGTTGGATTCGAACCCAGAGCCCCGAGGGCACTCATGACATGAGGCGTTGCTCTAAACATTGGACACCGGAGATATAATAAAATAAAGATTAAATTTTAAATACCGGGATAGAATAGAATTCACTAATCCAAAAATGAGGATTAGCTTAAACATCTAAATACATACCTACATATTTACTTATGCAGGAAACTGTATTGAATTCCTTTTCTATTGTTCTATTTACTTTTTTCTTTTTAAACCTTTCCAAAAAATTATTTTGAAATGATTAGTTCTTTGATAGTAACATTTATCTGTTAGTTACGTACATTAGATATTATTATTATAGATAATTTTATAAATTTTTCCATAAAATATATAGAAAATTATTAATGCAAATCTATAGAAAATTTAATAATCTTTAATTTTTATAATAACATTAATCTCGAAAAAATAACATTTAAAGGTATTCTTCGAAGAAAAACTATTTTGAGCTTTTAGTAAAGTGCCATTTCCGGTTGTCCGATTTTCACCAAAATCTAATGGGCTCTTTTCATTTCCATTATAAGAAAAGTTCGATACACAAGGTTTCAAAATTTTCTGAATGATAGTATTTGAGTTAGTGTAAAGGATCCACATATACATACACACATACACACAGACACGATCCCTAAAAAGAAGAATACCCTCACAATCCCAAAAGATCGTAGCAATCACTTTTTTTGTCGACTGGCAGACCCTGAACTTTCTTGGCGGTGTTTCTCCTTTTCGATTCCATTCCATCGACTCCCTTTTGGATGAATGATTATAGTAGAGAACCATAGTTTCATCTCCTGTGACAATTGTCGTCCACACCTCCGTTGGGTTTACATCACATAGCTTCAGAAAGTTTTGAGCACATTCAACACGACGTTGGCGCTGAACTGCTGAGAGATGTTTGGGGACCCACCTTGCACTAACTTATGCTTGTATCAGAAAGCCCCGTCATTTGAGATTTATGCAGAAGTGTTGCATAATATGCACCATTGACTGTCGTGTTACGTTCTTTAAAGTCTATAAGAAGAATGCCCTTACAATCCCAAAAGATCGTAGCCATCACCTAATTTGTCGACTGGCAGACCCTGAACTTTCTTGATGGTGTTTCTCCTTTGCGCCTCCATTCCATCGACTCCCTTTTGGATAAAGGATCATAGTAGAGAACCATAGTTTCATCTCCTGTGACAATTGTCTTCAACACCTCCGTTGGGTTTACATCACATAGCTTCAAAAAGTTTTGAGCACATTCAACATGACGTTGGCGCTGAACTGCTGAGAGATTTTTGGGGACCCACCTTGCACTAACTTTATTCATGCCTAAATGATCGTGAATGATTCGACGAATGTATCAGAAAGCCCCGTCATTTGAGATTTCTTTCACCTTCAAGCGTCGGTCGCCTAATACTAGATTTTCAATAAGGGCAATATTGTCGTCCGTCACCACGTCCGCCGTCCTTCCTGTTCTGACGTCATCTTCCAAGGATTTCTGCCCAAATCGAAACCATTTCGACCAATCTTTTACCAAAGAATAAGACGGTGAATTTTTCCCATAAACTCCGATAAAACCGATCTTAATAATAATAATAATAATAATAAATAATAATAATAAATTCTTTATTAATGGGTAGAAAAAAATACACCATTAAGGGCGAGGTTCAGCTAGAAGCTGTTCTACCACCTAACCCAATTTACAAGAAAAAACATAACATGAAAATAATATTAAGAATATAAAGACAGTATGAAGAAGCAGTAACAATAACAACTATAACTATGTGAAGACTTAAATACATTTTGAAAACTTTAATTTCTGCTTGAAAGTATTAACACATAAAAACTTCAAATCTGAAGGTAAGTTATTATATAGACTGGGAGCTAAATACGAAAATGAACCATGGAATTTATTTTTCTTAATTGAGGGAACTTTAAACAAAGAAGAACCACGTGGGGAATATTTAAAATCTTTTTTTGTTAGCTTGGACAATAAATAAGGTGTACCAGTTTTTACTAATTTGTGTACTAAACATACATATAGAGTGTTAATACGATCTTCAATGAAAGGGAGTTTAGCTTTATGCCTATAGTTAGAAATATGTTCATACTTACGTACACCAAATACATACCGAAGACAGGCATTTTGAAAAAGTGTTATACGTTGCCTATCCTTTTTAAATAAATTTGGAACGTAAACACAACCGCAATAATCAAATAGCGGGAAGATTAAGGACTTGACCATTTTTAATTTCGTATTAGAAGAGAGGACGTTTTTAAATTGATAAAGATGTCTAAGTCTGTCTAGCCACTTGAAGCTTTTTTATAAGGTGGGATCTAAAATTCAAATCTTTATCTATGTCAAGTCCTAAACTTTTAATGACTTTACTACACTGAAGTGGTACACCATCCAATAAAATTGGTGAAGTAATTTGGTGATTACCTACAACAAGCATTGCAGATTTTTCAGCATTAATTCTTAGACCATTATTCCTGACCCACATTGACAGATTTTGTAAATCCTGATTGAGCTGACTTAATTGCAGTTTTTTATTACCTTCCGTCACCTTTAGGTAAGGAAGGTATTGTCTTTGGTCAAAAAATTCGAAGGTGAGTTTTTGATGAATAAGCACGTTTTAGGGTCCCTAGAATACGATTTTACTATTTTTACGATGATGTCTGTATGTGTGTGTGTGTGTATGTATGTATGTGTGTCCGTGTGTGTGTGTGTGTGTGTGTGTCTGTGTGTGTGTGTGTGTGTGTGTGTGTAACAAAATTTTCGTCTACGATAACTTCCATACTACAATTCTAAAAATTATAATTCTTTCGTATTTCTCTTCGTTACATCCATGCAAAGAGCTGATTAGATTTTGGTTACAATTGGACAACCGGAAGTACCCTCATTTGAAGATTTTAACAGATTTTCTTGAAAAAACTATGTTAAATATCATTTTTTCACATTTAATGTTATTATAAATATTAAAGAATATTTTATTTTCTATATGATTTGATTGCATTTTATACCTAATATTAAATGGATATAGAGTTAAAAAATTATAAAGAAATTAAATTTCATAAAGTAGCCATAGCTGTGAAAACAGCTACTATATTAAGAAAATTTTTATTGAAAGATGTCTGACACACTTCGCATACCGCCGCACTCTTCACCGTTGAACGTTTTTTGTAGTTCAAGTTCTCCAAAACACCAGTCCTGTCACGGTCGCCACAATATGTTAACCCAGAAGACTACCCGTCTAAAGTTTTAATGTTTCAAGTTTATTTATTGTCGGAAAACTCCTTTACACAACTAATTACAACAACATGGTACATTTTCTCTTGATTTTTACTGTCATTACATATAATTTCAAAACTGCCAATGTCAGTGTCAAGTGAAATTGACATAGTGTGTTTGTCTTATAATTTTACTGGAAATAGGTATAGGATCTTTTGCTTTCTGTATGGAATTTGTATAAAATACATACAACTGCTTTAAGGTAAGTACAAGAAATAATAATAATAATAATAATAATAATAATAATAATAATAAATCTTTTATTTCTGCAGATACATTACACTGTAAATAGAAAACGTCACAAAATAATAATTTTCTGCATGAAATAATGTACAAGAAATAGAATATTTAATTTAGCAAGGAACTTTCCCTATGAAATTTGTATAAAATACATAGAACTGACGGAAGGTAATGTGCTGGCCACATCAGATTTTTTTGTTGGGAGAAAGATGTTATTAACTGAGTATCATCAGCATAAGAGTGCAAAGAGCTGTATTTAACATGATTGGGCATATCAGCAATGTAGTTCAAAAAGAATAAGGGACCACGATCTTTTTACTATGTAGAATCAACGTATACAAAATTTATAATATCTGAATAATTATTTCGCCTCTTAGATTAATAAAGTTATTACATTTATAATGACCTTTATTACACCGAAAAAACATGTAATTAAAAACAATTTTCTTCAAAAAAACTCCATAGTATTAGTAATAAATGACCGGGCGAAACGAAAAAATTGGAACCTATGTTTATCCTCTAACTTCCTGTTGTAGTGATAGAAATATTTTTTCCCCAAATTCTTTTCTGAATCACGCATAATCATAACAGAGTTGATCGCATGTTTCAGGAACTTATACAGGGTTTTTATAGAAAATTAGCTCGTATCATGCTATGAGAAAAGAATCATATTTTGAATAAGCGGCACACATGTTATTAATATAGGAAGAAAAGCTTGGTGTGAAGAATTAGTTAATTTGACGTTTGAGAAGTGAATTAAACAAGACAGAATTTTTTATATGGTACAATAATTTATAGAGTATTTTATTCTGTCTTTTAACTTCTCGCAGTTCACACGAAAATATCGCATCGGAAAATTTACACATTTTTGCAACTTATCAACGTATCGATGCTACATTTTTTGTTTTAATTGACATATCAAGAACAAAGGAAAAATCTGATGTGGCCAGCACATTACCATCCGTCAGTTCTATATTTTTTGTACAAATTCCACACAGAACGTGTCCTGCAAAATATTCCATATTTCCAATACACTACCTTCAGTCATTTCTATGTATTTTGTACAAATTCCATACAGAAAGTTTCTTGTAAGAGATTCTATACAGACTGTTTCACAATTCACGCCCCAGAGCGAATGAGGAAACACGAGACTGCACTCGGACGTGTAATTTCGAAGAAAAAAAATCTATCTTAAAAGATATTCGAGAAAAGACGTCTTAAAATTGACCAATCAGAGACCTACAACTTTAACGTGTGTTTGCCGTAATTTTACGTTACTAGGGTTTTATACAAATCAAATCTTCTTTAAAATGTGTGGGCGACTGTAGTTTTCGAAAAATGTCAGTGTCAAATTAAATTTAGAACCAACATTTGTTGTTTTAATCTCAAAGAATTCAAATGACAATAATATTTTCGTGTAACACATTTTACACAGCTGTTACAACACGTTGCACTGTACGATATAAATGATGAACTCGGATGACACCTTCGCTAAATTTGTTGACAGTGAAAAGTCAACTCTAAAGTGTCAAAGTTACAGTAAGTCAAACAAATTTTGTAACCCACTAATAGTATTTTTAAAACCTAGCAACCAGTTTTATTTTGTAATAATATCATCACACCTCAAGATATCCTTCCGGGATTAGAGGATTAAAAAGTCTTGTAACTCCGTTATGCAAGCAGCCGCAAATTATTTTCTTCTATTTGTTGGCAACCTATTGTCGTCGGCAAGTGTCATTTCCAGTAAAATTATAAGACAAACATACTATGACAATGGCCACGTTCGGCAGGTCCTAGCGTATCTAGCGGTCTAGTGGGATGTGATGTCACAGTTTAGTGTCAAATTGGCAACTGTCATATGTCATTTTCAAGCATATCAGGTGTCATACTTACGTGTATTGCAAAAGATTCGCGTTTTTCTCATACTAAATCAATGAAAAATAAATTAGAATGAATCTCGTCAACAGACAGGCGTATTCGATTACGTTTAGATATCCTCAACATTTCTTTAAAAATATTAGGTTGTTTCCGTTGCTTTATACTTGCGAAAATATAGCTAACCGTGTCTGCCATTTTTATTTAGTGGTCTAGATCTGTCATTTATGACAGGCAGAAGAAATTTCATGTCCTGTGACTATACAGTAAGGACCTTGATAAGAATTCATTAATTGCAATAGATTAGCTACACATGAATTTTTTAAAATATTCCAAAGGCTTTTAGTGCAAAGCACTGGGAATCTATTTACAACAAAATGTGCACATAATTTATAAGTAATAAATTTTCTAATGCGATAAGTGTATACTCTTTGAATATACATAGTTCAATTATTGATTTTGTTGAATCCAAGATTATTATTTTTTTTTATTCTTCGTATACCACTGGACCAAATAAGCATTGTTCTAATTGTATTTAATGCATCCATTCTAACTTTATAGTGGTAAAACTTTATATTCATTCTGTCAATCTTCATAAATGACATTACTAGACAAGGATACCATTAATTTAGCAATTTAGCGAAGATAAAAATGGACTAGAACAGCTGAGTAAAAACGCTAGACACAGCTTACCAATATTATATACATAGATGGTATTTCAGTGGACAATGACCAGTAAAGATACCTGTCTAGTTCTATGGCACTTTGGCGACTGTCGACTTGGGTGAAACGATTTTTTTCGACTGACTAAGGCCCAGAATATTAAATTTTAAAATATAGAAAGACTCTATGCATTTTGAAATTTCTTGCCCAGCTAAAAGGCTGAGCAATATGGTAACTGTGTCAGTTAGAAAGTTTTCAGGCGAGGAAAATTGTTTCCATCGCTCGCAATTGAGTCATTAGGTGATCGACATCTGAAATCTGATCCCAAACACGCGAGGGCACATATGCACGAGCTCTGAACTATGTGTTGACGATGAAACGTTACGTGTATATCGTAAAATACATGCAGCACAACACACAACTCAATGAGACCCATGGGAATTGAAAACTTACAGAAGAAAGTGGATCTATTAAGGTGCATTCACAAATGAAAATGAGGTTTAGATTTATGGTTTATACTTTAGAATTAAAGACTTTGACCGCATATTATGTAATGGCTCCATTCACACTTCAGAATTTGGAGTTTCTAAATCCAAATCATAAAGCTAAACAATGCAAGGTCCAAACTTTAGGTTTATGGTTTAGTTTGACGTCACAAACTTCACCAACGAGAACGAGTCAGAAATGATATAGATATATACACCCATCTTTATTTAGTATCCACTTGGTGGATTCGACTTTTTAAACAAATGCGAGAACATGGAGAGTGTCATAACTTAATTGCTGAAATATAACCAATAATGCCAAGCGAATGATAGTTTCACGGCGCACAGGTGTCTTGTTGAATACTGCTCTACCGATATTTTAATCTTGTTTTTGAAGCATTTAAACTTACATTTATGAATGACTTACTTAAACCTAAACAAAAACCATAAACCTAATTTTCATTTGTGAATGCACCTTTAGTTCTAGCTGTAATTACTTTGGTACTGGTAGCTATATTAAAAAATAACTATGCTCTGTTCCATTTAAGCCATTAAGTACATGGCACTGTTAACAGCGCAAATCTGAAGTAGCCGAAATTACATTGGGTAAATCTGGTTCTTGTCTCTAATTTCAGCCAATCAGAGAGGTCAAAACTATTCACTATGCTCCGCAATACTGAATGGCTTAAATGGAACAAGGAATACAATTATTTTCTGGCGCGTGGTAGGGCTATAGTTTCGATTTCTTCCGTCAGATATTTTTACTATAATATAGACACCCTCTTAGATCTTTGGCCCAAACGTCGTCCACCTGAGTGGTCAGTGTGATTTTTTCATAAGCGCCGTTTGAGGTAGTCGGCGATTTCTAACTGGAGAACATTAAAAAGTTCTGTTTTCTGTAAGAGAATTCAGTAGCAATGCTTGGGAGATCTTAAAAAAATCCGGATCAATTTCTGACTGTTTTTTCAGTTACTAGCACACACTGAAATTGTTGGCTATCTTCCCACCTCTCCATAGTTAGAACAGATAGAGTGTAGGTTTATGTGAAATGTACTCAGATAAATTTAATATATATATATATATATATATATATATATATATATATATATATATATATATATATATATATATATATATACCGGGTGTCTTAGGCCGACCGACACATGGGCGATTAACATGTAAAATTAGTTAATTGTGAATAGTATCTCCCCAGTGCAAGATATTAAGATTATTAAGTCAATTTACAAGTGTTTTATTAAATTACGATTTTTGTGGCTTATTTATAGTCCATCCTTTGTCAAAAGCCATTAGACTCACTGTATTTAATTTCATATTCCATGAAATCCTAAACTTGGTTGCAAATGTCACTAACTCCATTTTTATTTTTGAATTTATGTGGGTTTATGTCTCACTAAAGTATTATGAACTGTTTATTGCTAGGATACGGTGTATATAAACATATCTATAACAACCGGGGCATAATGGGAGGGCATAATATTTCATTATGCCCTCATTATAATCCGATCATCCCTTATGGACTTTAAATTAAAAATAATATGAAAGGTATATAATGAATTTATTTCATTTTTAATTATAATTCATTACAATAATAATAAGTATTGATTACAACAATTAATACATTAATTGATTACAATTAAAATAAGAAAACAGCTTTGAAAGCACAACACAGAAATCAATTTTAATTTAATTCTAATACTTAAAATTGATTATCAAAAAAACCTTAAAAGGCCATTTACTTTCACCACACATGAAAATAGTAAGTCCGACGAATTGCAGTCTGTAATGTTTCGCATTCATTTTTGACAGATGACGGATCACTAAATTTTTGGGGACGATATTTATCCACGTTTGAATTCATTTTTGATATTATTTACCGTCACATGTGACACATCCAAAGCTTTACAAGCTCAAAATGTAATAATATTCACAAATAAGTGCATAAGAAATAAAGAACTAAGATCTGTCATGTGATAACGAACCGCAAAATATAATACTTATCTTCTACAGACGAGAATGGAATAATTAGGAGATCATTAATATACGTTTGTCTTCTTCAAAGTATACAGAAACATTCAAAATAAATTCTTTACACCGTTTCGACAAAATATCTTCCGAAACATCAAATTGACCCATGCCACCATCTCCAACGATTTAAAACGTTGGTGTTTTAAAAATAAATAAATGTTGATAATAAACAAAACAATTAAACAACATCCTTAGCAACGTCAAAACTTAAGCATTATTGTAATCAAAATGATTATAAACGAAAACTTATTTCACATAATCTAGTGAGACATAAAATCTTGTATGCACCACGAGCGTTACTAGATGATAATGCCCTTGGTACATAAAATACTATTAATAAACAAATATGTTTGTTGGGTTACTGTTAGAAACCACGAAACCAGAACTCATTTAATCCTAGAGTAATAACTATTATATTAAACACTTTCTCACACACACAAGTCAATTTTAAATATTACAAACAATTACCCATCACGCTACAAGTTTTAATAATAACCCGAAAATAAATAAAGAACATGATTTCTAAAAATACTGAGAAAATTCTTGTGCACGCCTATGGCCCAGTTACAGAGGGTAAGAGCACCTCAACATCGGGTATAATTTCTCGCACGCAAACCTAAACACTGTTATTCATATTTATAATGTGTTAAAGTTCTCCGAACAGTTAACTTCGTGTGTTAATTATTGAGTGATTGTTATTTAATTTCTAAATAATGTTAGGTTAGAAATCTCTTCACTAAATCATTAATTACAGATTTGTTTGTGGCACCTATATGTTCAGGTTCAAATCTGATGACCTCCGAAATGAAATTTATAATAACTTAATTCTGATACTATCATGGTTTTCGTGAGGACTGTGGGTTGTATTAAATAATTTTTGGCGGTTCCTTTGATGTGGATTGAGGAAATATGAAACAAATTATGGGTATTTTTCAACAAATGTTTTAAAATTTTAAATGGTATACAGGGTGTTAACGGTCAAGTGGCAAAATATTTATTTTGCGGCAAAACCTATTTTGCATTTTTTATTATGTTTTTAGTTTCTTCACAATTTAAAAATAATATTTCAAAATTTATGTTACTTTGTAACAACAACCATGGCATTTGCTTTCTTTTTCCAATTTTCAGAAATCAGAGCCGCCCCGCACAGGGTATCTGACCATGAGGGGCGCCATTTTAAGACAGTATTTAAAAAATAATACTATTTTTTTGCAAACTGGGTTTATTTGTAAAAGATTTTTATAACAGATAGTTGTTATGTTGCAAGTTAAAGTATAAAATTGTTGATTACAACAATCGATTTTGATTATAACCGAATAATATTGATTACAAGAATGAATCCAACAATGAATTCAGTAGAAAAAAGTAAAATAAATATCCTGCTAAACGCGTCATTTTCTGGCATTGTAATGTTGCAAGGTAAAACTATAAAATTGTTGATTACAACAATCGATTTTGATTGTAACCGAATAATATTGATTACAAGAATGAATCCAACAATGAATTTACTAGAAAATAGTAAAATAAATATGCTAAACGAATAGTTTTCTGGCATTGTTATGTTGCAAGCTAAAACTATAAAATTGTTGATTACAACAATCGATTTTGATTATAACCGAATAATATTGATTAGAAGAATGAATCCAACAATGAATTTAGTGGAAAAAAATAAAATAAATATCCTGCTAAACGCGTCATTTTCTGGCATTGTAATGTTGCAAGGTAAAACTATAAAATTGGTGATTACAACAATCGATTTTGATTATAATCGAATAATATTGATTACAAGAATGAATCCAACAATGAATTCAGTAGAAAAAAGTAAAATAAATATCCTGCTAAACGCGTCATTTTCTGGCATTGTAATGTTGCAAGGTAAAACTATAAAATTGGTGATTACAACAATCGATTTTGATTGTAACCGAATAATATTGATTACAAGAATGAATCCAACAATGAATTCAGTAGAAAAAAGTAAAATAAATATCCTGCTAAACGCGTAATTTTCTGGCATTGTAATGTTGCAAGCTAAAACTATAAAATTGGTGATTACAACAATCGATTATGATTATAACCGAATAATATTGATTACAAGAATGAATCTAACAAAGGAAATTTCATCAATATTTTAAATCTAGTATTTTTCGGAAAATTAAAAGTTTAGTTTAAACTTTAAAACATATGTTAATTTGCATTAGGGGGGGGGGGGGCGCTAAAACATAACTTTGCCTTTTACCCACGAAGTGAGACTGTCAGAAATTATTTATAAACGTCAAACATCAATCTGACTTAAGGAAAATAAATCCCTTATTCTTCGGTAACTATTATAGTTTTGTATAAGGCGACGTACATCGTAACTGTGTTCAGAAAATAATTTGGGACTGTCAACAGAGTTCATATACATTGGCGTGTATTTTAGAATTTTTGTATCTCGTATTGATTTACGTTATTTCTCATATGAATAATGCGATAAAAACTATCGAAAAGAATAATGGTATTGTATCCATATATGTGCCAGATTTTGGTTCACAAAATATAGTTTCCTAGTATATGTTAGTACAGATTACATAGCGAATTGAACCATATATAAACGAAATTGCACAATGCAATATAGAGGATTCAATTCTTGTATTATATACATATGTATTAATAGATTTATATAATAATGTATAATTAGTTCTTACCTTTTTCTGGTGAGAAGATGTGCAGAAGATTATCTGTAAAACAAATAATATAAATAATAATTTTGTTTAAATGATAAAAAAATATAACATCAATATTAAAAGCACTTACCAGCTCACAAATAAAAAAAAACAAATATGTAAAAATTATAATAAATGTATATCATCATACCTTCTAACCATTTTTAAGTTTATTACAGCTCCGTTGATATAGTTAGACCTTGTATATATTTTATATATACCAGCTTATTTATCAAAGAAAATCAGACGTAAGAGTATATTACATCCGAGATGGGATATGTTTCATTACAACTACGAAGCCTCGAGGTGAGATACAGCGCGAGGCTGTGATGAAACTCCCACTGAGGTATGTATACTCTTTTATTCACAATCATATTTTTAAATGAATAATTTTCAAAATAAATCAATGAGTTAATCTTTAATATTATTAATATTTTTGACAGTCTTGCTTTATTATAGGACGCGAGAAAATATGTGACTCGAGCGACCTTGAAGTGCTAGGAATCAGACTGTTTAAAAATTGTACAATAATAATATTTTAGCAGTTCAAAATCAGAATAAGTCAAAATATTCATCTTGTCAAAGTGACATTATCACCGTCGCTCGAGTCACGTGACTGGTTGTGATCTATAGGGATCTACGGCAATGTTGCTTGGCAACCCTTACATAAACAATTCCAACCCGTGGAGTGGAAAAATCTGATATTTACCACCCAAGAGATTGTCATTACAGTTAGGAATGACGTATTTCCCAACCCACAAAATGTTAGAAATCTACATATTAATTACTACAATGATTGTGAATAAAAATATATAGAGTATTTCAATATTTAAAAATATGATTAAATGATAAACTATTCTATAGTATCAGGAGCAACAAATATAGGATATCGATGGTTTAAAATCCATAAATGTCGGAATAAATAATATATTTATACTGAATCTTAGTCTGATATAATGTAATTACATTAGTTTGTGTATCAGTTATATTATATGCAGCGGTAACGAATGATGTAGTCACTGATATTTACACATTCTGATATTATAACAAGTGTTTGTTTGTCATTGCAAACCTTTACAATACTTATCATTGCTAATAAGTCATGATATGGGGAGATCATCACGTGGTTTAGACCATAACATTGTTGCTTGGAAACGACATTACTTAACATAAATAAATATATGAAAAGCCAGGATAAAAAATCTGGTGTGGCCAACACAATACTTCCCAACATTTTCAGCCCGAGTCACAAAAAAGTTTTTTGGATTAGCGAATTTTACTCTAATATTGACAGTTTATTTCTTAAAATATGGTCTAATATAATACAAGTAACTACCTTTTTTTAAACCCCTCAACAGGATTAAATCCCAATTACAGAGTGGGTTCACATTCACATACATCCATGCCTTAGTGGGATTCGAACCCAGAGCCCCGAGGGCACTCATGACGTGAGGCGTTGCTCTAACCATTGAGCCACCGGAACTATAATAAAATGAAGATTTTAAATACCGGGATAGAATAGAATTCACTAATCCAAAAATGAGGATTAGCTTAAACATTTTTGTGAATCGTTAATTTTTATTGATCTAAATACATACCTACATATTTACACTGGAAACTGTATTGAATTCCTTTTCTATTGTTCTATTTACTTTTTCCTTTTTAAAACGTTACTAATATTATTTTGAAATGATTAGTTCTTTGATAGTGACATTTATCTGTCAGTTGCATACATTTGAATAACTGCGTTTTAAATTATAGCTTTAAATTATAGATAATTTTATAAATTTATCCACAAAATATATAGAAAAAGTATTAATGCAAATCTATAGAAAATTTAATAATCTTTAATTTTTATAATAACATTAATCTCCAAAAATAACATTAAAAAGTATTTTTCGAAGAAAAACTATTTTGAGCTTCTAGTAACGTGCCTTTCCGTTTATTCGATTTTCACCAAAATCTAATGCCCAACTAACACAAAAAGCATTATAAAGATTTTGAGAACAGCTATAGAGCCATCTTATAAGAGTTAAAGTTGTATAAAGAAACTGTAAAAACATTTAATAAACAATAATACAGCAGCTAAACCTCCTAAATAGGCGCAGGTTTATAAAACTATACTATTATATTAAAGCAAGGAACATAACCACTTTGCAGCTAAAAAGCACTTTTTGGTTACGTTCTTACAGCCGTTATGAATAATTTAATAAAACCTTTATTAAGCAACGTACAAGTACTTTATAACAGTAACCTTAGCAGTTTAACGAAAGCAAAAATGTTGTGGTTATAACTTATAGTTTTATTATTTAACAAATGTTGGTAAATTGCTTCCAGAGTTGTATTTTGCAGTGTGAATTACTATATAGTTGTTGTACTACACAATGTTAACGTGATTCATAGTTTTATAGGTATTTTACAGTTATTATATGAAAGACTTGATGGTGTGCTTAAGTCTCTTGGATATGTAACATGTAGAAATAAATGAATATAAAAATAATGCATACTGTAAACATAAATTCGGAAACAGTAATTTTATTGCGAGAAAAAGTTTTCTGTTGAAACCTAGGTTGATACTTCTAATTAATTAATGCGCCATATATTCTCTACTGTTTAACAAATGTTTATAAAATTAAAAAAATGAAAATTAGAAATTAATATTTACAAAAACATCATCATATATTTTATCAATATGTAAGAAATATCTGTGCAATATATCATGTTACGAAAAATGTTTTTATCATAGTTATTTAAATGTTTTTCTCAAATATTATTCGATTACCCAAAATGGCGTCCTACTGAATTTAAAAATAAGAAACAAATATGTCTGACTTAACGTTTCTACTTTTCGAACATTTATATAACTTTTATACAAACATTTCCATAATACTTACTTTATACAAGAAATTGATGTAAGCATTATAAAACATATTGGTTTTAATCTATATTGTATTGATAATAGAGGGTATTAATAAAATAGTATTTTGACATGATGTATTAAATTTATTGTATTGGCGATTGTAAAAAGCAATATGACATCTGGTGATATTTTGCGGAACTAAAATTTTATCCAGAAAGATTGAAAGTGTTTTTCCATAAATAACATTCTAACGCATCGATTTGAAAAAATAACTTTAATTTTAAAATATAAAAACAAACTGGATGTCAAAAGATTTAAAATATATAATGCCCGCCGATTTTTCAAATATTGATAAAATAATTTGACATTGCCGATAAATTCATATTAATTTTTTTCTGTGGAAAATAATTTTGATCATAATCAGAACTTTTTCATGTCACGTGACATTTAATCATTCTGGATTAAATATTTATATAACTTACTTTTAGAAATATTATGTCTTAATATACATTTGAATACAAAAGAAATTATTAAATGTTAAATTATCCTATCAAAGTTAGTTACTTTTAAAGCCATTTTGGCGCTGCGATCTTATGTTCAACCGCCGATTACTTTTATATAACTGTTATACAGCAGCTAAATGACAATATTATTATAAAATTGGCGTTACAGACACTACATGCCTTTGTTATTTGCTGCGCAGAATTTTATTTAGCACTTATATATCAATATTGCTTTGATACAAACAGAACTATTGCTACGTATAGTATTTTAGATTTGGCGTTTAGTTAATTCATAAAATGTGTAAAATTATTGAGAAAGGAAAACCACAATTAAGTATCGGTCCAGCGGCATGGGAAAGCGAAGGGATTTTATATTGGCCCAAAAACAGGTCTGATAAACTTGTAAAGGAGCCAAAATCAACACATTGGTTATTAATATTGCTTTGTTAATACATTTTCTTCCAATTAGAAATTTCCATGATTTTATATGGTTCTTCGCTTGCCCTGAGACACAACGCTTCTTTTCGAGTAATGTGAAATTTTTTATTTATAATTGACACCACTCTTGCCTTTTCATCTCAAATAAAATCTTTTAGTCCAACAAGGGTTTTTTAAAACCCATTTAGTTTATGTTTTTAAAGTAATTATAAAATATCTGTATAAAAGAATTTACCGATGTGATTATATAGAAAATCTATAAAATGGTTTATAAAGTATCTTTATAAAGGTTTATAACACCATGGTATAAACTTATTATACAGATAATAGAAAACTTTATTAATATTTTATTAATAGTGCTTAAATGACAGTTATACACCTTAAACGTGCTTTTGGCAGGTTAAATATTTGTAAAAGTTGCAATTAAAGCAATTATAAAATATTTATAGAAACACTACAAAACTTATTTATAAATTTGCTGTAAGAACATTCTTATTACATTCATATACAACCAATCAGTGCATAAAACTTATTTATTTCATTTAAAACCTCTATATAACAAAATTATCTTAATTTCAGCAATTATAAATTACTTACATAATAATTTGGTTTTTCTGGAGACTAAGTGTGCTAGTTGGGTGGGCTCTTTCCAATACAGAAAAAGTTCGAAATAAAAAGTCAAAAACAGGATCGAGGATCAATTCTTTGAAATAGGATTATTTTTAATTTTCTCTAAGAGTAATTCCGACTCGAGGGTTGTTTACATCTGAGACGAACGAACTAGAATTTGCGGTATTAAATATTTTAAATACATCCCTGAATCCTGTTGCTAAGGTCATTTTAAATGCCTCCTGGTATTGAGTACAATTCTAATCATCTGTAACGGAATAGGGTCAGTTTGCTTTCTAAATCAAATATAGGGAAATGTTTTCGAACGAAACCACATCTATTAAATAATCTAAACGTCAACTTTCACTCGCTAGTCATACCTTTGTACCTTTAATTGTAGGACGACCCTTGTATATAAAAATGCAAAACCACAATTTGCAACCATACTAAAGATCCAAACAACCATATTTGTCTAAATTCGCATTTTTGGGTATTTTGGGCATGACATAGCGTAGGTACACATTACCGGTCTAGGCTGTAAAGACTTACCTACTAAATTCGTTGTTAAGCTGGTAGTCATTTGTTACCAGTTAATAACAATATTTCAAATTTACGAATTTCTTATTTTTTTATTACACTTCTCATAATTTATGAAGAATTCTCTTGAAAGAATTATAATAGTATAGACATATTTATTATTATCATAAATATTAAAAAATTAAATGGTTCATTAAAATATTTTCTTTTAACTACCTTGAATATGAAATATTATTATTATCATTTCTTATTAAAAAATAATTTATTAATGAAAATAGTCTGATTTGTTAAACATTAAGAATGCAATAAATTTCAGCTTTCCCTTTCACGTTTCTGATTGGTTGGTTCCATTCTATTAGTAATCTAATAGGTCGGCCTTAAAATTTTCCTCCAATGAGCATTGAGCTGTTAAACTAATAATTACTGTAATGTTGACGTTTATTTATAATTCATTGTTCAAATATTTAAATGTCGTTTCTGAGCAACAATACTACGACCTCGAAATAAATACATACACAGTACAACTACCTCTAACAAATCATTTTGAACTGGAAGATTTGTACGGCGATGTTTCGTCCCTCTCAATTCGTTCGGAGGGTTTCAACCCTTGGAATTTCAAACAGGAAAAGGACGAAACATAACCGTACGAATTAAGTATTGCTTACCTACTTATAATACAAGTATTATTGTTATTTAAGTCTTTTGGGATATATAATACACAAGGTACTAAAATTACTATTTACAATTTTTATTTATATTATTATTAATGTAAGGGAGATATTTTAATTTTGATTATTGTCTAAGAATGTCTGATATTCTTATAATAATTTTGACTTTTAATAAATAAATATTTTAAATAAACCAGTTCAAAATTTTGCCCAAATAAAATTCAGAATTTTGATATTTTTCAATAGGTTCAGTAATTAAATAATATTTGACATCCTATCATTCGCATTTATTGCAAATATTTTATAAAATAGAAATTGCAAAGAAATATTCGTTTTCCGGGAATGGACTGTGTCATATTTTGAGTCAGAGATCAACCTTTCGCCCGCAGTCGTATGGGGAATCTTCAGGAGCTAGGGGGGGTAGTACTGTCTCAAACAAGGTTACCCGACGTGTCAACCACGCTAGAGGCCGAGTTTAAGCAACAAGAGGGGAGACTCAGTTTACATGGTTACCCGACGTGTAAACCACGCTAGAGGCCAAGTAAACCAAGTGACGAAAGGAAGGCCGAGAAGACAGTTATATATTAATCTAAAAATACGGTAGATGAGCAAAGCTAATGAGGACCAATGGGAATCGAGTTTGTAATGGTAGATTGGGCGTGTCATGTTCCGAGAACCACAGGTTTCCACTCAAGAAATAGCCATAATCCCGATTGATGTTATTAGGATGTTTCCATATTTCTAAAGTTTCCCTGTATTTACGTCTGTAAAACTCAGGGACAGGAGCTAAAATGCGGGAATTTTCAAATAAGATGTTATGTCCTGTGTTGTGTTGGTGTTCTGCGACCGCAGATGTTAATACCATACCATTACGCAGACAGCGTTTGTGTTCTGACAATCTAGTGTGAACACTCCTTCCTGTTTCACCTATGTATACTGTGCCACAAGAACAAGGAATACTATAAACACCGGGTGACCACAAGGGTTCGCGTTTATCTTTAGTTTGTGAGAGTATTTCTGAGATTCCAAACTAAAGATAAATACTTGGTTTATTTGGCCTCTAGCGTGGTTTACACGTCGGGTAACTTTGTAAACTGAGTCTCCCCCTCTTGTTGCTTAAACTCGGCCTCTAGCGTGGTTGACACGTCGGGTAACCTTGTTTAAGACAGTACTATCCTCCTTGCTCCTGAAGATGCCCCATACGACTGCGGGCGAAACGTTGAGCTCTGACAAAATATGACACAGTCCATTCCCGGAAAACTAATATTTCTCATGATTCAGACTGTGGAAACCTACGCAATTATTTTAGAAATTACAAAATTATTCTGACATAAAACATAACCATAAGTTTCAATAGGCGATTTCGGGCGACATACCCGTTCACTTCTTAGGATCAGTTACGGTCACTTGCGGTATTCTATGGTCAGTGGTGGCGCCAAAAATCAATGGTTCACTTGTTGACACCGTGCTTGAAGGTTATGTATATTCTGACAATTAAAATGCATTAACGGATAAAGATAGTTTTTCCCATATTTGTCCAAAAAAGAGTCAACGAAAATAATGTCACCTGTTTAACATAACACCCCGACTCCGACTGTTTTGACTTTTGACATTTCAAAAAGGCATAATAAAAAAGAGATAGAAATAGTGGACAGAGAGCTGACCCGACTCGCAAACCCGTTCAGCTGTGAGCACTGATCCAAGCATACCGGGTATGTTGTTCCTAGCGCCCGAATGTGTGAACGTATCTGAACGCAACATACCGCAAGTGAACGGTTGTCGCCCGAAATCGCCTGAGTAACCATTTTGTCATTTTTGTCCGCTGTCGGCGCTGACTACTTTTGTGCACACCGCCTATAGACTTTTTATAAGCTACATATCTATAAGTTTATAGAAAAGCCTGGAATCCCATCATTATCCTCAAAATTTTCATCTTAGTTTTCGCAAGAAATTTTGATATACCCGTCTAGCAGTCAAAATGTATATTTGGTATAATCCACCTAAATTCTTAAACTGTCCGATTATTTAATTACTGAATATTGAACCCAAAATAAATAAAACCCAAAAAAATCATAATCATCACTTACTCCCTTACTATTGCACGGCTTTACGTATTGAGCAAACTCTCAATACTAAACGGATTCTTCCTCTTCTCCTCTTGCCCAGTAGCAGGTTGTTCTTGTTCACTGTCTCCCACTACATCTATATCACTATCACTATCCAAGTCCCCTCCCCTTTGGGACAAATAGTCCCTGCGTAAAGAGACAAGGTCAACTGCGATGCCTTTGGCGCGAAGCTTTCGGGCCTGGCGTTCGAGAGCTTTCTGCAGCTTCTTCCTACGGCGGGCTCGCTCACGGGCTTTAAGCTCTGAGGGGGGGATGGGTTCCCCAGAGCAGGTTTGGGGGTGGGCGTTGTGGGCTGGTCGACCGGGGCCTTTTTTGGTGTGTTCCTTTTTGCGCCATTTGGCACGCCGGTTTTGAAACCAAACCTGGAAGGGAAAATGGTTTTAGAATTTTATCTAGCGACATTTTACACAATAAAATTAGTATATTGAAATGTAAGGTAATTAAATTATATACTCTATTATTTGTGCCGCTTTGTAGAAATGAAGACATGCATGCAATTAACTCTTACTAAAATAGCTTAGCTTTAACACTCATATTTAATATATAGCTAGGGGTCCGTTTTCTTCTATACGACTAAGTTTATTCAGTGCCGACCGAAGACATTTTGTCGCCCGGGACTAATTTTTAAAAATCGTCATTCTCAACAAAGAAAAAATCAGATGTGGCCAGCACATTACCTTCCGTCAGTTGAATGTATTTTGTATTGTCATACAGAAAGCTCCTTGCAAAAGATTCTATTTCTTGTACATTACCTTAAGGCAGTTGTATGTATTTTATACAAATTCCATAGGTACAGAAAGTTTCTAACAAAAGATCCTATATTTCCCGTAAGATTATAACACAAACATACTGTCAACTGCACTTGACACTGACACCTTTCAGTCAGAATTTTATAGCATAGCTGGCTAATATATGATATTTAATTTCTTTATAATTTTTTAACTCTATATCCATTTAATATGAAATATAAATTGCATTTAAATCGTACAGAAAATAAAATGTTCTTTAATATTTATAATAATATTAAATGTAAAAAAATGATATTTAACATCGTTTTTTCAAGAAAAACAGTTAAAATCTTCAAATGAGGGTACTTTCGGTTGACCAATTATAACCAAAATCTAATCAGCTCTTCACATGGATGTAACGAATAGGAATATGAAAGAATTATAATTTTTGGAATTGAAGTATTAGAGTTATCGCATTAGAAAATTTTGTCACACAGACACACACACACACACACACACACACACACACACACACACACACACACATACACACACTGACACACACACACACACACACACACACACACACACACACACACACACACACACACACACACACACACACACACACACATATACACACACACTCACATACAGACACACTCACATACAGACATCATCGTAAAAATAGTAAAATCGTATTCTAGGGACCCTAAAACATGTTTATTCATCAAAAACTCACCACCGATTTTTTGAACAAAGACAGTATCTTCCGTCACCTTTAGGTAAGGAAGGTACTGTTTTTCCAACATCAAACTGCCAAGAGCCAGGGGAAAAAATAATTGTTACAAATTTTGTTTTTTCATTAGGCGAATTTTAAAGTTTGGAAACCTATCTAATGCTTTTAGAATGACAAAGTGTATTAACCTTATTTCGAAACTCAGATTTCTTAAAATTATTATACCCACAGATGGGTCAAGTTTCAAATTATGTGGGACCTAACAGAATTTTTCCGTTATTTTTGCCGGTTTATGGTTTTCGATTCGGCTCCGGTTCGAAGTCCTGGTTTAATGAAAGGTCTCGTGGAATAGACTATAGGTAGAAATTATGAAAGTCCATGAACTCCCATATTTTTGAAATTGTTTGTTATATTGTCAACATAGATACTTAATTGGTTAAATTTTTAACCAGTTGCTAAAAATTAACTACTGAGTTACGGAATCTCATCAGATAGCTACAGACACCGCTCTTAGCTTAACAAATTTCTGTTCAGTACGAGTACCGAACAGAAATCGGCTGACCAAGTTATAATTTGCGCATATCGCTGTCGAACATTCATTTGACGCTTGAACCGTCATCCTTTTTAGATCTTGTCTTACAATTTCTGAGGCCTGTATCTTAGGATTGTTACCGTTTTGCCTTCTTTACACATACTATTTAAAAGCGCCCACCTTCAATCTGTAAGTCCAATCATCTCATTTTGCTAGAAAATGGGCATTCATCCTTTTACCCCGGGCTCTTAAATTTGCTTTAATTTAATTTTTTATTTAAAATAATTTAAGAACGTGCTCTGCTCGGTGTACCGCCCTTTAGGTATCTACCGCCGGGGGCTGTAGACCCCAAAAGCCCCCCCCCCCCCGTTAAGCCGGCACTGAGTTTAGTTCTGATTTACCCCATCAGTCTTTAGCGCACGCGTCGTTGTTAGAAACGAGTGGTTTGCGGCGAGTTTTCTTAGGGAAAAGTGCACTGAAATGTCAACTGAAATAAAAATCCTGAAATAATGTTTCTAAATGATACCTCATCAACTCATTAAGCAATTGGCGTCCGTATATAAGACATGCCACCCATTCAATACCTCTTCTTGTAGATCACCTACCATTATTTAGTAGTAACCAGTTTGCGTTTAAATAATGCCTGTAATTACTTTAATTATGCAGAATTCTGACAAAAATTATAATTTACTCACACAACTAACATATCAACGTGTACGCATGCGAGATGGAATTCAGTGGCGTGCGTGATTTAGATAACAATTCATAGTAAGAATTTTGTATCACTTCCGGTTTTAGCATGTGAATGTGAATCTAGCATAGGGTATCAGTATTTTTATATTTTTTACCTTCAGTCACCTAAGGAAGGTATTGTCTTTAGTCAAAAAAATTGGTGTCACATTTGCTAATAGACTTACCAGTTGTCTAGGACATAGATACTTCCACAAAATACTGCTGTTGTCTGTTTATAAAATGATTATATACAGACATATTCAACGCCTTTTAATAACTCAGCTAAGTCTCCTCGTTTTCTTTGATATATGTGGGGACGTATGCATATTCTGCCCCCTTCCATTCTACGTTTATGGATCTGTTGAACACGCATAGCAACTTTGTACAACTACAATTTCGGAGTTGGGAGTTCGTATATTCACGTACTTGTATGTACCTACTTTGCAAGATAAACGACCTATTATTTTCATGTCACTGGTGAAATAAAAATATCACCGATGATGGATGAACATTTTTTCTTTAAATTTCACAAACGCTAGCATTTATTCGGACGAAAAATATTACAAATACAGGTGTCTTGGAAATAGGGGGACATGGCTTAACCACAAATTCCTGGGCCCAAAATAAGACGATTTAACTAAACTTACCTATATTCTCCTTTAAAGTCTTTCTAAAAAAAAATTATATTGCTTATGATAACGAAACGCTTTGTTCGATTTGAATGAAATGTATGACACTCCATATGGATATAATTCATCTTTTAAGATTGTATTTGTTATTGTTAGTGAACCACTAGTGTATGAAACTTAGGTATCGCGACCATGGTTAAACCATAATTTTTTAGTCAACGCCAATAAAGTAAATTTACTGTTTTTCAGAAAGATACATTCAATAGTAAACTTTCGTGTCTCTGCGTAAGTTATGATATCTGTAACGATTTAGTCAGAACGAAATAAAATGTAAGTGACTGCACCGTGTAATTTTTAAAATAAATTTTATCTAGCATCCAAATGTCAAACTACTAATTTTTAATGACAGAAACAATTGTTTATGATTTGTTAATCTTCTAAAGTTGATTCGGAGTGAACTAACATTATTTAATCGTCTTATTATAATAATAGCAATAAAATACTATAAGGCCGAACAAACGGATATGTTACTAGTTTTAAAATATGGCGAAGGAAATTTTTGACAACCCATAAACAATTGTTACTGTCATTAAAAATTAGTTGTTTGACATTTGGAAAGACTGCTAAAATTTATTTTAAAAATTGCACGGCGCAATCACGTACATTTTATTTTTTTATGACTAAATCGTTACAGATATTATAACTTACATACAGACACGAAAGTTTACTATTGAATGTATCTTTCTGAAAAACAATAAATTTACATTATTGGTGTTGCCTTTAAAAAGTTCATGGTCGCGACACCCAAGTTTCATACACTAGTGGTTCACTAACAATAACAAATACCATCTTAAAAGATTTCATTCAAATCGAATAAAGCGTTTCGTTATTACAAGCAATATTATTTTTTTTAGAAGGACTTTGAAGAAGAATACAGGCTAAACAATGCATTGTCCGATATAGGTAATTTTAGTTAAATCGTCTTATTTTGGGCCCAGGAATCTGTGGTTAAGCCATGTCCCCCTATTTTCAAGACACCCTGTATAATCAACAACCATTTTATTAATTCAAATCTAAAACATTAAAGAAGGATTTTGATGAAATTTATATTAGCTATTAACATACCTAGGAATATTATGTATATCATAACTGCCAAAGATGTCTCTACGAGCTCGGATTTTAAGACATCTAAGGCTTGTTATGATTAATAACATCCGTGGTTTGTTCAATAGTTTATCGGTTTCAGAAAATTAAGACATTATTGATAAATACCATTTTTTGAAATTCTCTCATTAATGCTACTTTCAGATTGCTATGGTTAACAGAACAATTATTTTGACATATGTCAATATGACAAATATTCAAATTATGTGCTTTGTTCCACATGTTTATTACTTTAGAATAAAGTAG
Organism: Harpalus rubripes; assembly: GCA_963082715.1. Taxonomy (NCBI): domain Eukaryota; kingdom Metazoa; phylum Arthropoda; class Insecta; order Coleoptera; family Carabidae; genus Harpalus; species Harpalus rubripes. Next base: position 1,066,005 of record OY720462.1, read on the forward strand.
ACCGTATTTAAAACGATAGGCTAACGTTATCTGTATGTATTAATGAAGAGCATTATATTTTCATTTTGTAGACCGTTGTTGACAAGTCAGTATGGTAATAATATTACCATACAGATACAGTTATTACTTAGTTACCAGCCTACTTTTGTACATGTAAACAATGGAATAATATCCTGGAACCGGTAAATGAATATAACAAATCATAGTTAGATAGATTTTTGGATCAAAAAATATATCTAGGTATATGTATGAAAATTTGTAAAAGATGTTTAATCCGTTTAAGGGTTCATAACTTGAAACCAACACTTTTCTATTGCAAAAATTTGAAATCTTGGGACATTTTTATGTAAGTATACCAATTTTCAGCCAAATCCTCGAGGGACCCATTTTCACAAAATGAACATAAATAAATTTTGAACAAGTTTAGAAATTAACAAATATCTCAGTTTTACAATTGAATCCATTAGTGATATCAGTCAAAGTTAGGTATATCTCCACCAAGTTTTGTACAGCAAACATCTACCCATTTGAGGGTAGCAGCTACCCTTATAAATATTTCAAAATTGGGGTCTTCTTTCTATTAAAATAATCTAAGTAACATGAACGATATTCAAAACCTTTTAATTTTTCTTGTTCTAAGACTAAGATAAGTACATATTTTTGCGTACCTTCCGAAGGCAGCTGGCTAATAAAATATAATTGCAACAGGGCGCCTCCATTCAAGCTCCCGATACTAAGCTCCACTTATAATTGGCCCTAATTGCTTACTTAAGCATAACCAGACTCTCTGAATATGGTGATTGCGTAGAATTTTCAAGCTAATGTGCTCGTTTCAAAACATGGAATTTTTAATATTATTTTAATGTGATTGAATGTGTTTTGAGGCGTCAAAATTAAGGGTCATTTTACACGGAAAGACCCAATATAAAGCAATAAAGACTTTGTAATAGCCACAACCTTACAAGAAATTGGTAGGTGTAAAAGTTTATTTCTCACTTAAATTTTTATCAAATCTTAAATGGTAAATTATAAACAAGAAGATTTAATATATTTTTTATGACTTCAGGGATCAAAAAGTAATAATGTACTATTTTATTAATCTTTAACGACTTTTATTTTAATACAAAATTTCTTCCCTGATTTTAAATTCTTTTATAAAACATAAAACACATTAAATAATTTTTTTGAGTTGTTTACATTCTTAAACTATTTATTGATAAATTGCTAAAAAAAGGCCCCTCATAGATTTAGATAAAAATTACTATACTTATATAAAAATGTCTCAAGAACCCAAATTTTTATATTTTTGGTACTTCTATCATTATAAGAGATTACGACAGTTATTGATGAAATTTAAGTATGTTATTATCCATAAGTTTTTACACAGATATGCAAATTTTTAAAACTGTTTCCCAGCCATAAGCTGAGATATTTGAAACCAAATGTTATGGTTTGTACTTTTTCTTCATACATTATTTTGGAAGATGACACAATTCGATGACTTTGACAACTCCCTATGTCCAGGTTTTTTAAAAAATGAGGCAATACATTGCTGTCAATAATTTTAAATATAAAAATAGTAATGACATACGCTCATGTCTACTCATAAAAAATCTGATATGGCCAACACCAAACCTCCCACTATTTAATTTTCATTAATTTAAATATACATATAACTATAGTTTTATTTACTATTTTCTTTTTAAAACGTTACTATTATTAATTTGAAATGATTAGTTCTTTGACAGTGACATTTATGTTAGTTACGTACATTTGTGATATGAACTGCGTAACTAAGGAATTGTGTTTGTTTTAAGCGTAGGCTCCGGGATTTAAATTATAGATAATTTTATAAATTTATCCATGAATTATACAAAAAAAGTATTTATACCCATCTGTAGCAAATTTAATAATCTTTAATTTGTTATAAAAACACAAATCTTGAAAAAATAACATTGGAATGTATTTTTCGAAGAAAAATTATTTTGAGGTTCAAGTTAAGTACCATATCCGGTTATCTGATTTACACCAAAATCTAATGGCTTCTTCCCAAATTAGAATAAGGTAGAAATACGATTTCTGAATGATAGTATTTGAGTTAGAGTGGAGGATCCATACACACACACAAACACACACACACACACACACACACACACACACACACACACACACACACACACACATGCACACATGCACACATGCACACATACATATACACAGACATCATCGTGAAAATGTTAAAGTTGGATTCTAGAGCCCTTAGAACGTGGTCATTTGCCAAAATCTCGATATGAGATTTTTAGCACGATCCCTATACCTCCCTTACCAAGGGTAGCGGGAGGTAAAAAAAACTCTCGGTATATATAAATAATTCAGAAATTAACACAAGATGATTCTAAAAGTTTCGATTTTATTTTACATAAAAATTAATTGAATTATTAATTCAAAAGTTACAAATTGGTGATATTGTTTGGTTTTATATTAAACCACATTAATTTAAAATAAAGATAAATATGTAGGTACTAGATGATAGTATAATATACTTACTTATTCAACTGTAATTTTTATTTCGTAGTTTTTATGGTTATAATGGTTCACTCATGGTATGTGTATTTATGAGTGTGTGTGGGTGTATAACACATATGCATATCAGATAATTTAATGCCATGGTTGCAATTTCATTAATGTGTAGTCTAATTTACGCTGACATGCAAATCGATTGCATTTAGTTCGCCAAATTATAGGAAATTGTCTATGATTTATTTCCTACTATTAAACTATAACTACCCACCCCAAATTAATTTCTAAATTAATTTGATATTTCTCCATAGATTCATTCAGATATTAGTTCATACTTAAAAATGTATAATTCTTGTAGGATTAGTTCGGTCAATATATATATATGGGTAATATGCCGTGATGATATATTTATTTATTTTTATTTATATATATATACAGGTGTCTCACAAATTGCGCCCCAGGCGAAACTGACACTTGCCGACGACAATAGGTTGCCAAGAAATAGAAGAAAATAATTTGCGGCTGCTTGCATAACGGAGTTACAAGACTTTTTAATCCACCAATCCCGGAAGGATATCTTGAGATGTGATGATATTATTACAAAATAAAATTGGTTGCTAGGTTTTAAAAATACTACTAGTGAGTTACAAAAATTGTTTGACTTACTGTAATTTTGACACTTTAGAGTTGACTTTTCACTGTCAACAAATTTAGGTTAGCGAAGGTGTCATCCGAGATCATCATTTATATCGTACAGTGTAACGTGTTGTAGCAGCTGTGTAAAATGTGTTAAACGAAAATATTGTCATTTGAATTCTTTGAGATTAAAACATGGTAAGAATTTGCCTTTTTTATTCACCTTGTCAAATTTAATTTGACACTGATATTTTTCGAAAACTACAGTCGCCCACACATTTTAAAGAAGATTTGATTTGTATAAAACCCCAGTAACGTAAAATTACGGCAAACACACGTTAAAGGTGTAGGTCTCTGATTGGTCAATTTTAAGACGTCTTTTCTCGAATATCTTCTAAGTCATTCGCTCTGGGCGCGAGTTGTGAGACAGTATATATATATAAGGAGATAAATTTTAGTGGGTATATCAGTGGGATGTTTTCTGGGCTTAAATTTGTTTAGTAGATTCTTTTAAAATCTGTCAAGCTTTCGTGTATTTGGATTGTACACTTCATCAGGACGGTTTTGTTGAAGTTATTTGAAAGTCATTGATTTACAAAAAAGTAGAAGAATTTTGAAAATACATTAAGGTTTACCTTTATGACATTGTAAACCTTAATGTATTTTCAAAATTCTTCTACTTTTTTGTAAATCAATGACTTTCAAATAACTTCAACAAAACCGTCCTGATGAAGTGTACAATCCAAATACACGAAAGCTTGACAGATTTTAAAAGAATCTACTAAACAAATTTAAGCCCAGAAAACATCCCACTGATATACCCACTAAAATTTATCTTCTTAACTAATCGACAGTGACGATTACACTCCACATATATATATATATATATATATATATATATATATATATATATATATATATATATATATATATATATATATATATATATATATATATACATATAATAACATGGTTTTCTTGCAAAAATGGTGACGGCCCCTGGGACCCAATATTTTTTTAATGGTGGCACTTAAAGTTGACTGCTTCTGAGAATATTGTTTATTTAATAAGTACAAAATCTTTTTAAAGGAAAATAATTCTTGTCTTATGCGTCATACAGTAACAACTTTTCCTATCGTGTGTAAAGAATTATGTCTATTAAAATGTTAACCAAGTATGTCTTATTAATAAAGTCATTGTTACAATATCAGGCGATAAGAATGTCGTTGTGTTTTATCGTGTTGTAAGGGCAAAAGTCAAATAAAACATACAGCTCCGGATAATTGAAACAGGTATAGGGCGAAACTTGCCGTCCGATAAGCCGTACACGGTAGAAAAATGTAGTAGTAGAAGTATCGCGTGTTCATTTATGATTACTACTCGTAAATTATTTTGCCACTGTCTATCCACTGGTAGAATTGTTTCATTGAAAGAATACAGCGACAATATTGTAATTTTGACACAAAAAGATATTGTAACGTGTGAACCCCGTTGCTGCGCTGAACAAGCGTCTAAATATAGCGATGACGCAATCGCGCTAGAAGCCGGGCTACGTAAACAAACAAGCCGCAACGTGTTTAATTATTTGCGGTCGCCTGAACATTTATGTTCATTGTTATCATGCGGTCGAACATTCTAGAGCTCTCTGGAATGTGTATAAAAGGGACGCAGCTATGCTCGGAAATTAGTTAGTTACATGGAGAGACATATACAGACATTCACATAGAGTGTTAGTAAAGCACAGCAGTATCGTGGTGAGCGTATGCAGTATAGTGTCGAGTGGAGAACTCAGGAAGTTACTATGGTTAACTGGGATAGCTGTGGATGTGAATACTTGGTAATGTTGACGAGTATTGGGAAGCTACAGTGTACAAGGACAGTAACGGCGAGTCGGGAAGTTACTGGTATACCGGGATTACTGTGGAAGTAAATATTCTGTAGTAATAACGAGTATTGGGAAGCTAGGTATACGGGGACAGTAACGGCAAGTGGCAGTGGATACTCGGCAGTGGTGTTGAAGAATTGTGGCATACGGACAGTCGGTGATACTGAGTCTGTAGAAAAGAGAGACAGGGTCGGCTGAAGACATATAACGCCCTGAGCCAAATTAGGTTAGAACGCCCCCTACCAGTTAAAAAAATATTTTTGATTTTTTGGACATGAAAGAAAAATACAAACTTGAAAGTTGATAAACAAGGTGTTTCTAGACTTATGGACGAAATGATAATACAGTTAAGAGTAAATTAAAATGTCAATCTGAAAAGTCTAATTCTAAAAAAAGACATCGGTCAAAAATCTGCTGATTGTCATATTTTGAGAAATATTTGAAAAATTTAAAACACATATAAGATGACCTGTTAAAGATAGACAAAAATCCTCATTTAACCAAAGTCGTAACTGTACAGCTCTAAGCGATAATTCAAATAAATTGTTCCTGTTACGTTACTATTAACATTTTTAAAAATTCAACACTATAACAAACATACTTCCAATATTAAACTTCATTTGGAAAAAAGAATTATTGAAATATATTAGCATGAGACTTTGATTTTATAGGGAAAACGTCATTTCTCGTTTTACCTATAAAATCAAAGTCAAATACTAATAAATTTCAACATTTTTGTATAGTGTTGAATTTTTTATAATGTTAATAATTTCAGTACAGGAACATTTTATTTGAATTGGACTTTGCGGATTAAAGTTTTTTTTATATTCTTTTAGCTCTATTATAGTCCTTTAAATATTGATCCATAAGTATAGAAACATTTTGTATATATAAATTATAATCATTAGAAATAACAACACAATAAAATAACTGCGACAAATTTTGGTATCATTTCTTCCTGATTTAATTATTTCGCAAACGTATGTTTAATGGATAACGTAGCCAATATTCTGATGGAATATTTACTACGTTTACATGCAGTTTTAAAACGGTTTGTTTTCAGTCAAAATTATGCAAAACTATTTACATTCTATTTTCAAAACAAGTTTAAAAATTGATTTGAAAACAGTTTCGGCGCATGCGCATTTAGCTGATGTATATGACAGAGCCTCTTCACTCCAAATACTTCCTTCTGCTATTATTCCAATTATTCTTTATACTTCATATCGCTACGCACTAAAACTATACAATTGTCAGTATATTTGAAAGTTAGTAACACAAAGCAACAGAAACGTTATGCTCTGTACGCATGCGCAGTATCGAAACTAAATTGTAAGTGTTTACATGAGTAGTTTTGAAACTAGTTTTCAAGTCCAACCCATGAATTTTAGTTTTGGTTTGAGATAATTCAAAACCATTTTGACACTGTATACATGGCGTTTTCAAAACTAAAAACGTTTTAAAAACGGTTTCAAAACTGCATGTAAACTCAGTAATTATTTAATATTTCGCATTGATAGGTATGTAAGTTAAACGCGTAAATATAATTTATTTATATATAATCGTAACTTTGAAGGGCTCCAAAATTTAATAATACAGGCATATGTTTCATACACTAATTTTGTTTTTATTTATTTATTTATATATTTATATCTTTAGTTTTTAGATAAGCCAAGCGCCCTAAGCCAGTGCCTAAATGGCTCACGCCTTAAGCCGCCACTGGAGAGAGAGTTATATAAATAGACAGATAGTGAGGTGAAAAGTGTGATTTCTGTCCGAGCAGTTGAATATACAGACGCTGTTGAGTCAGTCAGTTGAGTATATAGACGCTGTGGTGGTCGGTAGGTGGACAGTTGAACGTGATATAAATAATCAGTAACATAAATATTCGAAATAAATAATTAGTAAGATCGTATAAATAAATAGTAGTGTTAATTGGTTAAATAAATAAATAGTGTTAGTGTTAGTATTAGTTTTTAATAATTGTTTAATATTAGTAATAGTCATTTTCATTACAGTTTAATAAACACTTATTTTAATCAATAATAATTGTCTAATATTTACCCAAATAAATAAAAACATTACAGTATGTGTATTATTTGATAGAAATAATGATTGAAAAATAAATGTAGAAATTTTGTGAAAGAATATAGTCATGTTTGCCTCCCAATAAAGTAATCATCACTATATGAAGTAATCAGTCTGTGTAACACAATATCAATTTATATGTATATCATGCAATTACGACCCGGTGCTAAGGGAAAATAGCCCTTACACCCCTGCACATAGGGGCTGTGCATCTGATAGCCGTCAGGCTGGCCACTACACGCCACCAAGACGTACTGCCAACATCACGCCCCTAAATTACCATGTTAATTATAGAGAACCTGCGAGCCCTAGCGTGATGCAGGGTAATATCGCCGATCCAGTTCAGCGTTGCCGAACATACCGATTTTTCGGTATTTCTACCGATATGGAAACTGCTATACCGATATACCGAAACTAACGAATTTTTTCACGAATTCCGGTAATGCGAACATATGTCACCAATTTTTACCGATATTAAACTGTTAAAAAATATTTGTATGTATCTGTTACTATGTACTCAAAATTAAATAACAAATACTTGCAAATAAATATAAATAATTTGGCGACGAAATGTCGATGATTACCAACAAATAAATATATTGCCAAAAAAAACTGACTGCATTCCTGTTTACACCTATTTTCATAAATAATTTTACTCTGTGTGTACCTTGACGAGTTTCGCGGCAAAATATTTTGAACATGATTGGCTGAACACTTGAGCCGGCGTGTACTAGCCAATAGCCAAGTTCCAGCGCGCGCATATACATAGGGAATTGGGATTCCGGGAATCCCATAGCTGTTTCCATTTCCAAGCTATTTCTATTTTCTATTTCCATTGTCTTTGTCTTGTCTAAACGCAGATTAAAAGTTTTTATTTAATTCTTTATTCATCGATTGGATAAAGCAGAAAGTGAAAGTGTGAAAATGTCGTCGGGAGATGAAGAATCGAGTACGAGCACCTCAACGAGCACGGGTTCAAAAAGAAAAAAATATATGCAATGCTACAGAAAAGATTGGGAAGATGAATTTCCAGGCTGGCTTAAAAAGAGTTCCAAAGGCGCAAATTATGCATACTGTGTGAGTTGCAATAAAGATATAAACATTGCATCAGGAAAAGATGCACTCAAAAAACACAATTCTTCACAAGCTCACGTGATATCTTTAAAGAATATAAAATCGCAACCAAAAATATCTTCGTTTACTGTCACAAAATCACAGAGAACCGATGTACAAGTGAAAGAAGGTAAAGGTAATGTGACAATTTCTATAATTTAAAAGATTATTATGTACTTGTGTTTTGTTATTGATTTATGTATGTATTCATTTACTAGTCTCTTTTTTATCTTTTTTAGGTGAAATAAGATTAGCTGCATATATTGCCGAGCACAATCTACCTTTCACTATCATGGAGCATCTGCCAAAATTAATTCAAGCCGTTTGCCCAGACTCAACCATTGCAAAAGAAATAAAATGCTCAAAAACGAAAACACACGCAATAATTGATCACATTATAGGCAAAGAAAGTTTAGATGATCTCTGCAAAGACCTTCGGCGGAGTAAGTTTTCTCTTATCATTGACGAGAGTACAGATCTTAGCACAACGAAACATTTGTGCCTAGTCGTTCGATATGCAAAAAATAATCGCGTTAGAGATAGCTTTTTAGCTCTCATCCCATTAGAAGCTGCTAAAGCAGCAACGTTATTTGAACACATAGTAAACTTTTTTAGAAATAATAACATTTTGTTTAAAGAGAATCTAATTGGTTTTGCGTCTGATGGGGCAAATGTAATGATGGGGCGTCATCATTCTGTCGTCACATTATTGCAAAATGAAATACCGAATCTTTTTATTATGAAGTGCATTTGCCACTCATTTCATCTTTGCGCTTCATATGCCTGCACAAAACTGCCCCGTTTTGTAGAGGATCTTGTAAGGGATATATATAATTATTTTTCTTCTAGCCCAAAAAGAGTTACAGAATTTAAAGAGTTTCAAGATTTTTGTAACTTGAAAGTACATAAATTACTTCATCCCTCTCAAACTCGCTGGTTGTCAGTACATGCAGCAGTAAAAAGAGTTCTGGAGCAATTTTCTGCCCTGAAACTATTTTTCATAGACCAAGTATCTAAAAATGATCTTTTAGCTTCAGAAAATATATCACAAAAGCTGCAGGATCCAACTACATTTCTTTTTTTGCAATTTTTAGATTTTGCATTACCATTGTTTAATGATTTAAACAAAGCAATGCAAGCAGAGCGTCCAAAAATTCATGTTTTATATGCAAATATATGTCAAACATTAAAAACGCTCTTCGACTGTTTTTTAAAAAGAAATTATTTGACTGTCACTCCTATTGAAAATGTGGATTTCAAAGATCCACGAAATTTTATGAACATCGATAATGTGTATTATGGTGCTGCTGCAACTAATACTTTACTTAGTGATATAGGTCTTAGTCCAGAACAAGTAAATTTTTTTAAACTTAGATGCTTAGATTTTTATATCGAAGCTTGTCAACAAATTATAACACGATTTCCATTAAAAAACAATCCTATTAAAGACTTGAGTGTATTTGAACCAATGAATGTTAAACGTGGTGAAACTGCGTCTGTAGTTCCTGTCTGTAGACTATTTCCCAATATTGTTGACAATAGAGATTTCCAACAACTTGATTCGGAATGGAGAATTCTACGAAATACTGACCAAATCAATACATTTCCTAATGACATAGAATTATTTTGGGACAACGTCAGTTTATTAAAAAGAGGCGATGAAACTCCAATGTTCCCTTTGATAACTAACTTAGTATTTACTATTTTATGTTTGCCTCATTCGTCCGCTAATGTAGAGCGCATATTCTCAGCTATTAATCTTATGAAAACTAAGCAAAGAAATAGGCTGTCTACTGAGTCAATCACGGGTCTATTACACACGCAAAGATACTTGAATGAAGCTAACTGTTACGATTTTGAAATTGATAAAAAAATGACTGCTGCTATGGCCAAAGAATATTGGTACGACCCTAAAAATCGCCATAATTAATTGTTAGATTTTGAACGTACATGTGTATATATAAAGTTGTAACGTGATTTATTATCCTTTATAACTTTAGTAAAGAAGTGTTAATTTTATATTATTAGTAAAGAAGTGTTAATTTTATATTAAACGCAGAAAAAATATTTTTTTATGTTATTATATTATATAAAAATATAATTTTGTAACAAAATGTAAGTTTTTAATAAAAAAAAATATTAAAGTATTGTCTTTTCTTTCATATACCGATTTTTTTACAAATCTACCGATTTAGAGTTACAACTTCTACCGATTTGGGGTTTTGAGGTTTGGCAACACTGATCCAGTTACCTGGGGACGGTGGCCAGGCACACTGTGATTTCAATTTGCTGTGAGTGAATAGAAAAACGGACGCATGTTAAAAATAAACTACTGGGATGTAAGCTTGATTGTATTAGAAGCACAGGATCACAATAGTCTTGTCGATTTACATTTGCAGCTAATTGTTGAGAAGTTTCAACAAAATTATTTCTTTAAAATATAGACAAACGTACAAAAAGGAATTTAAAAGGTTTACATTAACAAATCGTTTTTAACGTTCATAACGTATATCAACATTTTTTACCTCCCGCTATCCTTGGTAAGAGAGGTATAGGGATCGTGCTAAAAATCGCATCGAGATTTTGGTAAATGACCACGTTTTAAGGTCCGTAGAATCCAATTTTAACATTTTCACGATGATGTCTGTGTGTATGTGTGTGTATGTATGTGTGTGTGTGTGCGTGCGTGCGTGCGTGCGTACGTGCGTGCGTGCGTGTGTGTGTGTGTGTGTTTGATGTGTGTGTGTGTGTGTGTGTTTGATGTGTGTGTGTGTGTGTGTGTGTGTGTGTGTGTGTGTGTGTGTTTGATGTATGTGTGTGTGTGCGTGTGTGTGTATGTATGTATGTATGTATGTATGTATGTATGTATGTATGTATGTATGTATGTATGTATGTATGTATGTATGTGTGGATGCTCCACTCTAACTTAAATACTATGATTCAGAAATTTTTGAAACCTTTCGAACTTTTTCTGTAATTGAAAGAGCCCATTAGATTTTGGTGAAAATCGGATAACCGGAAATGGCACTTTATCGGAAGCTCAAAATAGTTTTTCTTCGAAAAATACATGTAAATGTTATTTTTTCGAGATTAATGGAAATATAAAAATTAATGATTATTAAATTTTCTATAGATTTGCATTAATACATTTTCTATATATTTTATGGATTAATACGCTTTAAACAAACATAACGCAGTTATTCAAATGTATGAAACTGACAGATAAATGTCACTATCAAAGAACTAATCATTTCAAAATAATATTAGTAACGTTTTAAAAAGAAAAAAGTATATAGAACAATAGAAAAGTAATTCAATACAGTTTCCAGCATAAGTAAATATGTAAGTATGTATTTAGATTAATAAAAATTAACGATTCACAAAAATGTTTAAGCTAATCCTCATTTTTGGATTAGTGAATTCTATTCTATTCCGGGATTTAAAATTTAATATTCATTTTATTATAGCTCCGGTGGCGCAATGGTTAGAGCAACGCCTCATGTCATGTGTGTCCTCGGGGCTCTGGGTTTGAATCCCACTAAGGCATGGATGTGTGTGAATGTGAACCCACTCTGTAATTGGGATTTAATCCTGTTGAGGGTTTTTTTAAAAAAGTAGTTACTTGTATTAAATTAGACTATATTTTAAGAAATAAACTGTCAAAATGGGAGTAAAATTCGCTAATTCAAAAATAAGGATTAACTTAATCTTTTTTGTGACTCGGGCTGTAAATGGCGGGAGGTATTGTGTTGTGCCAAACTTACGAGACATTTTGTTTAGTTCAATCAAATAGTTTCATGAAACAAAAATTGTTTACTAATTTACAATTTTGTACACGATTTTTTTTCTGCCCTTCCCTTGGAAAATAATTTCCTCCTACGTCTATGTCTCTATCTATCCTGAGGGTCAAAGACCAAAGCATCCCGGCTTTAACACAGACGTCCCTTGAAGAAGACTGCATATCGACAGGAGAGTTCCTAAGGGATCGATCCTGCTGGTATTACACGCTTTTATACACACTAACTTTTGCCTTTGACCCGTCCTGCTGAAAGCTGCCGGAATCAGGAATAGATATCGAAGAGTAAGGATATTTGAATTGGAAACATACGGTCAAAGAATTATAGAAAATTATACCATTCTAAAACAACCCAAACCCATAATATTTCTGGTTTCCTTTTCAACAAACAAATTATAGAATGTACACAAATTGTGTGAAATTTTTAAACTTACAGAAACTGTAGGTTGGGTTATATAGTCTTTATTAGTAATACCAGCTTTAATTCTATTAGGAATTTTATCCTTAAGCCCTGCACATTTTTCTGTGAGTATTGTCCCATATGTCTTGCAAAAGGTAAGTTTTACTGTTCCCACTGGATATTTACGAAGTTGCTTTTCATTGTCCCAAAATTAAAGGGTCTTAGTAGAAGCTAGGTCTGGACTAGAAGGTAATCCTTAAAATGCTGGTCGAATTATTATCATTAATCATTTTGCCCACAGTTTTTAATTTTAAGTATTCAAAGTAGCAAAAAAAAATTGTAAAAATTTCTAACTATTTGTATAGGTTTTTAAGGATCGTGCTAAAAATCGCATATCGAGATTTTGGTAAATGAGCACGTTTTAAGGTCCCTAGAATCCTATTTTAACATTTTCACGATGATGTCTGTGTTTATGTGTGTATGTATGTGTGGATCCTCCACTTTAACTCAAATACTATCATTTTGAAAAATTTGAAACCTTGTATTTCGACCTTTTTTTATTATGGAAAGTGGCACTTTATTTGAAGCTCAAAATAGTTTTTCTTCGAAAAATACCTTTAAGGGCCACTTTTACAATCATTAGATAAACCTCGTACAACGCTATACCAGGTATAATATTGGAAATAGTATTTTACAAACCTCGGACAAACCTGAGATAGAATAAACACCAGTATTTCCTATCCCATGGAAATCGGTCGTATAAACTTAGGATAATTTTGTCCCTGGTTCTTATGGTTATCACGTAAACACAAACGATATGTTGTTATTCATACGTTTGACAGATGTCAATAAAGTATTTCATCATCACTGTCAGAATCAAAAACATCGTTTATATCATCTAACATCGTGAAAAATGCACATTAGAAGGCAGAAATAATAACAATATTGAAGAAAATAGTCTAACAAGAAGATAATTTTATTGGATTAATACCAACCTAAAGTGATTTAACGTAATTCTTGGTATAACTATCGGATAGATAAAAATGCATTGTAAAAGACAGTCTTGTTTATCGAAGGTATAGTTGCTAGGATAAAGTTATAGGTACCTCCGACTGCTATACCATAGTTTATCCATCAATTGTAAAAATGGGCCTACATGTTATTTTTTCGTGATTAATGTTATTATAAAAATTAAAGATTTATTTATTTATAAAATTATCTATAATTTAAATCCCGGAGCTTAAGCTTTAAACAAACAAAACTCCTTGGTTACGCAGTTAGTCAAATGTATGTAACTGACAGATAAAGGTGACTTTTAAAGAACTAATCATTTCATATTAATAATAGTAACGTTTTAAAAAGAAAAAAAGTAAATAGAACAATAAGAAAGGAATTCAATACAGTTTCCAGCATAAGTAAATATGTAGGTATGTATTTAGATTAATAAAAATTAATGATTTGCAAAAAAGTTTAAGGTAATCCTCATTTTTGGATTAATAAATTCTATTCTATCCCAATATTTAAAATTTAATCTTCATTTTATTATCAAAAAATGTATAAAATGCATTCAAATCGTATAGAGAATTAAATATTCTTTAATATTTATAATAATATTAAATGTCAAACACACACACCCCAAAACGTGCTTATTCATCAAAAACTAACCACCGAATTTTTTGACCAAAGACAATACCTTCCTTACCTAATGGTGACGGAAGGTAAAAAGTAGTTACTTAGATTAGATTAGACTATATTTTAAGAAATAAACTGCCATAATTAGATTACAATTCGCTAATCCAAAAATAAGGATTAGCTTAATCTTTTTTGTGACGCGGGCTGTAAATGGTGGGAGATATTGTGTTGGCCACACAATATTTTTAATATATATTTTGATGTATGTTTCCTTGTAAAAAACATTGTGTTCAAGGGATGTTCCTTAAAAACTCGAAGCAGATGTTATTAGTTGTCGATATAATGACTACCTTATAATATATTGCGTTAAACCGGATAGAAGAAATAATATAATAAGCGCCTTGCCTTGTCCAGAAATTTATGAAAAATGAGTTTTATTGAGGAAACGCTATATAAATTACTGCAGAATATTATGTAGGGAACACACTTTGTAACGGAAAGATACTCAATATTATCAAAACTAAAGCCTTATTTACACTGAAGGTTTTAATGCTTAATGCATAATGATTTGTGCATAAAACTTAAGGCATTATAACAATTTACTAGGATACCATTCCCAGCTACTTTGTTTAGTGACTAATTCGACAGAAATGTCACAGTTTTTACCTTTTTATTATTAAATCTAGTAGACTGCCATTGCGCAGTTATTCTTCTTGTTTTAATATGCCATATATACATTATTTTTTGTATGTATATTAATATCGAAAAATTAAAAAATAATAATTATAAAATAAATTGACAGCTGACAATTCAGATTAGAAAATAAAGAAAGACAGATTATAGGTATGTATATCCATCTCACAATTTCGCCTAGTCATTATGCATTAAACCTTGGAGTTCGCAAACTTTTGTTCTTACGCATTGCTCTTAGATCTTAAACATTAAGCCGTATGCAGGGGCGTCACTAGGTACTTTTAACAGGGAGGGCGCAACAGGGCGCACCTTTAGAACGACAGTTTGATTCTACATTTAAATTTTTTCATGTTTAAAACATAAAAATATTTCTTTTGGAAGATTTTCAGATGTAATGAAGCGAACACAAATACTTATCTGTTCTTCTGCAGTGATGTCCCGAGAATCATCTACTATTATTGCAAAATAATCACAATTATTAATTTTCGGAGTTATTTTGCGTATTATACATTTTGTACTACTCTCTATAACATGATTTTGTGACGTAGTGAACAATAATGTGCATTTTGAGGTACACTGTAATTCTGGAGAAAAGGATCAAATTTTTTAATAACTAGAGTCTATAAAATTGGCCTTATTTGTTGAATTTTTCGTTTCATTATGTCCTTGCAATGGGACAGCCTTAAACAATTTCGTCTCTTTTATAGCCTGAATAGTGCATCATTTTGATTTCTTATAGTACCTATCTTAAGAGGAAAGGATACCCCTGTACTAAAATATGAAGCGAAATTTCAATTAATTGTTTCGAACTATTAACATTTTAAAAAATTGGCATTAGTTTTTCCTTAGGTAAAGATATTGTTAATATTATTTGTCTCCCAGATATTATATTGAAAGTATTCCAAAAGTATAGTTTTATTTCGATAAAGAATGCTTCACAACATTCTTTCATCTACAGTTGTGTTCTTACAAACATATACACAGTACAAAACTCAATAACAACTTTTTGAAAACTTGTAAGTCTCAAGATTGATTCACCAAACTTTCAGTTTACTGCATTCAGTTTCTTAAAGTTTTTTGAACTTTTCTCTATTGAACATTAATTTATCTGAGCAAATACATGTTCCGTATTTGTTACACACAATCTATATATAGTCAAAAAGCAAATAAGATTTTCTACCAAGTGTGTAAATAGCAATTTCTATGTAATTTATTAGAATCGTGTACGCTAAGTATTTTTAGTCCCCGGTAACGTATCTTGGTAGTATATCTTCACACCTAGGTAGGAAAATGCAATGTATAATTAAAATAACAAGCTGAACGTGCTATGTAATTTCATATATCTGAACACCGTATTTTGTATTGATTGTAAAATCACAATAATAGATCCCGGTTATCTCAGTGAGAAATCTCGTTTTAATTATACTACTATACAAAGTAAAAGATAATAATTATTTGTTAATATTGCTAATAAGAAATACGGAGAGTAATAATAATTGATTTCAGCAATAGAGTTCTTTAATAGGTCGTCAATATCAAAATGAAAATTCTGTAAAAATATTCACACTGCCAATAGCTATTTGTGTAATAAATTGCGAAAGAAATGTGTTTTGAGCACGCGACGTGAAAATTATCCTACGAGGCGTAGCCGAGTTGGATAACACGTCTAGTGCTTAAAACACGATTTCGCAACGTATTCCATACAAGATTTTTTATACTAGCGTTTAAAAACAGATTATTTATATTTATTCTCAAATGTCAACATTCTGAATTTTTCAAAATTTAAAATTAGGCAGGCATCAGTTTCATCTTTTTGTTGCTATGGGATTCAGTATGTTGTTTAATAAACATTGATGTCAACGTGCTCGGTGTATAATTTTTCTTGAGAATTTTTGTTAATAAATTTACTTAAAATGAGTGACTCAGAGATTGACTCTGATATTGAAAATGGTGCAGAGGCTGCATTGGCTACACTGGTTCCAGGAAAATCAAAAAAATTGTACGAAGAAACTTACAAAAAATTTGACAGTTGGTGTGCGGAGAAAAACGTTGGGCACATTACAGAAAAGGTAGTTTTAGCCTATTTTTCGAATTTTTACAAGCCATCCACTTTATGTAGTAATTACTCTATGCTCCGAACTATGATATACCTTAATAAGAATGTGGATATAAGTAAATTTACCAATCTTATTGCATTCTTAAAAAGAAAAGCTAGTGGATATAAGCCTAAAAAATCAAAAATATTCACTAAGCAAGAGATAGTTCGTTTCATGAAGGAAGCTGATGACAAGGATTATTTATTGGCAAAAGTTGTGTTAATTGTTGGAATTTGTGGGGCATGTCGCCGGGAGGAACTTACGTGTAGGAGATATTGAAGATTCTACTTCTTTCATAAAAATTAATATTCCAAATACTAAAACGAATATTTCACGATTTTCTTGCTTTAACGATTGGTTTTATCGAATGCATAAATGCGTTAAGCTAATTTTTTTTAATCTTAGCTGGAATAATTTCTAATCAATATCTATTCTCGGTGAGACAATTTGTTATTTGTGACAGATTAACAAATATTAATATGCTGTAGAATAATTATAAAATAAAATAGATAAATGTTGGACCAACCTCGTCTACATCTAATTCGGCCAACAGAGGTATCGCAGATATCAGCATTTCAGAAAATCAGTTACCACTGCTTCTAGGAACGTTTATTGGAACAAAATTTCAGTTATTTCACTATTTAGTCCATTGAAAACCATCACACATTAAAAATTCATACCACGAAAGTTAGTTTAATACTAAAAGAAACAAATATACACTATTTTAATGCCCACAACAAAAGTTTTTCGCGAGAGTTGCACTTAATACGAATAGAACACATTTTCATTTGTAGGTTGCCAATATACTGACAAAAGACAACAATAAGAAACAATAAGCTCAGGTTTCACTGGTCGACTCGAAATATGAATAAAAATAATAATGAATTATTTATTTACTTATCCAATGCAAAAAAATAAATAAATAATTGTAATTAATAAATTAATATCTTTAGTTTACAGGACAACCCTTTATGTGAACGAATCAATAAAAAAATTCTTGCTATTTGATGAAAAAGGTCTAATTTTTCTCCAAATTTTGTTACATAGGACGTTAAACTTACTAGTTATTTTTGAATTTTGAATGTGTTTACTGTAAAATATATTTTTATAATAACAAAATAACAGTAGTATCTTATTTCTTATTCCAATTATTATTTAATTATTAATCCTGCATCGTTTATTTTGTGGAGAATCAGACAGCAACCCTTGTAAATTGTTCCATTTCGCTTCTCACATCCTGAAATCCTTTTACGTGGATGTAAGTTGCTTTAAAGTAACTACCCTTGAGGGATTTTACAGCGGTGAAACTTGAATACCCTTGGTAGTTACTTTCAGTTGTTTCCTGAAAATTCACCCTGCATAGCCTGCTATTTTTCACCCTGAAAGGATCTCAGGAAACAGGATTACAAGAGGGGAACATATGTTTAGCAAATATTCGCAAATAACGCAAGATTTTTTGTATAAATTACTGTGTCCAAAATTTCCAAAAGTGTAGGGTAAATATGTGGGTTTGGGCTAGTAGATCGTTTGTGATTCTTGTGGTGCTCTCTCCACTACAGCTTTGAGGTGACGCATGTTAAGTGCCTTCTACTTATACAAAATTT
The DNA here is from genome assembly GCA_963082715.1 of Harpalus rubripes. NCBI lineage: Eukaryota > Metazoa > Arthropoda > Insecta > Coleoptera > Carabidae > Harpalus > Harpalus rubripes. The sequence goes on from OY720462.1 coordinate 1,084,468, forward strand.
AAACATACTAAAAAATCATTTTCCACGCGTAAGTTTTTTATGATTTTAACCCCTAAAAAATCTGATGTGGCCAGCACATTACCTTCCGTCAATTCTATGTATTTTGTACAAATTTCATACGGAAAGTTCCTTGCTAAATTAAATATTCTATTTCTTGTACATTACCTTCCGGCAGTTGCATGTATTTTATGCAAATTTCATACAGAAAATTATTATTTTGTGACGTTTTCTATACACAGTGTAATGTATCTGCAGAAATAAAAGATTTATTATTATTTCTTGTACATTACCTTAAAGCAGTTGTATGTATTTTATACAAATTCCATACAGAGAGCAAAAGATCCTATATTTCCAGTAAAATTATAAGACAGACACACTATGTCAATTTCACTTGACACTGACATCTTTCAATCAGAATTTTCTTAATATAGTAGCTGTTTCCAAATTTAATTTCTTTATAATTTTTTAACTCTATATCCATTTAATATTAAATATAAAATGCAGTCAAATCGTATAGAGAATAAAATATTCTTTAATATTTATAACATCAAATGTAAAATAATTATATTTAACATAGGTTTTTCAAGGAAAACTGTTTAAATCTTCAAATGATGGTACTTCCGGTTGACCAATTGTAACCAAAATCTAATCAGCTCTTCATATGGATGTAACGAAGGAGTATACGAAAAAATTATAATTTTTGTAACTGTGAGTTATCGCAGACGAGAATTTTGTCTCACACACACACACACACACACACACACACACACACACACACACATCCACACACCCACACACACATACAGACATCATCGTAAAAATAGTAAATTCGTATTCTAGGGACTCTAAAACGTGCTTATTTATTAAAAACTCATCATCGAATTTTTTGACCAAAGACAATACCTTCCTTACCTAAAGGTGACGGAAGGTAAAAATTATTGTAATGTTTTTAACGCCAAATGTAACTCCCTTAGTACAACCGATGGACCAAAATGTGATTCAAGCGATCAAGTTAAATTACCGCAAGAGGCTTTTAAAATAATTGTTGCTTCCGAAGGTGCAGGTATTAAGAAGCTCTTGGACATGAAGAATCATGGGAATCCACAAATGATATGGATATGTTGGAACATCTTCAGAATGAATCAAACTCCGACGAAGAAGTAGAAGTGATACCAGGACATGTAAAGCACAAAAAGGCAGTCAGAAGTTTTGAAACGTGTTTGAAATGCGCTGAATTGGATATGAAGAAACATGGGAATCCACAAATGATATGGATATTTTGGAACATAATCAGAATGAATCAAGCTCCGGCGAAGAAGTAGAAGTGATACCAGGACATGTAAAGCACAAAGAGGCAGTCAGAAGTTTTCAAACGTGTTTGAAGTGGGCTGAAGAAAATGATGAATCGGAACACGCATTTTAATTCTGACGGATATGAATAAGCGAGCCAAAAAGGCAGAAGAAGCGAACATTAAACAGGGCAAATCACCGAATTTTTCACAGTTTCTTAGATTTACTATTGACTTTAATATAGATTTATGTAATAAGTCTATATGTATGCCTGGTAAACGACTGCACAGTACAAATACGTCATCATCATTACCGATATCTGTGTACAAACCATCTGAATTATTTTGATTTGGGCTCATATGATATATGTGAACGAAACATGCATATATGTTTACCTTCTTACGGTAAAATCATAGCGGGATACGAAACATGAGTAAATCTTACACACACATACATATATCGTGTATGTTACTGGTGTAGCAAGCGTAGCATTCTTAGATTAAATTATACTATAACGAAATTAACACATAAATCTGGAAAATTAAATTCAAGTGTTAGTAATAAATGTCCAATATTTCACAGATTTTAATAACCTATTGTTAAAATACAATACTGATTGTTTTACATTTGCACTTTATTGAAAAAATTTAATTGACTTCTGCGTACATATTAAAAATTAATTGCCGCAATATTGATTTTATAGGTGACATAAAATGTATTTTTTAATACCTAGATCAATTCAGGAACTTTCTTAAAGTTATGCAGTAACATTTGCTGTTTTCCACACATTTCTGTTCAAACAGCACCTCGTCCACGTTTATAATCATACATATAAAAGCTATTTTCATTGAACTGACAAATAAATGCTGAGTTTCACGTGTTTCATTTACACTTTTTGAGTGAACTGAATCTTACTGAGTGCGCATCTTCTTGCACTTACTAGGATCGTCATTTCTGGCCAGGGCAGTCTGTCAAATTCATATATTTTCAGTTTTAAAAATATCTGTGTATGTACAGGCTGTAAATCGAAAAATGGAACATAGGCGTTTAACATGGGAAATATGTTTTTTTTTGTGCAAAAGTTACCTACAGTAACGTTTTTGTTTATTTGGGTAAACTGTAAGTGCTAGACAATTATTATTAATTAAAATAAAGGTTTATTAAACTATAATTAGAATGACTATTACTAATATTGAGCAATTATTAGAAACTAATCAGGACTAAAACTATAATAAGCTAGATAACACTAACACTATTTGTTCATTTAAACAATTAAAACTACTATTTATTTCCACGATATTACTAATTATTTATTTCACTATGCGTTCCAATCATAGAAACTGTTTACGCGATATTTATATCACTATATTTATGTCACTATATACTTATATCACGTTCAACTGTCCACCTACCGACCTCCACAGCGTCTATATACTCAACTGACTCAACAGCGTGTGTATATTCAACTGCTCGGACAGAAGTCACACTTGCACCTCACTGTCTGTCTATTTATGTAACTAACTTTCTGTATGTAATGTAATAATGTGTAAAATATATATTTTTGTCCGTAAAATATTTGTATATTTATACTTAATACGTATTCCTTTTTTAATAAAAAAATGTTTTGTATAACAATTTTGTTGCCACTGGTATATTTTATTAATAAAATTTATTAGTATTGTATATACGAAATTGCAGATCAATACCTCAAACGGTAAGTTATAATTTTTTTAGTCCAACGTTTTTAGAACCACTGATATAATTAATATTTTACCCTAATTAGAAATATATACTAAATATATTTACCAAATTACGCACCTATAAGTTAAATGGCACAAAAGATATTTTATATTTTTTGTACCACATTTTTAATACCGCTGACACATAAACTGCATATACCAAATACCCAATTAATTTCCAAAGTCTTAACGTGAATTAACTACACCCATATCAAATTTCATCTTCATATCTCAAACAGTTCAAAAGTTATGCTACGTTAACTTTTCCTCAACATTTTTAATACCCCTGGTTTCATTAATTAATTATCCAAATTAATTTCCAAAGTCTTAAATACACCCATATCAAATTTTACGTTCATATCTCAAACGGTTCAAAAGTTATGCTACTTTAACTTTACCTCAACATTTTTAATACCCCTGGTTTCATTAATTAATTATCCAAATTAATTTCCAAAGTCTTAACTACACCCATATCAAATTTCATCTTCATATCTCAAACGGTTCAAAAGTTATGCTACTTTAACTTTACCTCAACATTTTTAATACCCCTGGTTTAATTAATTAATTATCCAAATTACTAATCGATGCCCAAAGGTCCCTAAAGTATACTGTCCAAATTTCATCTAGATATCTCAAGCCGTTCCCGAGTTATGAATTTTTAAAGTTGGACAAAAATCTACCATTAAAAACGGGAAAACCCCCAAAAACGGGGAAACACCCGTGGGAACTACGACGTCACAGGGAATTCCCTCTGACGTCACACGGAATCCCCTGGATTCTCTAAGACAAAATTTGTTAATAAATTTCTTACAATAAATTTTAAATTTAAGAGTACATAACTTTTGAACCAATTTTTAAATGGTTATGCAAATTGGTATACAGGGTAATTAAAGGGTGCTGAGTTCAATGGCGCACACTAATTTTACGTATTTCGACAGGGTTCAGGGTTATAACCCTATAAAGGGGGTGGAAACCCTTAAACAAATTTTTATCTTTGCCGCTTCATAGCAAAAATGGGTCCCTCATCGATTTGACTAAAACTTGGTGGATATACGTAAAAAAGCCCGTAGAATTGAAATATGTGGGGTAGAAAAGTTGCCGCCCCTTAGTTTTGGGGTTATTAACCCTAAACGGGGTTAACGACCTATATAAACAACGTTTTCTTACATTAATTGTTTATCATTAATTTATGAAAATTGGTCCTTCATGGATTTGGCTGAAACTTTGCACATTTATAGTAAAAAGTCTGGAGAATCCAACCCTTCATGGTAGAAAAGTATCCAACCCCTTATATGGGCACTATGAACCCAGAAACATCACTAACACTCAATATATGTTTATTGCTTTTTACTTAGTTATTTCATTATTCAAACTTTCTTTTTACCTTCCGTCACATTTAGGTAAGGAAGGTATTGTCTTTGGTCAAAAAATTCGGTGGTGAGTTTTTGATGAATAAGCACGTTTTTGGGTCCCTACAATACGATTTTACTATTTTTACGATGATGTCTGTATGTGTGTGTGTGTGTATGTATGTGTGTCTGTGTGTGTGTGTGTGTGTGTGTGTGTGTGTGTGTGTGTAACAAAATTTTCGTCTACGATAACTTCCTTACTACAATTCTAAAAATTATAATTCTTTCGTATTTCTCTTCGTTACATCCATGTGAAGAGCTGATTAGATTTTGGTTAGAATTGGACAACCGGAAGTACCCTCATTTGAAGATTTTAACAGTTTTTCTTGAAAAAACTATGTTAAATATTATTTTTTCACATTTAATGTTATTATAAATATTAAAGAATATTTTATTCTCTATACGATTTGACTGCATTTTATACTTCATATTAAATGGATACAGAGTTAAAAAATCTGATGTGGCCAGCACATTACCTTCCGTCAGTTCTACGTATTTTGTACAAATTTCATACGGAAAGTTCCTTGCTAAATTAAATATTCTATTTCTTGTACATTACCTTCCGGCAGTTGTATGTATTTTATGCAAATTTCATACAGAAAATTATTATTTTGTGACGTTTTCTATATACAGTGTAATGTATCTGCAGAAATAAAAGATTTATTATTATTATTTCTTGTATATTACCTTAAAGCAGTTGTATGTATTTTATACAAATTCCACACAGAAAGCAAAAGATCCTATATTTCCAATAAAATTATAAGACAAACACACTATGTCAATTTCACTTGACACTGACATCTTTCAATCAGAATTTTCTTAATATAGTAGTTGTTTCCATAGCTATGGCTACTTTATGAAATTTAATTTCTTTATAATTTTTTAACTCTATATCCATTTAATATTAAGTATAAAATGCAGTCAAATCGTATAGAGAATAAAATATTCTTTAATATTAATAATAACATCAAATGTGAAAAAATTATATTTAACATAGTTTTTTCAAGAAAAACTGTTAAAATCTTCAAATGATGGTACTTCCGGTTGACCAATTGTAACCAAAATCTAATCAGCTCTTCATATGGATGTAACGAAGAAGTATACGAAAAAATTCTAATTTTTGTAACTGTAGAATTAGAGTTATCGCAGACGAAAATTTTGTTACACACACACACACACACATCCACACACACACACATCCACACACACACACATACAGACATCATCGTAAAAATAGTAAATTCGTATTCTAGGGACCCTAAAACGTGCTTATTGATTAAAAACTCATCATCGAATTTTTTGACCAAAGACAATACCTTCCTTACCTAAAGGTGACGGAAGGTAAAAATTATAAAGAAATTAAATTTCATAAAGTAGCCATAGCTATGGAAACAGCTACTACCTATATTAAGAAAATTTTGATTGAAAGATGTCAGTGTCAAGTGAAATTGACATAAGGTGTACGTTCTATCAGCGTCAGAAATATTCCTACTAGAATAAGAATATTCTTAAAGCAGTAGAACGCTCAGTGGCAAATAACTGTCAAGTAAAAAATAAATACGATAGAACAGTGGGAATGTTTATGTGTTATTGTCAGTTAACAACTAAAGCTAACTTTGTATGTTTATTTTGGATCTTCAAAATGTTGTTATTACAGAGATTATAATTATATAAATATATATTAAATTATAAAAATGTAAAGGAGGTATATCTTTGAGCACAGTCTAATCTGAACATTGACAAATGTAACAGAAAGGTACGCGCGACAGTCGGCTAGTACAATTTTGAATTTATCTCCAATCTATATATCTTCCAACCAGCGCTTCCAGCTCTGAAGTTGGAATGATTCGTAGGAATATTCAGATTTTTTTGACGCAAAAGAACGATCATTGAGGTTCTAGTAGAAGAAGTAGTAAGATTTCTGACACCGATGGAACGTACCTAAAGTGTGTTTGTCTTATAATTTTACTGGAAATATAGGATCTTTTGCTACAAATTTTCTGTATGGAATTTGCATAAAATACATGCAACTGCCGGAAGGTAAAGTACAACAAATATAATCTTTAGCAAGGAACTTTCTGTATGAAATTTGTACAAAATACATAGAACTGACGGAAGGTAATGTGCTGGCCACATCAGATTTTTTAATAATTGTATTAGTTCTTGGAATAATTGAAAATTAGGTTTACTTATGTAAAAATGTCTATAGATTTCGAATCTGGGGTGAAAAATTTTTTTCAGCCCCTAATTTTGGGGGTATGCACCCTTAAATTGGTCATTGACATTCAGAAACATTGCTATTTTCATATTTCATGAATATGGCTGAACTAGGGGCGTCGACTTGTGGGGGTCATGGGGGCGCATGCCCCCTACAAACAATTTGGTAGGGGGCCCCTTACTTAGGATAGCGGGAGGAATAAATGGTACGTCACCTTCTTAATTTAATGAATGCATAATATCAAATTTTTTGCACTTACTGCTACGCGGCTCTCTTTGAGGTCTAGTCTCATGGCCAAAGCTTCTCTCATAAAAACGTCAGGGTAATGAGATGCCAAAAAGGCTCTCTCCAATTCTTCCAACTGCCACGAGTTGAAATTGGTGCGAGACCGACGCCTTTTCGACGCCGCTGACTCGGAATCTCCACCGTCCCCACTACTTCCACTGGTAGCTCCTAGAAAGAAGAATATTTTATTTATTATAAAATGTAGACATGGGCGCCAACACAGGGGGGGGGGGCAAAGTCAAGAATACAAAAACATAATATATTAAAAATAAGAATATTCTTAAAAATATAAAACAACATAAATATTTATGGTAAAAAATTACAGTACAGTAATAGTACATTACTAACCGAGGTGGAAAGTGTTTCATTACTTTCGAGGGCGGAGATAGTTGACCAAGGCGCGAAGGTTAACAATAACTAACTTCCCAACTTTTTAAAAGTCAGAAATCGTTATATTATCAACCGATTAAACAACATTACCTACTTATTCTTTTTCTGAAAATGCGAATTTTAAATTCCTTGCATCTTTGGCAAATTCGTTATATATTTTTGTTTATTTTTGCTTATGTAAATGCGATGGAGGCTCATCATACATAAACCGTCTATCCGATCTTCGCTAATAGTAGATTTAATCCATGTTTTCACTCTTTTTAGATTGTTAAAAGATCTTTCCACAGTGCGTGTAGTTGGAAAATAAAATTTCTAAAGCTTTGGAGATTGCTGGGTAAAATGTACAATGTTGTAAAAGTTCTATTACAGGAGTTTCATTAGTAATAATCATTTCTTTATTTGAAACCCAATATTCGTGCCGTGCTAAAGCTTCTTCTAAAAAATTGTCAATTTTATAATATGAATGAATCTCTTGAGCTAGTTTAGTAAAATTATTATAATTTATTTATTTTAAATTAATCGGATGTAAATTATAGAGCAAAAAGGCAACATTATTATCTTTCGAAAACCAAGAATTTAAAGAATTAATTAAGGAATCTAAGTAATTATTGAATCGGAATATGTTGAGCTATGGTATTGGTAATATTTTTATTTATAATTTGTACTGCGGATGTATCTTTTAAATTGTGTGCGCGCGAAGCTTATCTACGCTAACTTCATGATGAAGATTTGAACGTTAGGAAACAGAACGAAAGAAGAAAACAACAAGGCGATGTAAGGACATTAGGATGCGACATAAGTAGCCGTGATAAAACAATTAAAAATGGTAGCTTTGCTTTTAAAATTCTTAAAATTAGAGAAAAGCCAGGGGGGCAAGTGCCCCTCTTGACTCCCCCCCCCCTATGGGCGCCCATGAATGTAGACATGTTTTGGGTAGCAGATATCTACCCTGGAAGGGTAGTAGGTACAGCTTTAATTTTATCACCAATGATTTCTTTGTTAAAAACAATATCTAAGTAATAATTGTACGTATTTGAATATTCCGCTTACAGCAATCACGTAATTTATGGTAAATTAAAACATTAACACAAAGAAAATAATAAATCGTGTCTTAAGCATATTGCACCTTTCAATTTTCTTTAAAAATGCTGAATAATTTCAAAATCACTCATGCAAATCTAACAACCATCTTGTTTAGATGTTTAACAACATTAACAACTTCATATCCGTTTACATTCTGCATTGTTGTTTATTTTACAGCGTAATGTAATACATAATTACATTATCTGATTATATGGCGCCTGAAAAATGAACATGTTATTGTTTTTCAGTGATATTTCAAATGAAACAAAATAAATATTAATTATTTACATGAGTTATCGTTGTATATTTATTATTAATACATATGTGTTCAAAATTAAATATGGCTTAAAATACGGCACATTTATACGGTATAATAAATAGCATGTGTCAGGAATATGAAAAATAATTACAATTATTTATTTATAGTTTTTGAAATTGGACATTTTCATTCAATTATAAAATAGTATCCGCTAAATCCAGACAAAATGTCATTTACAGGATTAAAATTCCGAATGTATCAAAGATCTGCTGGATGGAGTTTATGGGAAACATTCACCGTCTTATTCTATGGTAAAAGATTGGTCGAAACGGTTTCGATTTGGGCAGGAATCCTTGGAAGATGACGTCAGAACAGGAAGGACGGCGGACGTAGTGACGGACGACAATATTGCCTTTATTGAAAATCTAGTACTAGTAGTATTAGGCGACCGATGCTTGAAGGTGAAAGAAATATCTCAAATGATGGGCTTTCTGATACAAGCATTCGTCGAATCATCCACGATCGTTTAGGCATGAATAAAGTTAGTGTTTCGATTTGGGCAGGAATCCTTGTAAGATGACGTCAGAACAGAAAAGACAGCGGACGGTGAAAGAAATATCTCAAATGACGGGGCTCTCTGATACAAGCATTCGTCGAATCATCCACGATCATTTAGGCATGAATAAAGTTAGTGCAAGGTGAATCCCAAACATCTCTCAGCAGTTCAGCGTCAATGTCGTGTTGAATGTGCTCAAAACTTTTCGAAGCTATGTGATGTAAACCCAACAGAGGTGTTGAAGACAATTGTCACAGGAGATGAAACTATGGTTCTGTATTATGATCCTTTATCCAAAAGAGAGTCGATGGAATGGAGGCGAAAAGGAGAAATACCACCAAGAAAGTTCAGGGTCTGCCAGTCGACAAAAAAGGTGATGGCTACGATCTTTTGGGATTGTGAGGGTTGTTCTGTCGGCATCCCCATTTTAGTAGCCAACATGGTTTGGACCGGAGTACATCGTGGCTTTGCCGTGCGTGCGTTTTATGAAAACAACCGATCTGTGATTGCGACGCAAAGAGCTTTTCGGCGACGGTTCAACATTCCGCGAAATAATGCTGTTCCTTCTGCAAACACAATTCGGTCCTGGATTCGGCAGTAGGAGGAAACTGGTAGCACACTAAGAATAGGAACACATGGCCGACGAAGATTCATCAGAACACCAGAAAATGTGGAGCTAGTAAGAGCAGCAGTCGAACAATCGCCAAGACGTTCTGCTCGAAGGCACGCTATTGCATTGGGGGTTTCAGACCGCAGTTTGCGGAGGATTCTGCATTTAGTTTTGAATTTCCATCCCTTCAAAATAATGATGGTTCAGGAATTGAACCCAGCAGACTACGCCAACCGCCAAAATCTGTGTGAGGAAATTCTTGCAGCGATCCCTCCTGAGTCAGCATTCTTCAGCAGCGACGAGGCACATTTTCACAAAAGCGGTGAATAAACAAAATTTTCGCTACTGGGCTGAAAACAACCCCCAAATTGTTCACGAAAGACCGCTACATTCTCCGAAACTAACGGTGTGGTGTGCCGTATCACAATTTGGCGTTATAGGCCCGTACTTTTTTGAAGAGGGAGGCGTGACCGTGACCGTGAATTCCGGGCGTTATGTTTCAATGTTGCAGAATTTTCTGCAGCCCCGATTGGAAGTGGTTGTTGAAGAAGAGGAATTAGGGGACTTTTGGTTCCAACAGGATGGGGCTACAGCCCACACAGCCCGAAATTCTCTAAACGCTTTAAGAGAAATGTTTCCTGGACGTCTAGTGTCTTTGAGAGGTGAAGTGGGGTGGTCTGCGCGATCGCCCGATTTAACCATATGCGATTTCTTTCTTTGGGGATATCTAAAGGAAAAAGTGTTTAAACGTCGCCCCTAAAACCTGCTAGAGCTAAGGGAGCAGATTGATGAAGTAAACGCGATACCCCGCGAAATGTGTCAACGGGCTGTTCAAAACTTCAGAAATCGGCTCCAGCAATGTATTGCAGCTAATGGCCGCCATATTAAAGGCATTATTTTTAAAAATTAATGAGTATAAAATGGTAAGTCCTACTGATTTAAAAAATGAAAACATTTTTTTCATATATACCATGGTTTCTTTTTTATAACTCTTCAAAACTGCTCAATTGGTTCTGCCGCACCCTGTATAAAGGTAAGTGTTATCAGGGCCGGATTGGGAAGATTCAGCGGCCCGGTACGGTGGGCTTCCAAAAATCCATAAGAAAGATTTAAGTAGAAACCCGTCAAAAGTTTCATAAATTCTCCTACTTACAAACTATCACAATTTCTATTACCAATCATTCAGCCACTTCAAGGAAAAAGAACATCATATGAGAAGAATTCAAAACATTTTGTAGAACTTTTGAGCTAAATATAATTACAATCACAAAATCTTTTTGTCAGCTTTGATGTTGTAAGTTTATTTGCGAGAAATTTTCAAGGCTTGAAAAAGATATCAAGTTAAAAGATAAAACCGACTTGCTTCTTGATGGTATTATGGAAGTTTTGCAGTGCTGCCTATAGAACACATATTTCCAAGAAAAGATAGATATTTTATACAAGAAGATGGTTTGCTGATGGGTTCTTCTCAGTTGTAGCCAATTTATACATGGAGTTTTTTGAAGAATTAGCACTAGACACGCCCAATATAAGACCTAAACTTTGGCTTAGATATGACGATGATATTTTATCTTAGATTCACATTGGAGAAAAAGTCTCATGGAGTCCCTCCGTTCTTGGATGTTTTAACAGAGAAAACGAATCATGGACATCAGTTTACCCTACCGTAAACCAACACACCAACACCAGACAACACCTTAACTATAATTCCAATCATTGAAAATCTACAAAGTAGGAAATTATCAAAACCTCATATATTCGAGCTCGGACTATATCTGCAACACCGAAAGAAATTTAGTCAAGAATTAGAAAATACTGAAAACGATCTAAATAAGAACTGTTACCCGGTGAAGTTAATTAGATGATTGTACGTACTTTAATTTTAGTTTGTAATCACCGAGTGGCGGCCTCAAAAAACCGCGGCCTTTCGGGAAATTCCCGATTATCCCGACTGGCCAATCCGACCCTGATTGTTATTACCAAATTTGCGAATAGAAGCAGATTGGCATACTCAAAAATTGATATAAAGCTATGATGAATTTCTTTGTTTATTTATGAAAGTAACAGGGATTATTATAAAAGCAAAAACCTAATATTATTATTATTAATATAGCGTATGAATAAACTCATAGTTTTGAATAAATTATTATAAATTTGAATTCATTATATTCATACATATGCTAAAATGTTTAGTATTAATTAAATAATTATAATAATTATCGAAGTTTTTCTAGTTTTGTATTTTCTTAAAAAATTATGTTCGCGTTATAATAATGAACAATCTATCAATAGATAAGCGGGTACAAAAGCTCACGTACCCCTGATTATAGGAGTAATAAGCATGTATAATATAGTGGCATAATTACGGCACGGTTGTTAAGCGTTGTCGGTTTCCATAGCGACGAAAACAGGTGAAGTTGATTGGTATTGATAGGGTTATTATTCAAAGAATTATTTCTTAATCTCGCAAACAGCAGGCGCAATTTTAATGAACATAAGATTATTGCGGATTATTTCAAAAATAAACATGGTATCAGCATATTTTTTATATATTTTTTGCAAATTAAAGCTCCCTTGGAACCACGTTTTAAGGTCCCTAGAATCCAATTTTAACATTTTGAGGATGATGGCTGTGTGTGTATGTGTGTGTGTGTGTGTGTGTGGATCCTTTACTCTAACTCAAATACTATCATTCAGAAATTTTGAAACCTTGTATTTCGAATGGAAAGAGCCCATTACAGATTATATTTTGGTGTGACCACGTTTTAAGATCACTAGAATCCAATTTTAACATTTGCACGACGATGTCTGAGTGTATGTGTGTGTATATGTATGTATGTGTGTGTATATGTGTGTATGTGTGTGTATGTATGTATGTATGTATGTATGTATGTGTGTGTATATGTGTGAATGTGTGTGTATGTATGTGTGTGTGTGTGGATCCTTTACTCTAACTCAAATACTATCATTCAGAAAATTTTGAAACCTTGTATTTCAAACTTTTTCTGTAATGGAAAGAGTCCATTAGATTTTGGTGTAAATCGAATAACCGGAAATGGCACTTTACTCAAAATAGTTTTTCTTCGAAAAATACCTTTACCAAAATGTTATTTTTTCGAGATTAATGTTATTATAAAAATTAAACATTATTAAATTTTCTACAGATTTGTATTAATACTTTTTCTATATATTTTATGGATAAATTTATAAAATTATCTATAAATTTAATCCCGGAGCCTACGCTTTAAACAAGCATAACTCCTAGGTTACACAGTTCATATCTTAAATGTATGTAACTGACAGATAAATGTCACTGTGAAAGAACTAATTATTTATAATTAATAACAGTAACGTTTTAAAAAGAAAATAGTAAATAGAACCCTAGTTATATGGAGTGGATTTTAATACAGTTTCCGCAATAACTAAATATGTAAGTATATATATTTTTGGGTATGAAAACGGTGTGATTTAAAAAAGGGTCGAAATTTTTAAAAAATTAAAAATTCCGAAAATTTGTAGTTAAGTAGTTTGCAAAAGTCTGAAAATTGCCAAAAATCGCAAAAAATCTAAGGTGTACCCCTTGCGATTTTTTCAGTTTTTGACGATTTTAAAGAATGTTTATTAATAAATGTATCCGTTGGAATATTTTGATGAAAATTGGTATACGTATGTTTTTTGATACGAGGAATTTACTGGTGAGGTCGTTGAAGGTGTACCACACACTCATTTTTGGGTATGAGGGTGGTGTGGTTTAAAAAAGGGTCGAAATTTTTAAAAAAATTAAAAATTCTGAAAATTTGTATTTAAGTAGTTTGAAGGGTGTAGATTTAAGATTTTAAAACCACAGGTCGATATCTCTTTTCGTGTCCGAGATATTCGTTCTCAAAACTTTGCTCAAAAATGCTCATTTTTGGGTCATATCCCAAAAATGGTCAATTATACACCGCTGGCGATATCACCATTAGATTCTACGAGCAAAATTACATTAGCATACCAATTTTCATAATTTTTGAACAACTATTACAATCTCCAGAAGGAAAAGTCTGAAAATGGCCAAAAATCGCAAAAAATCTAAGGTGTACCCCTTGCGTTTTTTTCAGTTTTTGACGATTTTAAAGAATGTTTAATAATAAATGTATCCGCTGGAATATTTTGATGAAAATTGGTATACTTATGTTTTTTGGTACGAGGAATTTACTGGTGAGGTCGTTGAAGATGTACCACACACCCATTTTTGGGTATGAGGGTGGAGTGGTTTAAAAAAAGGTCGAAATTTTTTAAAAATAAAAAAATTTGAAAATTTGTATGTAAGTAGTTTGAAGGGTGTAGATTTAAGATTTTAAAACGGCAGGTCGGTATCTCTTTTGGTTTCCGAGATATTCGGCCTCAAAATTTTACTTTAAAATGCCCATTTTTGGGCCATATCCCAAAAATGGTCATTTATACACCGCTGGCGATATCACCATTAGATTCTACGATCAAAATTACATAACCATACAAATTTTCATAATTTTTGAACAACTATTACAGTCTCCAGAAGGAAAAGTCTGAAAAAGGCCAAAAATCGCAAAAAATCTAAGGTGTACCCCTTGCGTTTTTTTCAGTTTTTGACGATTTTAAAGAATGTTTAATAATAAATGTATCCGTTGGAATATTTTGATGAAAATTGGTATACTTATGTTCTTTGATACGAGGAATTTACTGGTGAGGTCGTTGAAGGTGTACCACACACCCATTTTTGGGTATGAGGATGGTGTGGTTTAAAAAAGGTTCGAAATTTTTTAAAAATTAAAAATTTTGAAAATTTGTATTTAAGTAGTTTGAAGGGTGTAGATTTAAGATTTTAAAACCACAGGTTGATATCGCTTTTATTTTTCGAGATATTCGGTATTTTTTCAAAAAAGTGAATACACCCTTTCTCTCGGTTATTATTGCGCATACACATATTGCTTATTGAATTGTGTAAAAATTGTAATTATGAAACTTCCGGCATAACCGGAAGTGACGTCAACTTTGTAAATTTAAATACAACCTATACTATTTTTTAGTTTCATAATATTTATTAAAACAGGTGAAATTTTTAACCAACGTTCCGCGTGAATCAAAAAAAGTCTCCTTCTTCAAAATCGCTCATTTGAGTATTTTATATTTCTAAGGCCCGGTATTTTCACTTCCGAATAAAGTTTCGAATAAGTATTCGTTAAATAAATTTATTCTATATATTTATTCAACGAATAATTCCATTGCGTCTTTTCACACATTTTACACAAACAAATAGCTATCTGTCGAATAACTTTTACGTTCGTGAATTGGTAGCCTTGCAAAGTGAATTTGTGTCAATAGAGAAGGATGGAGTTTGGCGTAGCCACGTTAAGCAGACAAGGATCAAATGTGTCAACTACTTTTGAATCCGTACTTGTCAAAATTTTGTTTGACATCTTTAATGTCAATGTGATCTATACTATGCATTTTTAACCCCGAGAGACTGTAATTTAACAAGTGTACCATCTAATTCAGCACTCATATGCGGTAAGCGGGATATGTATATTGTAAAATTGTTCTTGTACTTTTTGTATATTTGTTTCAGTTCAAAGTAAATGTTTGTCAATGTATTCAACAAAAGTATCCAAAATTCGAAAATATGTTGCCAGCGTCAAATGACAGGATTTTTATAATGCTTTACCTATTTACTGGTTGAGATCAAATGCGATCACCAATATGTGATCCTAAATTGTTTTCATAATCGGAACCTGTCAAAAATTATTTCATTTATGTGGTTATGTTGCTGTCTGATGGTGTGTGATCGATTTCTCACGTTATTTATTAATTCATAGTTGAAAATATCATCATAATATTTAATATATCCATTTTGTTAATAAATCTGCACTATGTGGAAATGTAATGAACTTACGAATAAACGGTTATTCGCTACCCAAGTACCGAATAATTTATCTCGCGAATAACAGATGTTATTCTTTCGAATAAATTTATTTGCAAGTGAAAAGACGACAAAAATATTTATCCGAAGGATAAATTTATCTAAACCTTTCTTCGCAAGTGAAAATACCGGCCCTAAATAGAAAATGTACTATTTTAAATAGGGCGGGAATGTGTATATGGCATTGTTGGTTAGTTATATTATAGGCGACTTGTAATACAATAAAGTAGATAATTTCACGGGTCATAAACATCCATGCTTGGCAACACCATTGCTCCAATTCCTGCCATTCTACTGCTAATCCCTGCCCACTCATTAAGACTGACAGCAGGATTTTATTTCTCCTGCCACCAGTAAAGAAACTTGTAACGAATAACTTCAAATTCATTACTATTATTTACACAAATTAATGAGCCTGTTTCACATTTTTCAAAAAGTATTTTAAATGAAAGTTTATGAAATATTTTTCTTATTAATAATTATTTTTTTAATAATTTCTTAAGGTCCATTCAGAGAAAAAAAAATTAGCGGTAGTGTAAGAATTAGTGGCATCGGTAGCGTAAGAAATTTAAAGTAAAAATTATTTCCGTTCACAATCAAAAATTATTGAAATTATAGTTTTAAGGAATTTTTTATGATAAATTACTAGGATGCAAGGTTGACAGTTATAGCTGTCATTTTATTTTTGCACAAAAAGCAACTGACATAGATGATGACTTATTAATTACACTTATCCACAAGCACTCCATTGTGTGACATAAGCGAAGAGATTAAGGGAATTATAAATTATTTCAAAAATAGAAAATGCGTGGGCACAAATTGCCTTTGAAATAAGCGAAAATGGTAAGTTACGTGTTCACTTTTAATTGTGCAAAGTTTATTAATAAGTATGTTTGTTTATATAGCGCAAAGTCTGAGGCACACCACAAAATGATCATTTTTCTATTGCTCATTTTATCTGATGAAATCAGAAATCAGATGTCAATAAACGTCAAAACTGTCAGAAAAATTAAGCGGTAGCGTAGTGGCAACGTAGAAGTTTGGAGTTTGCAAACTCCTACCGCTACCATTGCCACTGCGCTAGTACTAATTTTCTTAATTTTCGGATGTGAACGAATACATTTGCTATATCGCATTCAATCTTTTACCCAGGCCACTACCACTGCCACTAATTCTACCGCTACGTTAATTTTTTTGTTGTGAATGATACTTTATTGTTTTCGTAAATATATAACAACACTGTGTATTTATTTAACAATGTTTTAAAAAATGATAATATTGTACTTAACATTTAAGTACATGTCCAAACTTTCCCCATTCTTTCAGTGTTAAAAATTTACCCCTCATATAATAAAATATTAATCCTCGCCCCTTTTAAAAATTCAGCCCCTACGCCCCTGTTTGGCAAGCAGCAGCAGACATATGAAATATGTGAACAACTTTATCTCTAGCATACATCAGCAGACTTCCAAAAATTGAATAAATCAAAACAAGATTGTATCGGTTATATCGAATGTATTTTATACATAAGGTCCAGAATTGTTGGTCGGCGGATACTATAGAGTTATCTTGCAAAATTCTATTTGGTACGACGAATTGAATCTATATATCATCTCAATATTGAGATAGGCATAAGATTCTAGATATTCGAATCGACCATTCCGTGGTAGGCAATTTTAATTTTATGTAGCAAATTGTTTTGGGGAGATATAAGATAATTTTATTGAAATATAGAATACATACGCGCCCATGCTATATTTTCTAGATACAAATTATGAAACCTACGCAAATGCTGAGAAATTTAACGAATTTCTTTCGGCTAGTATAAAATATATATTTTAAACTTACTAAAACTAAATATGTTATTCAAATATTTAGCCATTTAAAATTGGGTTACATCACCTTTATTAGTAATACCAGCTTTAATTCTATTAGGCACTGTATGCCTAAGCCCTGCATATTTTTCTTTTAGATTATTGTCCCATTATGTCTTTGTTGCTTAGAGGTAGCACCAATGTGTTGCAATTAGCAATTTTTACCTCCCGCCATCCTTGGTATCGATATTTTGGTAAATAAGCACGTTTTAAGTCCTCTAGAATCCAATTTTAACATTTTCACGATGGTCTGTGTATGTGTGTGTGTATGTGTGTGTGTATGTGTGTGTGTATGTGTGTGTGTATGTGTGTGTGTGTGTATATGTGTGTGTGTGTGTGTGTGTGTGCGTGTGTATGTGTGGATCCTCCGCTATAACTCAAATACTATCACACAGAAAATTTTGAAAGCTTGTATTTCTGCCTTATTCTAATATTGAAAGAAGCCATTGCATTTTGGTGTAAATCAGATAACCCAACTAACTAACTTGAGGCTCAAAAGAGTTTACCATTAAATGTTATTTTTTCGAGATTTTTTTATTTAATAATTAAAAATAATTAAATTTTCTACAGATTTGCATTAATACTTTTTCTACATATTTTATGGATAAATTTATAAAATTATGTATAATTTAAATCCCAAAACCTACCCTTTACATAAACAAAAAACTCTTTGGTTACGCAATTATTCAAATGCATGTAACTGACAGATAAATGTCACTGTCAAGGAACTAATCATTTCAAAATAATAATAGTAATGTTTTAAAAAGAAAAAAGTAAATAGAACAATAGGAAAGGAATTCAATACAGTTTCCAGCATAAGTAAATATGTAGGTATGTATTTAGATTAAAAAATTAACGATTAGTGAATTCTATTCTATCACGGTATTTAAAATTTAATTTTCATTTTATTATCAAAAAAAGTAGTTACTTGGATTAGATTAGACTATATTTCAAGAAATAAACTGCCAAAATTGGAGTAACATTCGCTAATCCAAAAATAAGGATTAGCTTAACCTTTTGTGTGACCCGGGCTGTAAATGGCGGGAGGTATTGTGTTGGCCGCACCAGATTTTTATATACAAATTCAAAGATGGTACTAGAAGTTTCAATTTGATTTTACCTGGAAATTAATTGAATTATTAATTCAAAAAGTACGAAATGGGGACAATGGTTGTTTCTATATTAAGCCACATTAATTTCAAATAAAGATAAATCTGTACTAAATTTACTGAACAGTTGGATTTTATAAAAAAATTTTCACATGCTAAAAGTTTTTATATGTTTTAAGAGTATATATAATTTTAGTCGTACGGCACTGAGAATACTTGCAAAGCCGGCCCTGTAATTTAAAATTACTGGTTGTACTCCCATAAAACTTATAATAACCATCAAATTGAAAAAAAAATCTTCAGGTATTTTATTCGGGCTCACATTAAAATTCACACACTTTAAAATAATTATAGAATTATAGCATAAGTCAGGCATGGAGGCAGGGACGGCTTTGAGCAAAAACCAGGGCTGGATTAAGGCCTAAAGGATTGATTCTGAATAATAAACCTTCGACAATGTAGTTATTGCTTTGGTGTATAGTTTTATAGACCGCTGGTAGCAATAAGCTGTTTAGAGAAATCGGTATAAATGTCCCCCAATACCCAATCCTAGGTGTCCGTAGAAAATTGCGTCTTGCGGAAGAATATGGCCATCTTTATTTAATTTAAGTTCATAATTTTGTTGCATTTTTTATTACAAAAAAATTGTTGAAATTTATGTCAAAACTTATGTGACAGACTTTATAGTAACGTATAATCCTAAAGTTTTGAGAAATTTTTTAGATGTTTTGTATTTATAGCAAATAACGTTTAACCAAATTGTCGCTGGAAAGAAAATATCACAATTAACTTGTTTTCATTTTGATATTTCAGTTCTTTCGATTTGATGCAACAAAATGTCATATAAGCTAGATATTAGTAAAGGAATTTACAATCTTGTTGGGCGAGTGCCTAAGTGTGATATTGTTGCAGTTTATTGCAAGCACAATATCTCTGTGGCAACAATTTATCGGACAATAAAAGATTGTGAAGAAGGTATAACCTATAATGCCCAAAAGTGGTCGACCAAAAATTTTGAGCCACATGAGAGAACAAAGATTAATTGCAGCCGTTAAAGACCAATTGGGAGTGTCACAACGAACTGTAGCCAGAAGATTCGATGTTTCGAAGACCATTGTTTTTAGACAACTTTCTCGAAATGACGTGGTGTTTCGAAAAAGAAGAAAGGCACCAAAATATACTGTGGCCCAATTAGAAAAAATCCTTAGATGTTGTCGTGCGTTAAGACGCATTCATTTTCTCAATAAAATTATTGTAATGGATGACGAGAAATATTTTACTCTGTCCCATTCAGAGATGAAGGGAAACGATGGTTTCTATACTAATGACATGGAAAACACACCAGACAATGTCAAGTCAAGGGTGTGCCATTTCTGAAGCCGGATGTATCTCGCAAATATTGGTCGTGGTCGAAGAGAAGCCTTAACTGCACAACTTTATATTCAAAGATGCCTCTCTAAATTGCTTCAGTTTTTAAATACACATCACGCCAATGATGATATAATGTTTTGGCCTGATCTAGCTTTATGCCATTACGCCAGAATAACTAGAGACTGGTATAATGAAAACAACGTAGACTTTGTTCCGAAATTGGACAATCCTCCCAATGTACCTCAAACTCGATCAATAGAAGAATTGTGGTCAATATTGTCTAGAAAAGTGCACGACAAGGGATGGGAAGCTGGAAATGAAGAATAATTACGACGTCGCATTTACCAAAAGATTCGAGAAATCGATCCAGATGTTGTCCAGAGGATGATGGGGCAAGTCAGAAGAAAATGAAGGGCCATTGAAGATAATGGTCCATTATCAATAATTTAAATGTTAAATATTAATTATTATACTTATTGTTAATTGTTGTAATAATTAGTTTAAAAAGTAAAAGAGTTTTAAAAAAGTTATCAGTATTTAAAAAATTTCTCAAAACTTTAGGACAATATGGTAATATAGAAGAATAAATTAAAAATTATAAAACGCCTTATATCTCTGATAAAACTGTGAAAGATTTAATATTGAAATACACATTTTGTCTCACATTTTTGCCTGAAAAAATTACTGGTTACACTTAAAAGTAATGAGTACTTATATTGAGACATTTTCTGTAATCATAGCCCTCTGATAAAATCAGATAATGCGATGAAAATTATCATAATAAGCGTCAAAAGTACAAAGGTTATTTTCAGCTAAGTATATAACAAGATAATTATTATTTACTTTATGAATTTCAGAAAATTTCTCGTGTAAAATTATTTGCAATTTCTGCAAGAAAAACATGACTTATATAAACAATAATAATTTCGATTATTTTATTATTACTAAGTTTTAAAATGAATGCCTGGTAGTATGAACATCTGATTAGTAGCGGGCAGTTAACTATACATCCATACATCGATTAGGATGACTTGTCTTCATCTTTGTCTTACTAACTCGCTTAGAGATAAAGATAGTTATACGAAATTTGAATATGACATTTGGAAGTAATGGTTAAATACTTTCTGATTCATATTTGAACTAAATATTTACATACATACATAAAATCACGCATTTCCCACTTAGTGGGTTAGCACAAACCCGAAAGAATAAAAATAACATCAACCAAAAAATAATCACTCTCTCTTTCAACAACATTCTTGCTAACCTGACATCATAGGTACAACATATATTCCTCACTCTTAACATATTAAAGTGACCGATTTTCGGTAGCGGAATACAGCAACCGGACCACAATAATAGTTACGAAACAATCATCGTTCGCCACACATTCCTGTCTAAGCACACTTCATTCGCCTCGGCCACATTCATAATCGTATTCATACACGCTCTTCTTCTCTTCCCACTCGGAAACTTTCTCTCTTTTAGTACCTTATCAATCACATCCATCCATTTACACACTGGACAGCTACGCAATCGAACACCCTCATTTTCACCAAGATATATATGCTTTACAAGCCGTTCACTCTTCATTCTCTCCACATGACCAAACCAACTCAACTGACTCATTCCTACTCTCTTAACAACATTCTTCATACACCAAATTATTCCTTACGCGATCCCGTCTTACATATCCACATACTCCACGTAAATACCTCATTTCCACGGCAGTCACTCTATTTTTATGCTTTAACGTCCATGCCCAACATTCGCTTCCATACATCAAAGCAGGCACTAGCACTCCATTATACACACTTAAACGAGCTTCTCTAGATACGTTTACGTTTCGAGCAAACGTACCTAGAGCACCCATTACCTTACACCCCGCACACACTCTCCTTTCAATTTCTCTATCAATTTGACCATCCCTTGACATCATGCTACCCAAATATACAAACTCATTCACTTGCTCCAGTTTCACTCCATCCACCAACACATTGCACACAGTCACCAATTTACTCCTTTCAGATACTAACATCTTGAATTTATCAACATTCAACTCCAGATTCATACTTCTTCCAACTACATGTATTCTCTCTATCATTCTTCTGAGTTATTCTTCATTTTCACCTAAAACAACTACATTATATGCATACATTAACGCAGGCACAATACTTTCACCAATTTGTACTCCATCCATTTCACTCAATGCTCTCCGCAACAACACATCCATATACAAGTTAAACAACCAGGGAGACATACCACAGCCTTGTTTCACACCAACATTTTTATGAAACCAATCACTCAACCTACCATCTATTCTTACAGCAGCCTCACTATCCTCATACAATGCACGAATCACTCCCAGCAAGTTTCCATTCACGCCGTACTCCCTGAGTTCATCCCACAAAGTATCTCGAAGAACACTATCGTACGCCTTTTTTAAATCAAGAAAGCCACAGAACACCTTCTTGTTCTTGAATATTTAGGGACCATATACTGTAATTTCCAAATTACAAATTTGAGTGACAAACAGAAAGGGATGTTTTCAGTGTTCTTTTTAATTTGGGTATCAACAAGAAATCATAAAGTGTCGTGTCTGAAGAGTAGTGGTAGCGAGATTCGCGAACGACTGGAATTCCGTATTTCCTCAAGAAAGTCTGGATTAGGTGCAAATGTAGTGTTTTGCGTCGAACTGCATCATGGAGACGATAGAGAACTTCTTGATTCTTTCGTCATTGTTTGTCCTTCCGGTGCGCAAGTGGTTTGTGCGGCCATTTTTGAATCGGTTGAACCACTCCTTTATTTGTGTTCTATTTGGCATCGCCATTATTTTGCACGAAAATATTTAAGATCAAATTCTTCTTAAACAGATCTCGTATGTATCATTCTTACAGATGCTGTACCTTGTATCTTAATAAATTGAAGAAAATCTCTTCCCTGTGTTTATGTAAATGGAACTAAATCCATTTAAGCAACACATTGAAATAATTTCTATTTGCATTTTACTTTGAAATAAAAATCACCATTTCCCAACGGCTCACGCGAGGTTAATTCTAGATTGTTAATATTACCTCATTAGTCGGATATAAATTTTAATGAAAACGTGTAATCTTTCTTTCAATGCCGCGAATGCATTACGGAAGACGGAATACTAATACCGTCATGCAATATTCATGGCTGTTATAGAAAACGGCGCGAAAAATTTCGCTACAAATCAATTTGCCAAAGATTCACGAAGAGTAATCAATTAATAATTCACAACAGGAATACTCGATCAGTATGGTGGACTTCGTACTTTTAATTAAAATCTATGCTAATTTTTACAAGAAAATGGATGGCATGGTTTTCATTAAATATACACGTTATTCCGATTAGTATTCTGCTATATCTTTTGTTTTTATTTCATATAAATAGTTTATAATAATTGACTACAAGCAAACACTAAAGGTGCATTCACAAATGAAAATCAGGTTTATGGTTTTTGTTTAGGTTTAAGTAAGTCATTCATAAATGTAAGTTCAAATTACCTAAAAATTTGTTTTGAAATGTACAGATATCATTGCGTAGGCTTCCACAGTCTGATCTATGAGAAATATTCGTTTTCCGGGAATGGACTGTGTCATATTTTGAGTCAGAGCTCAACATTTCGCCCGCAGTCATATGGGGCATCTTCAGGAGCAAGGAGGATAGTACTGTCTTAAACAAGGTTACCCGACGTGTCAACCACGCTAGAGGCAAAGTTTAAGCAACAAGGGGGGGAGACTCAGTTTACAAGCTTACCCGACGTGTAAACTGAGTGTCCCCCCCTTGTTGCTTAAACTCGGCCTCTAGCATGGTTGACACGTCGGGTAACCTTGTTTAAGACAGTACTATCCCCCTTGCTCCTAAAGATGCCCCATACGACTGCGGGCAAAACGTTGAGCTCTGACTCAAAATATGACACAGTCCATTCCCGGAAAACGAATATTTCTCATGTACAGATATCTATGTAAATGCTTCAAAAACAAGATTAAAATATCGGTAGAGCAGTACTTAACAAGACACATGTGCGCCGTGAAACTATCATTCGCTTGGCATTATTGGTTATTTCAGCAATTAGCATTTGTGTAAAAAGCTGAATGCACCAAGTAGATACTAAATAAAGATGGGTGTATATATCTATATCATTTCAGACTCGTTATCATTGGTGAAGTTTTGCGACGTCAAACTAAATCATAAACCTAAAGTTTGGACCTTGCAATGTTTAGCTTTATGATTTGGATTTAGAGACCCTAAATTTTAAAGTGTGAATGGAGTCATTACATAATATGCGGCCAAAGTCTTTAAATCTAAAGTATAAACCATAAATTTAAACATAATTTTCATTTGTGAATGCACCTTAAATCTTTACTCCTTGTGTAAATCAGATACTGACCTTTAACAAAATATAACATTACTGAAACTTGAAAGCCAACGAATCCACCAAAACCACAATTAAAATTTTTCAGCTTTAAATATCAACCCAAACCAAGCTTTGCTTTCATCAAGCCCAGCCCAAGTTTTATTTTTATTTCAAGCCAAGCCAATTTTATAATTTCAAGCCAAGACACTTGGCTTGGCGAATTACTATAAATGTGTTATACTAGGTTTGTTGTGGAATGATTATGTGATATTGACAATTTCACTACGTATATATTTAGTAAACAAATGTGAAATAAAAATAAAACTATGATTACAGTAACGTTATCAATTTAGAAAATCTAAACACTTAATAACAAACTAGAGTTTAAAATAGATATATTAGCATAACTACTTTATATTATAGTATGACTAGCGAATGAAAGTTGACGATTATTTAACAGATGTGGTTTCTTTTGAAATTATTTCCCTATATTTGATTTGAAAGGATACTGACCCTTATGTATTCCGTTACAGAAGATTAGAATTGTACTCAATACCCGGATTTAAAATGACCTTAGCAACAGGATTCAGGGATGTATTAAAAAAATAAAATATCGCAAATTCTAGTTCGTTCGTCTCAGGTGTAAGCAACCCTCGAGTCGGAATTACTGTTAGAAGAAATTAAAAATAATCCTATTTCATATTCATTGCCAAACTAAATAGTTTAAAGATCAAAATATTTTGTTATAATAAACATAAACGAAAAATGTTTAAAATATTTTAAACGCAGCCCTGTTTTGATATTCAGTTACCCTAGTCGGCCATGTATTTTCAGCCAGACATAGTAATGTATTTCTGTGCTTTCCTAGTCTACTATTTAAATGTTTCGTACAATTCTATTTTTCTCTAGGGTTTCAAAAGAAACCACATCTATAAAATAATTTAAACGTCAACCAAAACAAAATGTAGAGGCTGAAAATAAACTGATTATTTGATTGATACCCAGCAATTTCCTCTTTCTAATCTTTCCAGTCAAGAAGTATTGCAACTAATCTTATTATTTATTTATTTATTTTGATGGTCCTCCGCAACTATTCAAAATAAAAACCTAAATCGTACCATCTGTTCCGCAATAATTCACATCAAAAATGAACCAGTCCACCCTGTGGAATTCGAGGCGATCCCTCTTCAACCCCTGTACGAGTGGAGTAAAAAGAGCAACTCTCGAATCCCCAGTTACATTTTTATTTAGCGGAGATTTATATTAGTATTAGCACGGTCTACGAACGCTGTTCAGATTTGTTCTATACAATAATAATAGAGTTTGGGTGAAGTAATGGCTCCGTTGGGGCTCATATCTCAGCCAGAGGGGCTGGAGGCTACCCTTAGTCAATTTGCCGCCACATTATATTCTGTTGGTTAGAGACCGACATTGGAGTTAGACTTTTCATTACGTTTTTAGCTAATTCAACTACATTTCATTGCTATGATTTTTAAACAGATATATTATCACCACGTTTATTTATGGTTTAGGGGTAACAACTTAATAAACAGTTTTTAATTTTAATTTTAATTTTATAATATATTAGTTCTTTATTAAGAATATAATTAAAAGATTCTAGCTTGTTGGCAGTGCCGGCTCTAGGGTTCCTTGCGCCCCGATGCAAATTTAAATGGAGCGCCCTATATGTTTTTTTTATTAATGTAGAATTGTGTACATCAGATAGGTATTAACAAACATACTCGTACGTACTAACAACAAAGCAAAATATACAGGGTGTAAATGAAATAAGTGCATTAAATTTAACCAGTAATATAACTCGGCGAGAGCAACAATATTTCTTAATAACTTTTTCTCGAAATCACATATTTTTTTAGCATTTTTACCACCCCGTAAATTGACGAGTCGTTCCAAATATTTTTGTTTTAATTGAATGCAGTAGCAATAGCTATGAAAAATTTTGTTTTAGCAATTGACAGTCCTGTCAATTGTTGCAATTAAATTTTGACATTAGTAATAAACTTGTTTATAAGGTAAAATTCTATCAAAATGCGAGTACACAGACATTGTAATTGCTTACCTATGGTTTATTTATTTATTTTTTTACTCGTATCTGTACTACATTTTACTTGATATCACGGTTGACATAAAGACAGTGTCATGGAGTTGCTAACGCATTTACACGGAGCGTTTCCAAATCATTATGTTCTTAATATTCGCACATTTATTAATCTTGTATATCTTTATCACATCTTAATACGGAGTGTCACATATGACAATTTATAAAAAAGCAACAGTTATATCCATAACATATGCAAA
Source organism: Harpalus rubripes (assembly GCA_963082715.1). Lineage (NCBI taxonomy): Eukaryota > Metazoa > Arthropoda > Insecta > Coleoptera > Carabidae > Harpalus > Harpalus rubripes. The sequence continues at coordinate 1,111,302 of OY720462.1, forward strand.
AAGTTCTATGTTTTCAGCACATAACAGACTTCAATTTTGGGAATGGCTCATAATGTTCATTAATGAGACTGAATTTACTTGGGAAGGTGTATTTATTATGCACAATACACATCTCGACTGACGAAAATGCTGTAAAAATTTTCATTAAATCATATTTGAGCGGGAACCATAAATGGACGACTAGTTATTGGTACTCATGTACCTCTTTTAAATGGACAAACGTTTGTACTTACATTTTTTGAATAACGTATTTAAACTATTATGATTTATCGACGATAAATAATCATCTCATAACCTAATAACTATGCTTTTGCTCTTCCTGTCGTTACCTCACCTCGCCCCTCCTTGTCTTCCACTATTCACAGGTTATTAAAAGCCTGGTTTAATACACAACTTTATAATTTTGTTATCCAAAATTATATCTCTTTATTTTAAAAATTGTACTATTACGAATTAATAAATAATAAATGTTATTTCCGTTGATTAGTTTATTAATTACTGTGACTGCAAGTGTAACCGATAACCGACAATTTTTGAGCTGTTTGTATCCCACTTGAATACGGCAGGCAGCCATTTGTTCTCCATGGGCGCGCGCCGAAATATGCAGCAAATCTTTAAAGAATTTTAACTCAAAATACAAAAGTCTTAGAAAAAAAAAGTTATTAAGAAATATTGTTGCTCTCGTCGAGTTACATTACTGGTTAAATTTAATGCACTTATTTCATTTACACCCTGTATAAAAGTTCCCATAGACTAGACTGGTATTATAGATACATAATATTATGTCCACTATTGGATATGGAGAATATAATTTGTAGTTGAATTTACGTAAGAAGATTTTATTCATAATTTTATTTATTATTTTATTTTGTGAATAAAATATTTATATACTAGCATTTTGCGAAGAATCAAATGCTTATGATTTACTAGTTTGAAATCTTGTGAGATAATTTTATTTTTCTTTTCTGCCGATTACCGATATTGAATTTCTCCTACCTATTTAGGCACTATTCAAATTTAGAAGTAATAAATTTTTAAAAAATATCTTGCCAAATTGATAATTTTCTGACATTGTTAAGTTACAAACTATAAATTATAACTGTAAAATTGTTGATCACAACAAAAGATTTTGTTTATACGACAAACTTAAAAAAGAAAATTTCATCAATATTTTTAATCTCGCATTTTTTGAAGAATCAAAGGTATCAAAGTATATATTTTAAAGCGTGTGTTAATTTGTAAATTATACATTGTGAAGGGCACTTAAATATAATTTTGAACAAAGGCGTCTTTTACTTACGACATGAAGTGGCACTGATAGAATGAATTACTCGCGATTTTTTATATAAAAGTATGTTCGCTAAGCTAAGTACCTTGGCTTGAAATTGTATTTGATTTACACAAAGTTTGGAATCTAGATTTAGTGTTTGTGTTAGTCAGTTGTTATAAACTATTTATATGAAATAAAAACAAAAAAAAAAACATTTTTACAAAAAGTGTCAGTTACTGCCTTTACCAAATCACAGCAGAATATTGCAGAATACTAATCATAATAACGTGTATATTTGGCATTTACATCCTTTTTATAGTGATTTTATATATATATATATATATATATATATATATATATATATATATATATATATATATATTTATATTTTGAGTATCGCAGTCCTCCAGTGATCCATTTATAAGTTAATTCAAAGTAAATCTTTCTCCAGTTTATTTGTTCAACCACATAACCCCAAGCAAACATCTCCCTTTACAACCCCAATAAATCAACCCCTGCCTAAAGTCGGCGTGTCGAAAGCCCTTGCGTTGCGAGGGCGTAAGCCCGACAATTGGTATTCACAGCGCCCTGACAAACTCGCCGGGTGATAAGCCTCTATTAGATTAGACTTAATCCTAACTCGATATGCGGTGATTCCGAAAAACTTACCACCAAAGAGAAGATTATTGTTAAGTGAGGGATGAAAAAATGAGAGGAGAATTGAGACAGGAAAACTGGGGAGAGTTTATGACTTATAAAAAATGTAATTAAGTAATATATATTTTAATTTTGAAAATTGAGATGAGTGGCGATCGGTAACAGACAGTAACAGACCTAAGATATAGGCCTTAGAATTTGGCCAGCACATGACCTCTTGCCAGATATTTTACCTGGTTGTACGCATAAAACAAAAAATATTTTTAAATACAAATACATATATTCATGTCTCACTACAAAATAATTCTCACATATATTTGCAAAATCTATGGGATATTTTAATATAAATTATGTATAATACATACATTTTCTTTATATATATATATATATATATATATATATATATATATATATATATATATATATATATATATATATATTTATTGTAAATTCAATCTACAGGATAATATCCCAATTACAGAGGAATTGTTTCACTAAATGTACAGAAATTTCGTCGCGTGACGCGCGAGTAGTGACACCTTACAATAAAAATAGAAAAAGTAAAAAAAAATACATATATATTTATTTATAAATAAACTATTATTAAATTTAAATTATAAATTATCGGTTCTTGCAAGAAGTATAGCAGACAGTATTTTCTTGAACCTAGAAATGCTGTTAGAAAATTATATCTAGTTCTAATAATTCATTTATATATATATATATATATATATATATATATATATATATATATATATATATATATATATATATCGTGGATACAACATCCACTCACACATACACACACATCTACACACATATACACACACACACACACACACACATACACACACACACACACACACACATACACACACACACACACACACACACATACACACACACACACACACACACACACACACATACACACACACACACACACACACACACACACACACACACACACACACACACACACACACACACACACACACACACACACACACACACACACACACACACACACACACACACACACACACACACACTCATCGTAAAAATATTATAATCGGATTCTAGGTACCTTAAAACGTGCTTATTCGCTCAAATTTGGATATGCGATTTTTAGCATGAGGTAAATATTATAAAGAAATTAAATTTTAAAGTAGGCAGCTATGGAAACAGCTACTGAAAGATGTCAGTATCAAGTGCAATTGACATAAGTGTGTCTTATAATTTTACTGGAAAGAAGGATCTTTTGCTAGAAATTTTCTGCATGGAATTTGTATAAAATACATACAACAGCCGAAAGGTAATGTACTGGAAATATAATCTTTTGTAAGAAACTTTCTGTATAAAATTTGTACGGCACATCAGATTTTTTATTACTAAAACTAGCAGAAAGTAGATTCGGCAGTCAGAGTGGTAGAATTCTATTAGGTTCGCCATGAATAGAAACTCAACCCATCTGAATTTTGGAGTAAAATGCACACACTGTCACTTCAAAAACATTTTAAAATTCGCGTACTGAAAAAAGCACATTATGCGATATTCATCTTTTTTCCCCTGACTCTTCAAGTTATAGATTAAAAGCGATGATTATACATTAATTTATTATTATACAAAACTTTCCTTTCTCTTGTTATTCATTTTTGTTGGGTGATAAAATTTTATTTAGCAGTTTATCTGGAAACTATGCACAGCATCGTAAAATTAAGATTAATTCATATTCAATTTAAAGCACCTCATATGCAAATGGTTACCCATCAGCAACTTAATCAACAAACCAGTCTCCGAACAGCTACCCATACTAACCAGTTGCATCTTGTTACAAATTGCGTCTCGTTAGCCTGATCTAAAACTCATTTTTCTCAGTCTTATGTTTATTAACTCGAACGTGGTTAGCGATAAATTTAAGCGTATGCAGAATAGAGCTAAATAAATGTCATCTCTAATAAAGGAGTGTGCGGATTATTAATTACTTTTGTAATTGCGGGAAATGGTCACTGAACACAGTGGAAATTAAATAATTGTTAACAGGGATACTATATATGTATATGCTATACTCTATTGAAATATCAAAAGCACGATGGAAACTCTAGGTGAAACAATGCTAATTTTCAAAAAATAGTAATTTTTACCTCCAGCTACCCTTGGTAAGGGAGATATAGGGATCGTGCTAAAAATCGCATATCGAGATTTTGGTAAAGGTTTTAAGGTTCCTAGAATCTAATTTTAACATTTTCACCATGATATGTGTGTGTGTGTGTATATATTTGTATGTGTACGAATGTGTGTGTATGTAGGTGTGTGTGTGTGTGTGTGTGTGTGTGTGTTTGTGTGTGTGTTTGTGTATATGTATGTATGTATGTGTGGCTGCTCCACTCTAACTCAAATACTATCATTCACGATGATATCTGTGTGTATGTGTATGTGTGAGTGTGTGTGTGTATGTGTGTGTATGTGTGTATGTGTGTGTATGTGTGTGTATGTGTGTGTATGTACGTATGTGTGTGTGTGTATGTGTGTGTGTATGTGTGTGTGTGTGTGTGCGTGTGTGTGTGTATGTATGTATGTATGTGTGGCTGCTCCACTCTAACTCAAATACTATCGTTCAGAAAATGTTAAAACCGTGTATTTCGAACTTTTTCTGTAATGAAAATAGCCCATCAGATTTTGGTGTAAATCGGATAACCGGAAATGGCACTTTACTAGAAGCTCAAAATAGTTTTACTTCGCAAAATACCTTTAAATGTTATTTTTTCGAGACTAGTTATTATAAAAATTAAAGATAATTAAATTTTCTATAGATTTGCATCAATACTTTTTCTATATATTTTATGGATAAATTTATAAAAATATCTATAATTTTAATCCCAGAGCCTACGCTTTAAACAATCAAAACGCAGTTATTCAAATGTATGTGACTGATAGATAAATGTCACTATCAAAGAACTAATCATTTCAAAATAATATTAGTAACGTTTTAAAAAGAAAAAAAGTAAATAGAACAATAGAAAATTAATTCAATACAGTTTCCAGCAAAGTAAATATATAGGTATGTATTTAGATTAATAAAAACTAACAATTCACAAAAATGTTTAAGCTAATCCTCATTTTTGATTAGTGAATTCTATTCTATCCCGGTATTTAAAATTTAATCTTCATTTTATTATAGCTCCGGTGGCTCAATGGTTAGAGCAACGCCTCATGTCATGAGTGCCCTCGGGGCTCTGGGTTTGAATCCCACTAAGGCATGAACGTGTGTGAATGTTAACCCACTCTGTAATTGAGATTTAATCTTGTTGAGGGGTTTAAAAAAAGGTAGTTATTTGGATTAGATTAGACTATATTTTAATAAATAAACTGTCAAAATTTGATTAAAATTCGTTAATCCAAAAATAAGCATTAACTTAATTTTTTTTGTGACTCGGGCTGTAAATGGCGGAAGGTATTGTGTTGACCACACCAGATTTTTTTAAAAAAGGACGCAGCGTCCTATTTGTTTGGCGTATGTTTTTGTAGTATCTATATAGTCAATTTAACATAATAACTAAATGGAAGACACGAACAAATAATTTAGGAGAGTTTATATTATTTGCAATTTTGATTTTTTTTTCGAAAGAGCAGCGGCACCGGACCTTGGCACCTTGCTTATCCTGTTTACAAATTTCAAAACGCTATTAACTGAAATTCCTAGCGACAATGAAATCATATAACGAAATTGCCACCAGCTCCCTATAGCTATAAATACTATATGCCCTTCTAACATGTACCTAAAGTTATGGGACACCCAGTATATGCAGCCAGATTGTAAAACCAGTCTTTTAATAAACACTTAGGCATTTTATAAAATCTTCATTCTTCGTTGACATAACGATGTTTTACAATGTGGCTAGTCGTCTAGGCATTGTATAAAAAGACAGACAGCTTTTATTCATAGAAATATTTAACCTAAGTAAGCTGAAGCTGATCGTTGATGTTTGACAATATGCACGCGTTTCACCCGCGTTTAATACAACGTAACAGATAAAAGCGTTATTCCTTGACATTTCTGGTAAAAAATAAATCATCAGGAGTGGATCTTTGACTAGTCTCAGATTTAATTTCGTGTCCTCGCTTCGCTCGGGTGGCAAATACCTTGACTGGTAAATACTATTTACCTCTCGTGTAGCATAAATAACTATCAATATATTTTGAATTTAAATTTCAAGAAAATATTTACAGTCTTTAACATATGTCTTGAGCAATATAAAATAATCTCAAGAGATATAATTAATTTGTTAATTATTAGAGAGATAAGAATTTATTATTTCTTACAATTCCATTTATAGATCATATATAGAATCCTACGCACTAAGTTTAATTGGTTACACATAATTAAATTATTAATTAACTTTAGTTAATTACTATGTACACATGCATTTTACCATGCACGATTTTTGTCAATGTCGTTTATATATACATAGATAAATTAATCATAATATTGATTGATTTGCAGTCAATCAAATATATGACATATACGGGTAGTAGTTGTTTAATAATTAGCACGCTAATTAACAAGAATAAGTGTAGCAATTAATACTTTACTGAGAAGTACAGCTGTACTTTGGATATTTATATTTGGAGGTACTGAAAACTGTACATTTTAACTAATAAATAAAATGCAATTTATTTTTTATAAGATTCTGATTTCTGAACTAAATTATAGATGTGCCAGGCCAACCCTACAAGATTATGAATGACAAATCTCCAATAAACGGCCTTAAAACTGGACCATTGGACACGGCGCGAACATGAGACACCATACTATAACATACTATTTTTTCTGCAGAGCTATGGTATGGAATTGTTAACAATTTGGTATCAAATGAGAGATCTAATTAAGGACTGTTAGATACATTGTCAAAATTTCTGACACGTTCATTGGCTTTTGTTTTATGCATAAAGTTAAATCGTTTGAGAGACTTTGGGTATCTGACAAGACTGTTGGCGCTACCACTTTGGTTTTAAATTGTGCGTAGACAGATTGGATGTACGTAGAGTCTATCATAAAACACTATCGGCGGAGCCCTAGGGTAAACTCGGCGTACCTTAACGGTGCATTCACAAATGAAAATTAGGTTTATGGTTTTTGTTTAGGTTTAAGTACGTCATTCATAAATGTAAGTTTAAATTACCTAAAAATTAGTTTTGATATGTACAGATGTCTGTGTAAATGCTTCAAAAACAATATTAAAATATCGGTACTCAACAAGACACCTGTGCGCCGTGAAACTGTCATTCGCTTGGCATTATTGGATAATTAAGTTATGACAGTCTCCATGTTCTTCTTTCATTTGTTTAAAAAGCCGAATCCACCAAGTGGATACTAAACAAAAATGGGTATATATATATATATATATATATATATATATATATATATATATATATATATATATATATATCATTTCAGATTCGTTCTCATTGGTGAAGTTTGTGACGTCAAACTAAATTATAAAACTAAAGTTTGGACCTTGCAATGTTTAGCTTTATGATTTAGGTTTATAGACAGTAAATTCTGAAGTGTGAATGGAGTCATAACATAATATGCAGCCAAGGTCTTTAAATCTAAAGTATAAACTATAAATCTAAACCTAATTTTCATTTGTGAATGTACCTTAAAAGGGGTCAAGTCGAATTTTATCCAGGCCGCTCCCTAAAATGATTCCAAATATATAAAAATGCACTGATTCCGCTTATTAATATTATATGACCGTGCCTAAATGCATTTGATTTTTCCCCATTTAAATAACATTGGGTTTAGACATATTTTGGAATGTATTTTTGTCAAAGGTAATAAGACGTTTAAAAAATCCACTCACTATTGGAATAAAGAATGACCCGAGAATATGTGGACAAAATTTAAAGTCCCAATCATTATTCCTAACATAATTATATATATATATATATATATATATATATATATATATATATATATATATATATATATATATATATATATATATATATATATATATTAATAGCGAAAACACCATACAGAACTTTTAAAAAGAGACAATAATTCATCTGGCAAAATAAACAAGCGTCCATAATTTTACAGGTGTCTCTTACAATAGCATACGTTATGCCTACCATAACTAATACTTACTCAACGTAGTCAATTAGTGTTCAACCCTATATAGAGAAGTATAAGCCATTACATTAACCAGTTAATCTATAATTCCAGAGCTAATGCTGTCTGTAGGAAGTCATAATTCTATCTAGATATCTATACTCCGGAGATATAAATGCACTAATGCACAGTAGCTACATACATGTGTATTGAAGATAACATTCTGTGGATACATAAGACGCCGATAAGCTAAGATGTACAATACAGAAAGTACAATTGATTCCTGAGAAATCAGATTCAAAATTTATGGGAAATATCATATAAACGTCACATAAGTTTTCGTCTTGCCCCATGAATATTTGATGGGATTCACGAAATGGCGTATCTCATTCAATTCTGTAAAAATATTCAACCAAAAAGTATTTTTATGTTAGTTGAAATAATTATTAAACATAGTAAAAAATTTTGTTATACCAAATAACGTTTAATCAAATTGTCGCTAGAAACAAAATATCACAATTAACTTGTTTTCATTTTGACTTGATGCAGAAAAATGCCATATAAGCTAGATATTCGTAAAGGAATTTGCAATGGGCGAATGCCTACGTGTGATATTGTTGCAGTTTATCGCGAGCACAATATCTCTGTGGCAACAATTTATCGGATAATAAAAGATTGTGAACAAGGTATACCCTGTGTTGCCCAAAAGTGGTTGAGCAAAAATTTTGAGCCACATGAGAGAACAAAGATTAATTGCAGCCGTTAAAGACAAAGTTGGAGTGTCACAACGAACTGTACCCAGAAGATTCGATGTTTCGAAGACCACTGTTTTTAAAACACTTTCTCAAAATGACGTGGTGTTTCGAAAAAGAAGAAAGGCACCAAAATATATCTTGGCCCAATTAGAAAGAATCCCTAGATGTTGTCGAGCATTAAGGCGCATTCATTTTTTCAATAAACTTATTGTAATGGATGACGAGAAATATTTTACTCTGTCCCATTCAGAGATGAGAAGAAACGATGGTTTTTATACTAATGACATAATGTCAAGTTCAAAATTTTAGTATGGTGTACCATTTCTGAACCCGGATATATTTCGAATATTCAATGATGCCTCTGTAAATTGCTTCAATTCTTAAATACACATCACGCCAATGATGATATAATGTTTTGGCCTAATCTAGCTTCATGCCATTACGCCAGAATAACTAGAACAAAAGAAAACAACATAGGCTTTGTTTCGAAATTGAACAATCCTCCCAATGTACCTCAAACTCGACCAATAGAAGAATTTTGGTCAATATTGACCAGAAAAGTGTACGACAAGGGATGGGAAGCTGCAAATGAAGAACAATTACGACGTTGCATTTACTAGAAGATTCGAGAAATCGATCCAGATGTTGTCAAGAGGATGATGGGGCAAGTCAGAAGAACATTAAGGGCCATTGAAGATAATGTTAAATATTAATTGTTCTATTTAAATGTTGTGTGAGGGAACCATGTTGATAATGTGCTTTAATAAATATAAGGCCTTCAAGTTCCACTACTATTTGGTTAAATTTATTTAGGGCGTTTCGAGCAAAATCCGCTCATCTTCAGCAACTATAAAATTCAAGTTGAGAATTAAAAGTAAATACATATAATGTTGAAGCAGAATTACAATGTTGTACATCAGCAAAAGTTGTAAAAATTACATGAAAATTATACTCTCTACGTAGTCAGATGGAGCATGCACCCCCCCCCCCCAATTCAACGATGCAACACGCCGTTGACACGGCCCATTAACAATTGCTAATTGTTATACTTATTAATTGTTGTAATAATTAGTTTAAAAAATTAAAAAGTTTTAAAAAAGTTATCAGTATTTAAAAATTTTCTCAAAACTTTAGGACCATACGTTACGTTGTTATTTTTGTATCTACGCTCATTCAAATTTTGTAAAAAACTTTAAACAAGACGAAAGAAAATATGAATTCGTCTAATTTATATATTAATTAATTCTTTTATTTATTGATTGATGTGACAATTATCTATCTAAGATTAATTTCAGATAGACAAATTCAATAACGAAACAGATGCATCTATATATATACACCTTGTAAGATTATCAATAGAGATTATAGATTATATTTACCGTCGTATATAAAAAAATCTATCTAATAAAATTTATGTCTCTTGTATTGTTTATGGATACAGCGTTCTATATTACCTGTTTTAATTATATTTCCTATTTTATTAGAATAATAATATTCGTTAAATTGATTTATGATATGCCATAATATATTAATACAACATATACCAATTAAAATATAATTTTATATAGACCATTATTCTGCATATTATGCATAGTAGATTTTTATATTATTATTTATTATTATCATAAATAATTTACTGGAAAATAACCCTAATGACGCACTCTTCAAACTAGCTTTAGGTGCCTGTAAGATGGCGCCTGCATTTGGTAAAAACTGTGATAATTTATATGTTTATAAAATATAATAAAAATTTGACTATCTTTATTACTGTTTAACAAATAATATTCATGTTAAAATTACTCAAATATATATTTAGATTTCGCCGTAAAGATAAAATAATTAATAATTAGTCATCATCAAATATATATCTTACATTATTTTAATATTATATTCCATATATTATTTTTTCTACTGTCTATATACAAAGTAGCCATTTGCGCTCTCTTTTGGCAAAAGGGCATTTTGCCGCTCATGCACGACAAAGAAAAAACGCTCGCTGTCCAAATTTCTAACTATACACTGTTGAGAAATGTCTCTTGTCTACAATCTTAAAGGAAACGTTTAGTCAGGAACTAATGACATTGTAGTTACATATTTACCACCTTCACAAGTCAATCTGACATATAACTGCTCTGTCGGTATATTCCATAACCAAAAAAAAAAAAAAATGCACTGCTGTGAAAATAAAATAGGGCACTCATTTATAAAAACGAAAGTTTAAATGCTTGGATTAGATTGAAGCAATAATATCAGGAAAAGACAACCCAGTAGCATGTTAAAGTCTTAAGGCCCATTCAGAATAAAAAAAATGAGCGGTAGTGTAAGAATTAGTGGCATCGGTAGCGTAAGAAATTTATAGTAAAAATTATTTCCGTTCACAATGAAAAATTATTGAAAATATAGTTTCTAGGAATTTTTTATTATAAATTTCTAGGATGCAAGGTTGACAGTTATAGCTGTCATTTTATTTTTGCACAAAAAGCAACTGACATAGATGATGACTTATTAATTACACTTATCCACAAGCACTCCATTGTGTGAGATAAGCGAAGAGATTAAGGGAGTTTAAAATTATTTCAAAAAAAAGAAAATGCGTGGGCACAAATTGCCTTTGAAATAGGCGAAAATGGTAAGTTACGTGTTCACTTTTAATTGTGCAAAGTTTATTAATAAGTCTGTTTGTTTATATAGCGCGATGTCTGAGGCACATCACAAAATGATCCTTTTTCTATTGCTCATTTTAGCTGATGAAATAAGAAACTGTCAAAAAAATTAAGCGGTAGCGTAGTGGCAACGTAGAAGTTTGGAGATTGCAAACTCCTACCGCTGCCATTGCCACTGCGCTACTACTAATTTTCTTAATTTTTGGATGTGAACGAATACATTTGCTATAACGCATTCAATCTTTTACCCAGGCCACTACCACTGCCACTAATACTACCGCTACATTATTTTTTTTGTTGTGAATGATACTTTATGTTCCGGTGTCGCCTACAACACCCTGTATATAGTAGTAGATGTTTCCATGTTTATAGCACAGCTGGCTGCTTTGTGAAATTTAATTTCTTTGTAATTTTTAACTCTATATCCATTGAATATGAAGTATAAAATGTAATCAAATCGTATAGAGAATAAAATATTCTTAAATATTTATAATTACATTAAATGTGAAAAAGTGATATTTAACAGCATTTTTTCAAGAAAAACTGTTAAAATCTTCAAATTAGGGTATTCTAGGGACCCTAAAACGTGCTAATTCATTAAAAACTCATCATCGAATTTTTTGACCTAAGACAATACCTTCCTTACCTAAAGATGACGGAAGGTAAAAATGCAACTATATCATTATTATTTCATGCAATCATGGACAGCACTTTTGACAGAAATTTTGAATTCAGTTAACAGGAAATAATCTAAAATATTTCTAGATGATTTATTTATAATGAAGTAAGAATTAGCATCCTCTATAATTTCCTCTAGATAATTATATTTAAATAAAAACTACTATAGTTTTTCTAGATAGTAATTAATTGTTATTTTGTATTTTTTGTACTTTCTATTATTTTAAAGAATGATCTGTCTGTACTAATTATTATTTATCAAAATTGGCGTTAATTTTGAACAATAAATAACTGAAATTAAATAATTACATTTTTTTGTTTGACAGAATAATGATTTAATTTAATGCAGAAATTTTGTTAATACTTCTTTTTATAGTAATCTACAAATACGAATTAATATTAATGTTATTATGTACGTAATGCTTTATTTTCATAATATTAAAGAAAATTTTATACAATAAAGTGTTGCGAAAAAATTAACATTTTTCTGAAATTCGAATAAATATGTTCTACAGTATTATTAAATATGATTTTCTGTTCAAATTTCTGTATATATTAAGCACAGTAGCAGATTAAAAATATACTTTTTGAATCGGCGCCAAATTACACTGCCTGTGACATCAGAAAGACATTAGCCCATGACAAAACTAGAAAAAACAATTGATATCAACGTCAATGATTGCTTTAATGTCAACTGTGTGACATAAGGTCTGACACAATACCGTCTAGTAATGTTTTATCCTGGATTTATCAATCTCTCTTATGCTGCAGTAGTGCAATGATAGCCGGTATAAGAAACCGTAGCCTGAGTGCATCATTTTCCAGCTAACAAATTAAATGTATTCAATAGTTTTTATTTAATTATAAAAATATTTATATTTACATCAAAATGATCTTTACAGCAAGGAAGTTTTGATTTTATGATTTTATCTTTATTTGCGACAACCATTTCTTCTTTCTTCGTTTTGAGGCACTACTAGAAATATTTTCCCTATTATCAGTTCTATTTGGGCACACTCCACAAAACACTTTTTACAACCATGTTCGATTATTTCCATATACAAAAATCAGTAGTAGATGACAGCTGTCATGACTATCACTCGTTTAAATTCTGTTGGTGGCAAATGTAAGTCACACCCTCATTGGTTAGGTCCTTTCGAACGTCATCAGGCGAGAGGAGAAGCGGAAATTCAAACATTATAATTGCAAAGACAATTTTATCATGAATAAAGAATAATACGAAAAAAATAAAAAAATAGGGGCAAAATATTTTTCTTATTCTCCTTGTACGCAAGACTAATATGAATTATAGACTCAATTATAAAATTGCACGTATTTGACGTAATTTGACATTAACGTCTATTTTTATTTTTTTGTTATTTTTTGTCCTAATCCATAGCAAACTTCATTACAAAAATCAAAAAGTATATGTTTTAAATTTATATATCTCGCTTATACAAAGGGCTAATTTAATAATACTTGATGTGCTAGACGCAGAATTTAATTCTCTAAAACTCTTATTTAAAGCATTTATTTCTAAAATCAAAATGAAACCATTTTATTCAAGAAAAGTTGTTAACAACTGTTAATATAGTTTTTCATTAAAATCTATTATAGGCTTCAAATTAAGTACCATTTCTGGAAATTATGTAATGATCAAAAAGGGAGGTGCACAACCAGATGTTATAGAAGTCCTAAATACAAAATTTTCTACGGCTTACAGTTTTTGAGTTATGCGAGATACGTACGTACGTATAGACGTCACGACGAAATTAGTCAGAATGGATTCAGGGATGGTCAAAATGGATATTTCCGTTGAAATCTGGAAACCGAAATTTTTCGCGAATACAATACTTCCTTTACTTTGTACAAGGAAGTAAAAAACCGTGCAACACCTTATTCTGTAAGTACTGACTTCAACAGTATATCTATAGAATGCTTCAAAATACAAGGCAGTGAAGTAACCATTTTAAAGCTCAAAAATTATTACTTATCTGTTTGTTTACAATAACAATAACTAGACAAAAATGCGAGAATATACGTAAATTAATGAGTATTAGTGAAATAATTTTCTTTAAATATTAATTAACTCACAAACTACAAGCGATTAAAGTCGATTAATAATTAGGATTATGTATCATGTCCTAGCAATTTGATTGGTTGCCTGATTTTAATACGCAAGACGTCAAAAACTAGTTTGTATCACAATAATGTCAAACAATGTCCAAACTTAAAACATTAAACAAAATCATCTCCCTACCTTTTTGTCCTGGATGACTCTCGCTTCCACTATCACTCTCCGGGCCCTGCGGGGCCCTGGGAGGGGGGTACCTGGGCCGGGCAAGTGGGGCGAAGCCCCCAGGCATGAACAACCCCGCCGCTGCAGCTGCAGGGAAGTGAAGCAAGGGGGCCCACGGTCTCGGTCCTAACCCCGCTGCAGCCGCCGCGTAGAGCTGCAGGGGCCCCGGGAGGGCCCCGCCTTCTAAGACCATGCCCCCCGGGTTAGAGGTGTACCATGAGGATGACGTTGCAAAGAGGGGTTGCTTCCCAGCAATGGTACTTAATTTGAGGGTAACGTGTTTGTTATAAATTGGTCCATAGGACAAGAATACAATGTTTTTTTTAAAGTTTATAATACACCACTGTCTATATTATTTTATTTATTGTAGTGTTCAATGTTTATCGTAAAATCACTTATTGTTTTATTTAATAATATTTGTTGACAAATTTGTTTAACATATACTGTATATTGTTCTGTACGAAACATATATCAAATAGTTATTTTGGTTCTAAATCTTGTAGTCAATCTTTCTTCAATTCTTGATGGTTTAAAAATTCATATACTTCCACAAATAGTACAAAAGTAATAATAAAGCACTGTTTGTTTATATTATTATTTTTATTATTTTGTTGTAGTGTCAAAAGTTTCCGAAATCACTTATTCTGGGCGAAACAAGTACACAAATATTTTGTTATTATTTTCTTCTGGTACTATTTTTTTTTGTTATTCTTGTTGAAATAACTATAATTGATTATTGTTGGTCTTGTTGTTTAAACAATGTTGCTAATCCCTTGTTGTTTCTACCAAACAACTTTTAATCAAAGTTTTACTGTTTGTTGTATATTGTAGGTAGGTAGGTAGGTACAGCTTCTTGTTCCGTTCTTTTCTATTGTTCTTCTTGTATTGTTTTTATAAACAACTTATTTTTTGTTAATTCTGTGCATAATATGTTAACATATTTTGTAGTTGATAAATTTATTGTTGATACTTCATATATTTGGAAAAATATACGTCCAAAAATTTTGGTATTACAATCTCTTGTGATACTACAATATCAGCTTGAAAATGGGCCTAAAATATATAGGCGTTTTTTGCAAATTTTACTTTATAGTTTTTGAAGATAATCACAATTTTATTTATTTTATTATTATGTATAAATAAAGTCAATATTTGAAGAATGTTCTCCATATAAATTGTAATATTTATATTAAAATTTTAATGTTAATTATTTAAATTATTTTATTTATAATAAATTGCAGACAAAAACACTTGATTTATTTTAATAGTTTATTTTATTTTATAAACAATTATTTCATGTATTTAAGGTACCGTCGCTTTGGCAAACATACATACACAAAAATTAACAACTGCGATATTAAAAATTTGCAGTATTTTTTATCCACAGCAGGGATGTGCAAATATTTTCTGATGTTTCTCAAAACTCCGGAATTTTCCAGTTTTTCCGCTCGCAAAAAATCCAGTATATTCTCTACCTTATTCCGGGTATATCCACACTTTCACACCCTTATTTCTCCATCTTCCAGTCCTTATTTAAGGGTAGTTTCAAGTTTCCACTAATTTTCCAACCCTCACAATTTGGTCACTATAAACACTGTTTACACTACACTAGTGCTCTTACGGCCTGCCAGACTAACACTAAGCCTTGTTGGTCCCCCAGAAAGGCTTGTCCGATTGGCCACACCCCTCTGGGGGCCACGTTCTCATTGGTGGATGAAAGCTCCGCCCTCAAAAAGCACAGCCCACTTTGTCATTATGTATGGTGATATTGATGAAATGGGTATATTCAGGATATAATTGAATCTGGGGATTTTAAGAAAATTTAGGGGGAAGCTGGAATGATTTTGGGTGGTATACCCAGTTTTGGGTGGAATTTGGGACAGTGTAGAGGAGGGGAATACAGCGTAAATAATCCATAATTAATTTGTTATGATGATTATAAAAATCAATTTTTATGGGCATTTAAAATATTTTGGAGAGTGCACCACATGGACACATACTGTAATATAAATACATGTATATTTATCATTTCACTGTTACCCATTTCTGGGTGCACTAATTTGATCAACAACTAATTTAAAATTAAAAGACTTTTATTGTAAAAGGATTTACCAGAAATCAAAGTCATTTTTGAAAATATGGAGAATGTGCCTCTGAAATAATTATTAGAATATCTACATATACAGGGTGTTAATTAAAAAGCGGACCATGGGCGTTTAATATGGGAAATCAGTTTTACCTTACGCAAAAGTCCCCATTTCATTTTAGATAAAAAAGTTTCAAATAAATTTTGTAGAAAATTAAATTCTACAACCAAATCACTAATTAGATTTTTTTCTGCATCTAGTAACTAGTAAAATCCAATTTGAAATTTTACAAATATTGCTCATTTGTATCGAAGCCATGGAAATTAAATAAAATTGCAAAGAAATGAATATCATTTGAATTGTCAGAATTTTGATTCTATGCAGGTAGAAAAAAAAATCTCATGTTAAACGTCTATGGCTTGCTTACTACCCATATTTGGGTCTGCCAATATTTGCTTGTATTTGCAGATTTTTGTAATGACAATACTAAAAATTCATGGGTTTTTTTAGAAGCTTGGCTTGGTCGAAGGCGCAATTTCTTTTCCATTTAAGGTCAAATACCTTAATATTGAAAGTTTTCAAGGGATGTGAAGCTGCATGTTTTTCTCCTTTCATATATAAAAATAAATTGCCAGGTCACAGAAAAGAAAGTATATTTAACGGATTGTTGACTTAAACAAAAATAATACTTATAGGTACATATAATTGAAAATGTTCTTACTCATAAATTAAAGTAAAAACATCCCAAAACTCATACGTTTCGTAAACACAGTACCATAGAATTGTGATACACACGCAACGCTTTACTTTACTTTAAAATGCAACGAATAAAAATTATAATATGCCAAGCAATTAAAAATTTAGTAATAAAATAAACATTACAAACGTCGATAGATGATATAATTAATAGATTTTGGAGTCGGGCATGAAAGACAATGACTATGTTTACACGTATAGCAAAAAAGTACTTTGACTTGACTTTGACTTTCAAAAGGCGACTTTTGCCGTTGTGTACACACTCGCCTATTACTTTTCTTCCTAAAGTCAAGTCCAAAATAAAATAGACTTGACTCATATAAGTGACTTTTAAAAAGTAGTGTGAACCAACGAACGAAACATACTTTACTTTACTAACAGTGACATCTAGTTTTCATCCACAAATTCCTAGTAATTGGATATTTAATTACACAATTTTGTGTTTTATATATGAATTTAAAATTTTCTCTAATTTTAAAATATATTTTAATCTATTCCGCATCCAATATTGTTGCTGCATAGTTATATTATTTAAAAATATCGCACTTAAATTTAGTAACTCTAGTTTACTCTCCATTTTTTCTATAAATAATTTATTCTTAATTATGATTATATGATAATAGTTAAATAGGTAACTTAAATCACACGTATTATAACCAAACTTTACTTTGCTGTCAAAGTCAAAGTTTAGTGAAGGACAAGTAACAAACGTAAAATGAAATAGATTTGACCTTATGTGTAAACGCACCATTAAATTGACTTTTCATAAGTCGCTTTTAAAAGTCAAGTCAAAGTAAATTTTTCTCATACGTGTAAACGTAGTCATTTACGTGTCCCGAGGATTTTCATCGGGACACCGGGATATGCAACTCAAAACAGGGACGAATCCTGGAAAACCGGCACGTCTGGTGACCTCATACTTGCACCCAAATTTACAATTTTCAAGTACTTGGTACTTCAAGTACATTTAGAAACATCAAGATACTTGGTACTTGTACTTCAAGTACTATTTTCCGGTACTTTGCCCAGCTCTGTTCACGGCCCGTGTTCAAATTCAACCGATGTCTTACGTTAAATAATTATCTGAGTAATAAGTATTGTATTTAGTTTGTAGTTTTGTAGTAAAACTTGCCAATTAAATACACGTGTGTATAAAATATAAATACTTATAGATAATTATTGTAATTATATAGTTACTTTTATATCTGCTTAATACAGCATTACATTTTTACCTTCCGTCACCTTTAGGTAAGGAAGGTATTGTCTTTGGTCAAAAAATTCGGTGGTGAGTTTTTGATGAATAAGCACGTTTTAGGGTCCCTAGAATACGATTTTACTATTTTTACGATGATGTCTGTATGTGTGTGTGTGTGTGTGTGTGTGTGTGTGTGTGTGTGTGTGTATGTGTGTCTGTGTGTGTGTGTGTGTGTGTGTAACAAAATTTTCGTCTACGATAACTTCCGTACTACAATTCTAAAAATTATAATTCTTTCGTATTTCTCTTCGTTACATCCATGTTAAGAGCTGATTAGATTTTGGTTTGAATTGGACAACCGGAAGTAGCCTCATTTGAAGATTTTAACAGTTTTTCTTGAAAAAACTATGTTATATATCATTTTTTCACATTTATTGTTATTATAAATATTAAAGAACATTTTATTCTCTATATGATTTGACTGCATTTTATACTTAATATTAAATGGACATAGAGTTAAAAAATCTGATGTGGCCAGCACATTACCTTCCGTCAGTTGTATGTATTTTGTACAAATTTCATACGGAAAGTTCCTTGCTAAATTAAATATTCTATTTCTTGTACATTACCTTCCGGCAGTTGCATGTATTTTATGCAAATTTCATACAGAAAATTATTATTTTGTGACGTTTTCTATATACTGTGTAATGTATCTGCAGAAATAAAAGATTTACTATTATTATTTTTTGTACATTACCTTAAAGCAGTTGTATGTATTTTATACAAATTCCATACAGAAAGCAAAAGATCCTATATTTTTAGTCAAATTATATGACAAACACACTATGTCAATTTCACTTGACACTGACATCTTTCAATCAGAATTTTCTTAATATAGTAGCTGTTTCCATAGCTATAGCTACTTTATGAAATTTATTTTCTTTATAATTTTTTAACTCTATATCCATTTAATATTAAGCATAAAATGCAGTCAAATCGTATAGAGAATAAAATATTCTTTAATATTTATAATAACATCAAATGTGAAAAAATTATATTTAACATAGTTCTTTCAAGAAAAACTGTTAAAATCTTCAAATGATGGTACTTCCGGTTGACCAATTGTAACCAAAATCTAATCAGCTCTTCATATGGATGTAACGAAGAAGTATACGAAAAATTATAATTTTTGTAACTGTAGTATTAGAGTTATCGCAGACGAAAATTTTGTTACACACACACACACACACACACATCCACACACACACACATCCACACACACACACATCCACACACACACACATACAGACATCATCGTAAAAATAGTAAATTCGTATTCTAGGGACCCTAAAACGTGCTTATTGATTAAAAACTCATCATCGAATTTTTTGACCAAAGACAATACCTTCCTTACCTAAAGGTGACGGAAGGTAAAAATTATAAAGAAATTAAATTTCATAAAGTAGCCATAGCTATGGAAACAGCTACTATATTAAGAAAATTTTGATTGAAAGATGTCAGTGTCAAGTGAAATTGACATTGTGTCATAATTTTACTGGAAATGCTGGAAATATAGGACCTTGTGCTAGAAATTTTCTGTATGGAATTTGTATAAAATACATAGAAGTGCCGGAAGGTAATGTACAAGAAATATAATCTTTTACAAGGAACTCTCTATGAAATTTGTATAAAACACATAGAACTGACGGAAGGTAATGTGCTGGCCACATCAGATTTTTTAATTTATGAAAAAATAAATATAGGTAATGATTTTTTCGATAACTATGTTCAGTTATATTCAACTTTAATAATTACTCCTAGTCATTTTCTTAAATATTAAAATAATGGTAGCAATTATCTTCAAAATGCTATCGTTCAAGTTACATATTTTCCGTTTATCAATATCAAAAACTGTGGAAGTTATCTTATATTTTACACTATTTCGACTATATTTTGTTTCGCTACTTATTCATAGCTTTTGTGATTCCTGCTATAATTCCTGCTGAAACTGATTTCATCCCAAAACAATCCTGCTCTTTTATGGGGTGAGAATCCCGTTGACAGGTCACTTTAAGATGATGGATGTCGCATGTATCGTGTTGAATATTTACACCGCCCGCCTACAGCTTTCCGGGACTCCGGATTTGTAAGAGCTCCGGAATTTCCCGGCATTAAGGGCAAGGATTACGGGAAAATAGAAGAGAAGACTACCTACGTTCTATGGACTGATTATTAGAAGAATTTAAGTTTATATTTTCAATATTTTCTAATTGGTAGAATAAAATTCTTGTGTGGCCTACACAATACCTCCCACCATTTACAGCCCAAGTCAAGAAAAAGATTAAGTTATTAAGTTAATCCTTATTTTTGGATTACCGAATTTTACTCTAATTTTAACAGTTATTTCTTAAAATATAGTCTAATCTAATCCAAGTAACTACTTTTTTTAAACCCCTCAACAGGATTAAATCCCAATTATAGAGTGGGCTCACATTCACACACATCCATGCCTTAGAGGGATTCGAACCCAGAGCCCCGAGCGCACTCATGACTTATGAGGCGTTGTTCTAACCATTGAGGCACCGGAGCTATAATAAAATGAAAATTCAATTTTATATACCGGGATAGAATAGAATTCACTAATCCAAAAATGAGGATTAGCTTAAACTTTTTTGTGAATCGTTAATTTTTATTAATCTAAATACAAACCTACATATTTACTTTTTACCTTCCGTCACCTTTAGGTAAGGAAGGTATTGTCTTTGGTCAAAAAATTCGATGATGAGTTTTTAATCAATAAGCACGTTTTAGGGTCCCTAGAATACGAATTTACTATTTTTACGATGATGTCTGTATGTGTGTGTGTGTGGATGTGTGTGTGTGTGTGTGTGGATGTGTGGATGTGTGTGTGTGTAACAAAATTTTCGTCTGCGATAACTCTAATACTACAGTTACAAAAATTATAATTTTTTCGTATTCTTCTTCGTTACATCCATATGAAGAGCTGATTAGATTTTGGTTACAATTGGTCAACCGGAAGTACCATTATTTGAAGATTTTAACAGTTTTCCTTGAAAAAACTATGTTAAATATAATTTTTTCACAATTGATGTTATTATAAATATTACAGAATATTTTATTCTCTATACAATTTGACAGCATTTTATACTTAATATTAAATGGATATAGAGTTAAAAAATTATAAAGAAAATAAATTTCATAAAGTAGCCATAGCTGTGGAAACAGCTACTATATTAAGAAAATTCTGATTGAAAGATGTCAGTGTCAAGTGAAATTGACATAGTGTGTTTGTCTTATAATTTTTACTGGAAATATAGGATCTTTGCTTTGTGTATGGAATTTGTATAAATACATACAACTGCTTTAAGGTAATGTACAAGAAATAATAATAATAATAATAAATCTTTTATTTCTGCAGATACATTACACTGTATATAGAAAACGTCACAAAATAATAATTTTCTGTATGAAATTTGCATAAAATACATGCAACTGCGGGAAGGTAATGTACAAGAAATAGAATATTTAATTTAGCAAGGAACTTTCCGTATGAAATTTTTACAAAATACATAGATCTGACGGAAGGTAATGTGCTGGCCACATCAGATTTTTTCTTTATAAAACGTTAGGTACTAATATTATTTTGAAATGATGAGTTCTTTGATAGTGATATTTATCTGTTAGTTACATACATTTGAATAACTGCGTTTTGTTTGTTTTAAGCGTAGACGCCAGGATTTAAATTAGAGATAATTTTATAATTTTATTCATAAAATATTTAGAAAAAGTATTAATGCAGATCTGTAGAATTTTTTTATAATATCATTAATCTCGAAAAAATAACATTTAGGACCGGTTGTACAATTACAGTTTAAAATATCGGCAGTTTAAAGTTAAACTAAGTTTACCTGTAGTTTAAACGGCCGATCACAAGCGTTTAACAAATGTGCAGTGGTTTAAACTAAGTATAAACAGTAAACTGTTGATGTACAACAAGATGTTTGCGTGTTACTATGGTTTTGCAATAAACATAGTTTAAACTATGATTGTACAACCGGGCCTTAAAGGTATTTTTCGATGAAAAACTATTTTAAGTGTTCCAGTAAAGTGCCATTTCCGGTTATCCGATTTACACGGAAATCTAATGGGCCCTTTCCATATTAGAAAAAGGTCGAAATACAAGTTTTCAAAATAGTATTTGAGCTAGAGTGGAAGATCCACACATACATACACACACATACACACAGACATCATCGTAAAAATGTTAAAATTGGATTCTAGGGACCTTAAAACATGGTCATTTACCAAAATCTCGATATACGATTTTTAGCACGATCCCTATACCACCCTTACCAAGGGTAGCGGGAGGTAAAAGGGAGCCAAATTACCGATTTCTTTACTTGAACATTCTGGTGGACACTTTAACAAAAAGAAGAAGAGAGATTCCGGGTCTTAGTTAGTCGAAGAAATTCATTTTACCCTTAGGATCTTAGAATTGTGACCGGCGTCTTTACTGGTCATTGTCCACTGATATACCATCCATGTAAGATTGATAGGTAGGTAAATAATAATAATAATAATAATAATAATAATAATAATAATAATAATAATAATAATAATAATAATAAATCTTGCCCATAATAATAGGAGCTAGGTACGGGTTTCGTTGACGACGAGTTTCAGAAGAATATTGAGAAATTGCTGGTAAACATGACCCTTCTGAAATATAGAAAACGGCAATAATTGGAACAGCACATACAGGGTAGGGCAGAAAAACCTATCCGATTTCAAATCCCTTTTTCCCAGAAGAGGGAGCAGGTAGAGTAGTGGGGTAAAAACCGTTAGAAAGCCGGTTTTATGCCATTTGTCAGTAGTCAACATGCCTTGGTCTGGTGAACATCGTGCTTTTGTTATTGAGCGGTTTATCGAATGCGGCGGTTCGATAATTGCTACACAACGTGCTTTTCGAATTCATTTCGGACTCGGGCGTCATGATCCTGTTCCACATCACGCTACGATTAAAGTGTGGGTGTCAAATTTTAGACAGACGAGTTCAGCATTGAAAAAGAAGTCGCCTGGACGTCCCAGGACAGCAACAGGACCTGAAAACGTGGCCAATGTGAGAGCCGCGATTGAACGTTCCCCGCGTCGTTCGGCGCGAAAACATTCGCTCGCTTTGGCGATTTCCAACCGCAGTATTCGGCGCATTTTGCACCGGGACCTCAAAATGCATCCCTACAAAATGGTTGTTGCACAGGAATTAAGTGAAAGGGATTTTGAAACCCGTACGAACCTGTGTCGCGATCTCCGAGAACTCCCAAACGACGATGTTGTGCTCTTCACGGACGAAGCCCATTTTCACCTTTGTGGTGCCGTTAACAGGCAGAATTTTCGATATTGGAGTGACGAAAATCCTCGAGAAATCCATCAGGAACCCCTCCATAGCCCAAAAGTGACTATGTGGTGTGCTCTTTCCCGCCTAGGCGTCTGGGGGCCTTACTTTTTTGAAGAAAATGGGCAAACCGTAACGGTCAACAGCGAGCACTATTGTTTCATGCTGGAAAATTTTCTTAGACCCAAAATGGAAGAAAATGGCGTGGAAAATGTGTGGTTTCAACAGGATTGTGCAACCGCCCACACATCGCGACGATCAATGGACATTCTCAGGGAACTGTTTCCCGGTCGCCTCATTTCCCTGAGAGGTGATCTTGGCTGGCCGCCGCGTTCACCGGATCTCACTCCATGTGACTTCTTCCTTTGGGGTTACCTCAAATCGAAGGTTTACCAGCATCGACCAAGGACCCTTCTTGCTTTACGAAGGGAAATTGCTCGGGCAATTGAAGAAATTCCTGTGGAAATGACGGTGAAAGTCATGGAAAGCTACCGCGAGCGCCTAAATCAGTGTATCCGCTCCCAAGGACGACATTTGAGTGATGTGCTTTTCAAAACTTAAATTTAAAAATGGCATAAAATTTGCGATATGTTAATAAAAAATTTTTTTGACAAGTTGAGTGGTTTTAATTTTATAACGTTTTGAAATCGGATAGGTTTTTCTGCTCCACCCTGTATAATAAGAAAGGTGCTCACATAGTCACCCATACCCAAGCTGCTTGGTAAGCGGCCGGATGGAGTGGTTCCTCCGAACTGCAGAATATAATATGTTTGTCCAGAATATTGGGACCAATAATAATTATATTATAATGTATTAAATATTTGTAGTTTGTGAAATAAAAGGGTAATAATAATAATATTAATTATTAATTAATAGGAAATGGCTAAACTACACATTAACTTTTCCATTTTTCTTGTCATCCATTATTTATGCCCTTCTTATCATGTTTATACATTGCTTCCCCCAAATTCACTCATTTTCACCATCAATTTCTCTGTATCATCTTTCAGTCTTTCTGTGTATTGTGCTCTTGACTTGAGCTGTGATGGGTTAATATTTATTCCGAAGAGTGGCCGAAGCACTCTAAGTTAAGTGCTGGTGACAGTCGAAAGCTACCTGAGGGCGCGCGCTATTTCCTGCCATTAAAGCTCTTCCGGTAGTCGGAGTGGTTATTGTTACACAGGCACAGTGACTAATATAAGTGACAGACACTGAAATGATGGATGAATATTATTAAATTTAGCATTTTAATAGCCAGATTTCGAGAAATGGATACAGGATTTTATTGGAGATATAATGTTGTCTCATCAGTTTTGCTACAAATTTCAACCAATTTGTTTTGTAATAAAACTGTAATATTTAATAATTAAATGTTTCAAAAATAAGATGCAAAGGTCTACGGACATCTAGAATTGGGCTTTGGATAACATTTACATTGATTTTTGGGACTTTTCACTGAGCAATTCTGAATTTAAGGGCAATGTTAGTTTTTACGAGTATATGACAATATTGCAGATGTCAAAACAAAAAGCTAAATTCACAGATAAGGTGTATAATATTAATTTTGGCGTTCTCAGAGAAATACAATATTCAATTTGGCGCCCTAAGAAAAATATTTATAAAACGGTTCATTTTTCATATATTTGGATCAAAATAAAAGAATATAGACGAACTTGGTATAACTGCTTGTCTAGTGATTATAGAAGGCGTCTTTTCACAAAAGGCGCCTGGAACGATTGCTCCTTTTCTCCATATATCTGTACAGTCCTGACCTAAATATTTAAGAGACCACTTGAATTTTCAGAATACAAATTTGAGTGACAAACAGTAGGGGAAGAGTAATACATTATTTTTCATTTTTATGTACACTCAGTTAAATACTTTCTGCTTCATATTTGAACTGAATATTTAGGAGACCATATACTTTAATATCCAGTATACAAATTTGAGTGACAAACAGTAGGCGAAGAGTAATACATTATTATTCATCTTTATGTACACTCAGTTAATACTTTCTGTTTCATATTTGAACTGAATATTTAGGAGACCATATACTTTAATTTCCAGAATACAATGGTTACCAAATTTTCTTCAAGCTGGGCCTATTGAAACATTTTGGGCTGGGGATCAGTTAAGGACCAGAGGGGCCCGATTCTTGAAATCATGCGAAATTTTCCGCACGCGACAAAATTCGTGTGGTTAGTTTCGTGCACGAACAGTACTGTACGTATGAGTGGTATTCTTGAATACCGAACGAAACTCGGCCGAAGCCTACGCATACGATTCTCGAAAGCAAGCGAACGTAGTTTGTAGCAGCCAATCTAAACGAAACACTGGTACCACGTGAATGCTTCATCATATAATTGTTTTTTAACTGTCACTCTCAACCTGTCAACCAAAGCTGTCAGCAGTAGCTGTCAACGACGCTGTCATAAGCCATAAGTGTTGTAATTTTAATATTCAAAATTTATTATATATACATAATATATTTGATATAGTAGGTATTATTATTCTTAGTTTACAGTATGTACGTACATAATATGGCAATATTAATATGCAAGTGTTATGTAATAATAATACTCTAATTTTGCTAACCATTTCAGATTTGGAATGCAAAGCTCGTTAAGAGACATCTAAAATTTTTTTCTATCAATCCATTGCATCGTTCTATTAATGCACGCGCCCACATTTGTAGAATATAACAATACTCAAATGTATGGAGATTAAAGATTTATAATTGACGTCATTATAAGATCAAAAAACGTACCCGGAATTATATAAAAACATAATTTGATTTATATCATCTAAGTACTGATACACCAAACACAAGTAACAGTGACAGACACAGTTTCGTGTGCGAATGATACTTTTAAGTTATTCATACCCATGCGATGTAATTGCGCACGGAATATTCGCCTACGACCACACGATTTCGTTTCAAGAATACCAATATGCATCGCATGCGCATCTCTCCCACTTACGTATGCGAAAAAATTTAAGAATCGGGCCCCAGGGCCTTTTATATAATTCCGGGTACGTTTTATGATCTTATAATGACGCCAATTATAAATATAGAATCTCCATACACTTGAGTATCGTTATAATATTCTATAAATGTGCACTGATTTTTAGCGAATACAAGCTTTTAGAGGCACTCCGTGTTGCACTGGCCAGCGCAGCTAGAGTTCCGATTTGAACTATGGAAGTTACTGCAAAACAGTCTAAAACACGTAATTCGCTTAGAAAACGCATTTTCATGTGATTTGGAGACATGTTTTGAGAAACAATTTTTACATCATATTTGAGCGTTTCACGGTCTGAAACGATGTTTTTATGTAGACTTTGGAAACATAATCTACCTGTAGTTTCAAAGGCACTTGGCTACTTAGGGTATAATAAGACAAAATACACTGATTTTCAGTGCATACAAGCTTTTGTAGGCACTTCGTGGTGCACTCGCCAGCGCAGCTAGAGTGCCGATTTGAACTATGGAAGTTACTGCAAACACTCCAAAAACTGCATTCATAGAACGATGCAATGGATTGTTAGAAAGGAATTTTTGGTGCCTCTTAACGAGCTTTGCATTCAAAATCTGAAATGGTTAGCAAAATTAGAGTATTATTATTACATAACACTTGCATATTAATATTGCCATATTATGTACGTACATACTGTAAACTAAGAAAAATAATATCTACTATATCAAATATATTATGTATATATAATAAATTATAAATATTCAAATTAAAACACTTATGGCTTATGACAGTGTCGTTGACAGTTACGGCTGACAGCTTTGATTGACAGTGACGGTTAAAAAACAATTATATGATGAAGCATTCACGTGGTACAAATGTTTCGTTTAGATTGGCTGCTACAAACTACGTTCGCTTGCTTTTGAGAATCGTATGCGTAGGTTTCGGCCGAGTTTCATTTGGTATTCAAGAATACCACTCATACGTACAGTACTGTTCGTGCACGAAACTAACCACACGAATTTTGTCGCGTGCGGAAAATTTCGCATGATTTCAAGAATCGGGCCCCAGGATCCGAACTAAACTTAGAGAAATTGACGCTTAATATTGCCTAAGCCTTATTCGAAGCGTCCGAGCAAAATTGCGTCAAATTGAACAATATGGACCATTAAGTGTTATTTAGATTACGTTTAAGAAGTTTAAACTTCGTTAATTAGTCTGTAAAAAAATGAATTAATTGCAGTTGTTTTCAAATACATAGGCAATCGGTAAAAAAAATTGTCTCAAAAATTTCGTTCCACCCGTTAGGACAATACGTTAATTTGTTAATGTATTGGAGGAGCTCGTTACCTATCTTATAACTATCAGTTTGTCGTGTATATGTATATTTATTTTCTTTATGTTTTTATTATCAATCATACACAGGAAAGAAAATATGTTGGTCTTGATAAAAACAGAAAATGATCCTTGTAGATTGATACAGTTATTACAAAATAATCATCTACAAGGATTTATGACATCAAAATAACTCAATTTGTAGATGCCAGAGTATATTAACTCCACTGTGAATAACGCAATTTAGTCTGCAGGTTCTCCACAAGAGGAATTGAACCGCGGGAGCTCCAATTAACATCACAGGGTGTCCACAAACAAACAACTTCCAGAAGAAAGAAATGTTTCTTCACAATACAAGAAAACATAATTTAATTATATTGTGAGAGATGTTGCAGAAGAAATTGTTATTAATATCTATCATCAAATTTCGAAAGTGGTTCATACTTTTTAGAATTTTATTTTAAACAAGATAGTGTTTTCCACATAATAATAGTTTTTTTCTTGTGACAGAGGTTACAGAACTATGCATAATGGGCAACTTGCGTGCTATTTTTTACCTCTCGCTAAGAGAGGTATTGGATTCATGCTAAAAATTGCATATCCAGATTTTAGTGAATAAGCACGTTTTAAGATCCATAGAATCCGATTATAACACCTTTACGATGATGTCCGTATGTGTGTGTGGATGTGTGGATGTGTGTGTGTGTGTGGATGTGTGTGTGGATGTGTGTGTTGATGTGTGGATGTTGGATTCACGACTTCTCAAATACTATAAGACTTAAGACATTTTTAACTACGGATTCCTCAATCTAACAATAATGGAAAGAGTTGATTAAGTTTTAGTAACAATTGGACAACCGGAAGTAGTAGTTACAAGAAAAAAATCATCTAAATATTATTTATCGAAAATTTATGTAAATACTTTTATTAAAGAACGTTAAATTCATTATCCGGTAAATATAAATTCATTATTATATCTTCTATAGATTTATAGATAAAGAAATGCATATAAAATAATTTGATGTAAAAATTCTCAGATCAAACTACTTCAAGGCAAGAAATTCAAATGTTTGTAATTGACACATAAATGTCACTGTCAAAAATATTTGTATGCCACTGTACATCATTATGAAGATTATGAAAATAAAAAAAAAGTCAACAACACAAAAGAATATACGTAAAAAAGAATATAAAAGGAATTTGCGAAAAAAGACAAATATAAAGAAAAAGAAAAGGAAAGTAGAAAAAGAAAATTTCAGGATATTGAATAGAAAATGTATGTATTCTACATAATTTATATTAAAATATCCCATAGATTTTGCAAATATATGTGAGAATTATTTTGTAGTGAGACATGAATATATGTATTTGTAATTAAAAATATTTTTCGTTTTATGCGTACAACCAGGTAAAATATCTGGCGAGAGTTTATGTGTTGGCCACATCAGATTTTTTATTTAATATTTTTGAAGAGACGATAAAAACTTGCTACCCATATTTTTTCTTTTGGCAAGATTTTCATTAATTGGCCAGAAAAAAATTAATGAAATTTTAATATTTAAATTACCGCCATGTATGACGTAGAATAACGCCGAACCAATGAATGGCCGAATGACAGATCATCTGTTTGACGTTTGAATAATATCTTGGTTTATTTGGCCTCTACCGTGGTTTACACGTCGGGTAACCTTGTAAACTGAGTCTCCCCCTCTTGTTGCTTAAACTCGGCCTCTAGCGTGGTTGACACGTCGGGTAACCTTGTTTAAGACAGTACTTCCCCATTGCTCCTGAAGATGCCCCATACGACTGCGGGCGAAACGTTGAGCTCTGACTCAAAATATGACAGTCCATCCCCGGAAAACGTATATTTCTCATGACTCAGACTGTGGAAGCCTACGCAATTATTGTTTGAATAATAGTTTGGAAGTTAATATTTTCGTTTGTCATTTTGTACGAGTAGGAGTCAAAATCAAATTAAAATTCGCACTCGCTTGCCATCTACAGGGTACATTCTTAAATATGCATCCCTTTCTCCAGTTCAAAATACTGACGTCAAAGAAAATCTTCTTTCTTAATTTATTAAAAAACATATAATTGTTTTAAAATAAAATTTATATTATTACATTCGTTTTCAACTTTACTTTATGTATTTAGAGATACGAGTAGATATCAGGTTTTCAGTACCACGCAAGTAGCCTATTCGCATCTAGTTTGAAATCCCCATTTCGCACTTAAATAAACCTCCCCAAAATCTAATTTATTTGCTCGTTTTTATTCCCTAAAATTTGTATCACCATAACAACCAACATAATCAAAATGATAGCACCCTGACAACTGTTAGCTTACAAGCAATGATGAAAACAAATGCCTGCGTAGTCTCCCAATGGCGCAGTCCTAGTGGGGCCCTGTAACAGATTTGTAATTAGCGAGGGTGAAGCCCCAAGGGGCCCAAGCTGTCTCTCGAGCTAGCGGCAAAAGCACAAGACGCAAAAGTCATAATTTTAGTAGGTTTGTTAATACTGTTTTTAAAAATAATTTGTAAGTATTTTTGTATTTTCATTTTTATTAATTTAAATACATACAAACATTATTTACTTATGCTGGAAACTGTATTAAGTTCCTTGTCATATAACTATTGTTCTATTTCCTATTTTCTTTTTAAAACGTTACTATTGAAATAATTGCGTAGGCTTCCACAGTCTGAGTCATAAGAAATATTCGTTTTCCGGGAATGGACTGTGTCATATTTTGAGTCAGAGCTCAACGTTTCGCCCGCTGTCATATGGGGCATCTTCAGGAGCAAGAAGGATAGTACTGTCTTAAACACGGTTACCCGACGTGTCAACCACGCTAGAGGCCCAGTTTAAGCAACAAGGAGGGAGACTCAGTTTACAAGGTTACCCGACGTGTAAACCACGCTAGAGGCCAAATAAACCAAGTGACGAAAGAAGGCCGAGAAGACAGTTATATACTAATCTAAAGATACGGTAGATGAGCAGAGCTAATGAGGACCAATGGGCATCGAGTTCGTAATGGTAGATTGGAGGTGTCGTGTTCCGAGAATCACAGGTTTCCACATGTGGCTCAAGAAATAGCCATCATCCCGATTGATGTTATTCGGATGTTTCCATATTTCTAAAGTTTCCCTGTATTTACGTCTGTAAAACTCAGGGACAGAAGCTAAAATGCAGGAATTTTCAAATAAGATGTTATGTCCTGTGTTGTGTTGGTGTTCTGCGACCGCAGATGTTATTACCATACCATTACGCAGACAGCGTTTGTGTTCTGACAATCTAGTGTAAACACTAGATTGTCAGAACACAAACACAACAGTGACATCAGTTACATACATTTGAACTGTGTAAGCAAGGAGTTGTGTTTAAAGCGTAGGCTCCAGAATCCCTGAATCCTGTTGCGAAGGCCAATTTAAATGCCTCTTAGTATTCCAGTGGTAATGAGTACAATTCTAGTCTTCTCTAATAGAGTACATAAGGGTCAGTTTCTTTTGAAATGAAATATAGGGAAAAGCTTTCAAAAGAAACCACATCTATTAAATAATTTAAACGTCGACTTTCATTCGCAAGTCATACTAAAGCAAAATCGGGCCTATTCTGTAACTCAATGGTTAATTTTTAACCACTGGTTAAATATCTAACCAATCAAGTATTTTGACACATAACAAAAAAGGGATTTTTTGTTGTCAAAATATTTCGAATAATTCCCTACAAATAACAAATTTTATTTATTGTTTTTCTGTTTTTAATTTTCATGTATAATTGTAGTTATTTTCAAATAATTACATTTTTTCTGTACACAATTTTTTCTTCTTTAATAATATAATTAACTATTGTAGTAAAGCAAAAAGTTAAAATAGAATTTATGTAAAATAATATGTTAAGTATTAATCGACGTTGAAAAGTGATAGAACATAATGTTTTTCGCAATTAAACAATCGGTTAGCCTTGCATTAAAGCCAATTTAAATTTGCGATGACATTTGTCTTGTAGTTATGAGTATAAAGGATTATATACATACAGTGGCGTACCTAAGTGAAATGGTGACCAGGGCAAGGTCGTAATTGTGCCCCCTGTCAACAATGTAAAATCGAGATTACTTTTTTCTCGCTTTAGTGTAGCGAGATATGTGGTATTTGTATTGTTGTTGAAATATCCATATAAATATTAAGAAGTAACTTCAACCAGGAATGAATCAGCATAATAACAAAATAACTATCAATATACGGGTGTTCCACCACTCGAGCGACAAACTTATACCATATATTCCGGGGGTCATTACGATCAAAAAATGGCATATAAACGTGCTCGAAATCAGTCTTTTTAGTTTCTTCTCTTTCAACGCTCATCAAAGCAAAATCGCTTAATCGATCTAGACCAATGGAGACTCTCAGATAATTTAAGATCAGTTTTAATTTGTTGAAAGATCTTTCATAGCTAGCGATGGAAACTGCAATAGTAAAAATTATTTACATGGCTATTCGAAGATTTTTCGCCGTTGGCGTTTTTCGGTTTCAACATCCCAGTTTTGACAGAGACTAAGTCCAATTTCCAGAGCTTCAGTCACCAAAGTTTCTCTTTCATTGCGAAAATAATCTCTTAAACCTTTCAAATCTATGGCGGCATCATCAAAGTTCATATCTTGCCGTCTTTCCTGAACTCTATCAGTAGGAATGAGTACTCTCGTCCAAAATCCAAGTCTCAACATACGGTTATACAATTGCGTAGCATCACTTCTTGTTTCACTCGTTTCATTTGCATCATCCATTATAGTATCAAGAACTTGGAGTATGCCGTCAAGGTAGTTGTGGCTTCACAGCTTCTACTTTTGCACTCCATATTGTTTTAGACTCAGATTTAATAACTATGGGCACATCGTTTTTGAGTATTTCCCAGCGTTGAGTAAGTCGATGAAAAAACAGATAGAGAGCTTCAACAGTTTCGAAAAATGTCAATACGCACAGTAATCAACAGTTTTAACACTTTAAATTCTGGCACCCAAGTTACATACGGATACCAAGGGCTCCAATCGCCGCCCCCTTAGTTCCAGCCCTGATCTTTATACATATTTTTGGACGGACAGTTACACAAAATTACTAATTACTAATCAATAAACTACACTAATTACTGCTTCTAGAGTTCATCTCTCTAATTTATTATTGAAAATATCTCATTTTATTGGCCAAGTTCTCTGTAAAAGATTAAATCCCCGATCGTTTATCTTGTGGATCGCCATCTTTTTGTGGTAACAAAAACCACATTAAACAGTTTTATCGTAATTGCTTGGGTACGCGAGGTTTTGTTATCACTCCGAGAATAAATACGTTTATTCATTTCACACACAGAACGTAGAATAGATTGTTAATTAAGCAGATGTCGCGTTTGGATTTTGCCGGAGAATACAACAGTAACAAATAAATGGGTTTAAAATCTGATGCGGATTGCGGATGATTCATAAAAGATGATTAGTCAAATATTTACAAATGTTTTCTCTTATTTCATGTTAAAGTATTTAACCCTGGGTCTGAGAGGCCCAATTTTAAATTTCATTTTACTTTTAAACAACTATAACTTCTATGTTTGTTAAAATTAACTATTTTTTACGTCTCGTTAAGAACGAGAGGTATTGGATTCATACTAATAATCGCATATCCAGATTTTAGTGAATATGCACGTTTTAAGGTCTCTAGAATCCAACTATAACAATTTTTCGATGATGTCCGTGTGTGTGTGTGTGTGTGTGTGTGTGTGTGTGTGTGTGTGTGTGTGTGTGTGTGTGTGTGTGTGTGTGAGTGTGTGTGTGTATGTGTGTGTATTTAGAAAAAAAGTGTAATGAAGAAAAATGTTCAAAATGAAAAAGTGCATCGATGAATAATACTAAGTTCGTTGTTCAATTGTTTCTTATGTACGAGTTAGAAGCATTTAAGGCAATTATCAGAGTGCCACGAAAAATAAAACAATAATGGTGCATTCACAAATGAAAATAAGGTTTATGGTTTTTGTTTAAGTTTAAGTAAATCATTCATAAATGTAAGTTTAAATTACCTGAAAATTAGTTTTGATATGAACAGACATCTAGGTAAATGCTTTAAAAGCAAGATTAAAATATCAGTAGAGCAGTATTCAACAAGACACCTGTGCGCCGTGAAATTGTCATTCGCTTTGCATTATTGGTTATATTTGTTTAAAAAACCGAATCCACCAAGTGGATACTAAATAAAGATGGGTGTATATATCTATATCATTTCAGACTCGTTCTCATTGGTGAAGTATGTGACGCCAAACTAAATCATAAACCTAAAGTTTGGACCTTGCAATGTTTAGCTTTATGATTTGGATTTAGAGACCCTAAATTCTGAAGTGTGAATGGAGTTATTACATAATATGCGGCCAAAGTCTATAAATCTAAAGTATAAACCATAAATCTAAATCGGATACATTTAAATTTTTTATTATATCTTCTATAGATTCAGAGATATATAATAATATAGAATAACTTGTTTTTAGAAGAATTACATACCCCACTTTACCACACAACCCCATCAAATATATAAACAATATAGAAATAAAATTACACTAAAAATCCCTTTATCATTTTATCTTCTTCACTATATAAATCCCCCCTCCCCTTGCGCATGCGTCGGCGATCAAATCAGATCAATGGACATATGTGTGAGATTATCCTTGGTTAGTACATCCCCTATATACTCGTACTCTCTCACCCTCAAACATAGGGTGGAAAATGCTATCTTTGATATATGGTCCACAGAGCACATGCTCTATAGTTTGCATGTAAAAAGATAATGCAAATATTATCTTATCGCCGATTATTAAAATATTTTTATGGGGGTGAAATGAGTCAAATGTTATGACATATTTAAGGGGTGAAGAGATTATGAAGCCCTTGGAATATACATGAAATTGGTTGCAAAATGTATGCCTTCTAAGAATTAAATTTTAAAAAATATTATTTTTAACTAGCCTCAAATTTGAAAATATTACAAATTATCCATTAATTATTGAAATTTATGTAATATTTTGAAAAAGTCACTTGATCTGAAACAGAATGTGACGTCAAAGTATATACAACCATGAGACAGACTATCGCCTACGTATAAATGGACAAAATGTGTTCCTATTGGCTATGACGTACTGCATGTAATTTGACGTCACAAGAGTGGGGGGTTGTTTCTCATGACCATTTACAACGTCAATCTTTTATTTAATTATTTATGAAAATAATAACAAACTATTGTTATTTTTACTTTCCGTCACCTTTAGGTAAGGAAGGTATTGTCTTTGGTCAAAAATTCGGTGGTGAGTTTTTGATGAATAAGCACGTTTTAGGTCCCTAGAATACGATTTTACTATTTTTACGATGATGTCTGTATGTGTGTGTGTATGTACCTATGTATGTATGTATGTATGTATGTATGTATGTATGTATGTATGTATGTATGTATGTATGTATGTATGTATGTATGTATGTATGTATGTATGTGTGTGCGTGTGCGTGTGCGTGTGCGCGTGCGTGTGCGTGTGCGTGTGCGTGTGCGTGTGCGTGTGCGTGTGCGTGTGCGTGTGCGTGTGCGTGTGCGTGTGCGTGTGCGTGTGCGTGTGCGTGTGCGTGTGCGTGTGCGTGTGCGTGTGCGTGTGCGTGTGCGTGTGCGTGTGCGTGTGCGTGTGCGTGTGCGTGTGCGTGTGCGTGTGCGTGTGCGTGTGCGTGTGCGTGTGCGTGTGCGTGTGCGTGTGCGTGTGCGTGTGCGTGTGTGTGTGTGTGTGTGTGTGTGTGTGTGTAACAAAATTTTCGTCTATGATAACTCTAATACTACAATTCCAAAAATTATAATTTTTTCGTATTCATCTTCGTTACATCCATGTGTAGAGCTGATTAGATTTTGGTTATAATTGGTCAACCGGAAGTACCCTCATTTGAAGATTTTAACAGTTTTTCTTGAAAAAACAATGTTAAATATCATTTTTTCACATTTAATGTTATTATAAATATTAAAGAATTGTTTATTTTCTATACGATTTGAATGCATTTTATACTTCATATTAAATGGACATAGAGTTAAAAAAATTAAAGAAATACCATATATATTTGTCAGTTTTGCTATAACTCTGGAAACAGCTGCTGCATTAAGAAAATTCTGATTGAAAGGTGTCAGTGTCAAGTGCAGTTGACAGTATGTTTATGTTATAATTTTACTGGAAATATAGGACCCTTTGTTAGAAACTTTCTGTATGGAATTTGTATAAAATACATACAATTGCCTTAAGGTAATGTACAAGAAATATAATCTTTTGCAAGGAACTTTCTGTATGACATTTATACAAAATACATAGAACTGACGGAAGGTAATGTGCTGGCCACATCAGATTTTTACCTTCCGTCAACTTTAGGTAAGGAAGGTATTATCTTTGCTCAAAATTCAATGATTAAATTTTAATCAAGCTCGTTTTAGAGGATCCCTAGAATACGATTTTACTATTTTTCGATGATGCCTGAATGTGTGTTTGTGTTATTTATATTAAATTTTCCCACATATTTAATACCTGTTTAATGTTACCCATTAAAAGAACTTCTCAATAAGTAATTAATTTTCTTTTTACCTCTCTTTACTATTATGATCCTTACACAAATATTATATCCATGAAGGATTCTAAGGCACGCGTAAAAAATCATCTAAGGATTGTACGGGTTAATGTCTTTATACATTGATAATTAAGACGTATGAAAGATCGTAAAACATTGGACATTGTTGGATTTAGAGACACACCAATTGTTACGGCGTCTTTATGACGTGCGGTTAAGATTTT
Organism: Harpalus rubripes; assembly: GCA_963082715.1. Classification (NCBI taxonomy): domain Eukaryota; kingdom Metazoa; phylum Arthropoda; class Insecta; order Coleoptera; family Carabidae; genus Harpalus; species Harpalus rubripes. The sequence continues at coordinate 1,148,340 of OY720462.1, forward strand.
TAATTGTTTATGACGCGAGAAATATATTGGTAACGGGAAGAAATAAATTTAAGAAATGTGGTTTGTATATTGTTAAATATGGATTGTACGACGAATCATTTGACATTGTTATGGCTCATACATTTAATATTTAAATATTTGAGGGTGTTATGTAAATAATAAATGTGACATAGTTCATGGTATGATAAGAGAATTGAAATAAAATAAATAAATATATCATCACGGCTTATTACCCATTGCTGGGTGTGCCAATCTGCTTTGTACACAGATGCGGTAATGATGAAATATTTGCACCGTGCGGGCGCTTACCAGGCGTCACCTCACGGGCACTCATTGCTGGCGTGGAGAGTGCACCACAGGGGTCAATTTTGAGCCATATAAAATTTGGAATATTTGGCGTCGATCGGGATCGAACCCGTTTCGCCAGATTCGCGACCTGACACTCAGGCACGCGGCCACGAGACCCCATATAAGAGAATTGAAAGAAGTTATAATCTGAAATATATATCATGCAAAACTTGTGTGACTGTAAATTCGACCAATTACGAACCTGCTTAATAAATTAAAATCAAAAAAATCTGATGTTGGCAGCACATAACCTCTCGCCAGATATTTTACCTGGTTGCACGCATAAAACGAAAAATATTTTTAAATACAAATACATAAATTCATGTCTCACTACAAAATAATTCTCTCATATATTTGCAAAATCTATGGGTTATTTTAATATAAATTATGTACAATACATACATTTTCTTTATATTCAATATCCTGAAATTTTCTTTTTCTGCTTTCCTTTTCTTTTTCTTTATATTCGTCTTTTTTTCGCAAATTCCTTTTATATTCTTTTTTACGTATATCTTTTGCGTTGTTAACTTTTTTTTATTTTCATAAGCTTCATAATAATGTACAAATATTTTTGACAGTGGCATACAAATATTTTTGACAGTGACATTTATGTGTCAATTACAAACATTTGAATTTCTTGCCCTGTAGTAGTTTGATCTGAGATTTTTTACATCAAATTATTTTATATGCATTTCTTTATCTCTAAATCTATAGAAGATATAATAATGAATTTATATTTATCGAATAAAGAATTCAACGTTCTTTAATATAAGTATTTACACAAATTTTCGATAAATAATATTTAGATGATTTTTTTCTTGTAACTACTACTTCCGGTTGTCCAATTGTTACCAAAACTTAATCAACTCTTCCCATTATTGGTAGATTGAGGAATCCGTAGTTAATAATGTCAAGTCTTATAGTATTTGAGAAATCGTGGATCCAACATCCACATATTTACACATACATCCACACACACATCCACACACATACGGACATCGTCGTAAAACTATTATAATCGGATTCTAGGGACCTTAAAACATGCTTATACACTAAAATCTGGATATCCGATTTTAAGCATGAATACAATAACTCTCTTAGCGAGAGGTAAAAATGAGTATTAGCGTAAAGTTTTTGGCGAATCATTAATTTTTATTAATCTAAATATATACCTACATATTTACTTATGCTGGAAGCAGTATTGATTTCCTTTCCTATTGTTCTATTTACTTTTTTCTTTTTAAAACGTTACTATTATTATTTTGAGATGATTACTTCTTTGACACTGACATTTATCTGAATTTGAATAACTGCGTAACCACAACCAAGAAGTTTTGTTTGTTTACAGCGTAGGCTCCGGGATTTAAATTATAAATAATTTTATAAATTTATCTATAAAATATGTAGAAAAAATATTAATGCAAATCTGTAGAAAATTCATAAAATAAACAATTCTAAATCCATGTTTCTTCCCACATTAATTTGCAATCTGTGAAGAGCTATGGCAGGCAGCCATGGAAGAACGTTCTCGTTCCGAGTAACACGTCCGTATGATTTAGGGTTGACGTTTATAGCGATCCTTTTTTAATTGCGGCGTAAAATATTATGCTTTTCGCGTCGCTTCGCGCTGCCCTGGGCCCAAAAAATATATGAACTCTTAATTAGTGGCCGAGATAACGCACCAGACACAAAAGACAACCGGGAAACAGACACTGCCGGTTCGGACCACCGACATTTCAACCCTACCGAATTCGACCGAGGACAATATTTATTTTTCATTTCAAACAATTATAAATTAAAATATTATTTAAGTACAGTTTAAAATTTAGCAGGAAAATGTAATAGAGGGGTTTGCAAAAATGAAATTCATTTAAAAAATCTGATGTGGCCAGCACATTACCTTCCGTCAGTTCTATGTATTTTGTACAAATTTCATACAGAAAGTTCCTTGCTAAGTTAATTATTCTATTTCTTGTACATTACCTTCCGGCAGTTGCATGTATTTTATGCAAATTTCATACAGAAAATTATTATTTTGTGACGTTTTCTATATACAGTGTAATGTATCTGCAGAAATAAAAGATTTATTATTATTTCTTGTTCATTACCTTAAAGCAGTTAATTTTATACAAATTCCATACAGAAAGCAAAAGATCCTATATTTCCTGTAAAATTATAAGACAAACACACTATGTCAATTGCACTTAACACTGACATCTTTCAATCAGAATTTTCTTAATATAGTCGCTGTTTCCATAGCTATGGCTACTTTATGAAATTTAATTTCTTTATAATTTTTTAACTCTATATCCATTTGATATTAAGTATAAAATGCAGTCAAATCGTATAAAGAATAAAATATTCTTTAATATTTATAATAACATCAAATGTGAAAAAATTATATTCAACATAGTTTTTTCAAGAAAAACTGTTAAAATCTTCAAATGATGGTACTTCCGGCTGACCAATTGTAACCAAAATCTAATCAGCTCTTCATATGGATGTAACGAAGAAGTATACGAAAAATTATAATTTTTGTAACTGTAGTATTAGAGTTATCGCAGACGAAAATTTTGTTACACACACACACACATCCACACACACACACATCCACACACACACACGCACACACACACATACAGACATCATCGTAAAAATAGTAAATTCGTATTCTAGGGACCCTAAAACGTGCTTATTGATTAAAAACTCATCATCGAATTTTTTGACCAAAGACAATACCTTCCTTACCTAAAGGTGACGGAAGGTAAAAATTATTATATTCTTCTTTCGATATTTCAAAATCAAATAATAGTCATCCAAATTTCAAAAAATGTTTAATTTACTTTTTGGAATCGTGTTGAAAACATATTAATAATTAACGTATGGCCCTAAGGTTTTGAGAAATTTTTAGATGTTCTGTATAACGTATTATTTATTTAGGGCCTGTATTTCCATCTTCGGATAAAATGCTGGATAACATATCTGTCGGATAAATGAACATTATCGCATCAAAAAATGACATTCAATATAATTTACCTCATTTATGGTCTTATTTCGATGCGATATTTTATCATTTATCTGACGAATAGTTATCCTGAACTTTATCCGGAGATGGAAATATCGGCCCTTATTTATATTAACAAAGTTTCTGTTGTTTGTGAATGATAGATGCACTTGGCCTACTTCTCATTCGAATAATTTATACGAGAAAACAATTATATATAATAAATCACCAAGATAACAAATAAATGACGATAATAGTAAACAAACACTTTCTTCGCATCCTGTAATGTTGCAATCATTCAATTATTCTCAAAGGTCACTACAATATTTATACAACAATGGACCTTTTCAATTTAAAAAGATAGAAGATATGCGCAATGGAAATCTGAGCATAGTAAGAACAAATGAGATCTATGGCGTTTGTTTCTAAAAAATTTAGACACAAAATGTGAGAATATCTCAATTAACTTTAAAAAATCTTATCGAGATAAGTTACAAAAGCTTTTATTCAAGCTAAAATGTCCAACGATGCAAATTTTCACTGAAAATACAGATATTTTAATGACTGCAATATTTGTGACATTTCGTTCGACAGCCCAACTGGCAGTTGTTCGCGCCATTTTCTTACTATTTGCAGCGATAGAAAGAGATAGCCGTTAAATTGAAAAGGACCATCGTTAACATTCAATAAGAATTCAAAATATAATCTAAATCATAGCGTTTTCAATTTATATATTTAGTTTTGAGTGCAGCTAATGACACATTTTAAATTAAACATGTTACAAAAGTCCAGTTCAAATTTTAACAGTTTATTTCTTAAAATATAGTCTAATCTAATCCAAGTAACCACCTTTTTTTTAACACCTCAACAGGATTATATCCCAATTACAGAGTGGCTTCACATTCACACACATCCATGCCTTAGTGGGATTCGAACCCAGAGCCCCGAGGGCACTCACGACATGAGGCGTTGTTCTAACCATTGGGTCACCGGAGCTATAATAAAATGAAGATTAAATTTTAAATACCGGGATAAAATAGAATTCACTAATCCAAAAATGAGGATTAGCTTAAACATTTTTGTGAATCGTTAATTTTTATTAATCTAAATACATACCTACATATTTACTTATGCTGGAAACTGTAATGAATTCCTGTTCTATTGTTCTATTTACTTTTTTCTTTTTAAAACGTTACAAATATCATTTTGAAATGATTAGTTCTTTAATAGTGATATTTATCTGTCAGTTACATACATTTGAATAATTGCGTTTTTTTGTTTAAAGCGTAGACTCCGGGATTTAAATTATAGATAATTTTTTTTTAATTTATCCATAAGAAAAAGTATTAATGCAAATCTATAGAACATTTAATAATCTTTAATTTTTATAATAACATTAATTTCGAAAAAATAACATTTAAAGGTATTTTTCGAAGAAAAACTATTTTGAGCTTCTTGTAAAGTGCCATTTCCGGTTATCCGATTTTCACCAAATCTAATGGGCTCTTTCCATTACAGAAAAAGTTCGAAATACAAGGTTTTAAAATTTTCGGAATAATAGTATTTGAGTTAGAGTGGAGGATCAACACACACATACATACATTCACACAGCATCATCGTGAAAATGTTAAAATTGGATTCCAGGGACCTTAAAACGTGGTCATTTATCAAAATCTCGATATGCAATTTTTAGCACAATCCCTATACCTCCCTTACCAAGGGTAGCGGGAGGTAAAAACGTAAAACTCAGTTAAAGCACACTGATTATATGAATGGTAAACGAGTTTTGCACCCAATGCAAACAATTTTGCACTAAATATATAAATACAAAACGCTATCAGAGAAATACGTTTTATACATTGTCCCTCTTGAGTCTGTATAAGGCACTTAACATAGCAAGATCTTATTATATTTGATCCGTGTCTAAAATGAACGTTAACTTAGGGGTTGTTTCTTAATCTTTCTACAACTTGTAATTATTGCACCCTTCTTTACGACATCGTACAAACAAGGGGACGAATTCACCCCTAGAAATTTGCTACTTATATCAACGAAACAAAAAACATTACAAATTTTCATACTAAACACATTCCTGCTGAAAATCCATCCTGCTATTTAATATTCCTGCTAGACTTTGCGATCGTGAAAAACTCCGTCCTATGACAGTTTTCCAGCTTGTAACAATCGACTAACGGTTGCCGGTGGTGGGAGTAGACGATTCGCGTCTGTCTGGTTGCTAAGGGACGCTTTTATTCAATGCGATGTTCATTTATTTCTCGCCAGAGGCGAACAGCAGAACGGCGTTCATGTGGCCAGAATCCTGAACAGTCGAGGATCTGATAAGCTTTACTGAGCTTACAGCTTTCAGCCTGAAAGCTTCCAGGGGGGAGATTTTACAAATTTTGCAGAATTTACAAAATTTACGGATTTTGCTAAAGAATAAATAAATATTAGTCAATAAAATACATACGCTTTATTATTATATTCTTCCATGTAATAATATAGCTAACTAGTCTGCCAGAAACGTATCTGTCTAACTGTCCGAATATCTCGGAAACGAAAAGAGATATCGACCTGTGGTTTTAAAATCTTGAATCTACACCCTTCAAACTACTTAAATACAAAATTTCAGATTTTTTTATTTTTTAAAATTTTCGACCCTATTTTTAAACCACTCCGCCCTCATACCCAAAAATGGGTGTGCGGTACACCTTCAACGACCTCACCATTAAATTCCTCGTACCAAAAACCATAAGTATACCAATTTTCATCAAAATATTCGAACGGATACATTTATTATTAAACATTCTTTAAAATCGTCAAAAACTGAAAAAAACGCAAGGGGTACACCTTAGATTTTTGCGATTTTTGGGCATTTTCAGACATTTCCTTCTGGAGATTGTAATAGTTGTTCAAAAATTATGAAAATTGGTATGCTTATATAATTTTGCTCGTAGAATCTAATGGTGATATATTCAGGAGTGTATAAATGACCATTTTTGGGATATGGCCCAAAAATTAGCATTCTTGCGCAAAATTTTGAGGACGAATATCTCGGAAACGAAAAGAGATATCGACCTGCGGTTTCAAAATCTTAAATCTACACCCTTCAAACTACTTAAATACAAGTTTTAAGATTTTTTTATTTTTTAAAAATTTCGACACTTTTTTTAAACCACTCCACCCTCATACCCAAAAATGGGTGTGTGGTACACCTTCAACGACCTCGCCATTAAATTCCTCGTACCAAAAAACATGAGTATACAAAATTTCATCAAAATATTCCAACGGATACATTTTTTATTAAACATTCTTTAAAATCGTCAAAAACTGAAAAAAACGCAAGGGGTACACCTTAGATTTTTTGCGATTTTTGGCCATTTTCAGACTTTTCCTTCTGGAGCTTGTAATATTTGTTCAAAAATTATGAAAATTTGTAGGCTTATGTAATTTTGCTCGTAGAATTTAATGGTGATATTCCCAGGAGAGTATAAATGACCATTTTTGGGATATGGCCCAAAAATGAGCATTTTTGAGCTAAATTTTGAGGATGAATATCTCCGAAACGAATAGAGATATCGACCTGCGGTTTTAAAATCTTTAATCTACACCCTTCAAACTACTTAAATACAAATTTTCAGATTTTTTTATTTTCTAAAAATTTCGACTATTTTTTTAAACTACTCCACCCTCATACCCAAAAATGGGTGTGTGGTACACCTTCAACGACCTCACCATTAAATTCCTCGTACCAAAAAACATAAGTATACCAATTTTCATCAAAATATTCCAACGGATACATTTATTATTAAACATTCTTTAAAATCGTCAAAAACTGAAAAAAACCCAAGGGGTACACCTTAGATTTTTTGCGATTTTTAGACATTTTCACACTTTTCCTTCTAGAGATTGTAATAGTTGTTCAAAAATTATGAAAATTGGTATGCTTATGTAATTTTGCTCGTAGAATCGAATGGTGATATTTCCAGGAGTGTATATATGACCATTTTTGGGATATGGCCCAAAAATGAGCATTCTTGAGCAAAATTTTGAGGACGAATATCTCGGAAACGAAAAGAGATATCGACCTGTGGTTTTAAAATCTTAAATCTACACCCTTCAAACTACTTAAATACAAATTTTAAGATTTTTTATTTTTTACAAATTTTTTTAAAACCACTCCACCCTCATACCCAAAAATGAGTGCGCGGTACACCTTCAACGACCTCACCATTATATTCCTCGTACCAACAAACATTAGTATACCAATTTTGTTACAATAATTATAGAAGTTTGTCAGCCAGATTAAAAAATCTAAAGTTAAAAATATTCCTCCTAAGAGTTGAAAGAACCCTGAATATATTAGCTTCAACATTTTTATTTTCCATGCTCGAATTTTATGGTTTATGTGACATTATTTTAAATTCCTCGCTTACAAATCACGTCAATGTTTATTCATCTCGTCAGATACAAAATCCTATTTACCACATTCATAAATCGCGCTCATAAAACTCCGCATTTCCACAAATATAAGCACGTTCAGAATTCAATACACATCGGTGGTTTGTTCGTTTTGCTGTCATCATTCTGCTGCTAAAAAGCGATTTAAACTTCAACGGGGAGAGGGGGGTGTTGTAAAAAATACAGGGTGTAAATCCCTACAAATCGAAAGGTCTTCAAATATCAACACGCAGGTTACAATGAATACCAAAACATGCAAAACAGAGAGTATATGAGCTAGGTAAAAATGTAAATTTGGATGAATCAAATTGAAGATACACGAATAAATAACAAATTTTTTGTATCTATATGAGGTTAAATTTATGATAGATTTGTTTATAGATATCATAAATAAACAAATAAATGTAATACATTCCTACTTGACAATCGTAATGATGGGCACCCTTTTTGCAATTTTTACCTCATGTTTGTGATGGCAAAATGAATGGTAAATAGTCCCAGTTCGGGCGCCATTTTGTGAGGGCAAAATGGTCATTCTGTCAACTTTACTCGACGTTCTCTTCAGCTCTCGTTGCTGTCAAAACGGGTTTCTCGGGCGCCAATCGATCGGTCGATAACACAGCACAGGAGATATGAAGGACGCTATTATAGCGTCGCTGAAAAGAGTGGCTTGAACGCCAAAAGGGCTCGGGTAGCTTAGTGGAGACAGAGTTCGGTTTTTGACAATGAAATCATAATGAATTTTAATATATATATATATATATATATATATATATATATATATATATATATATATATATATATATATATATATACGCACACAAACACACACATACATACACACACATCACACACGCACACGCACGCACGCACACACACACACATATGTATATATATATATATATATATATATATATATATATATATATATATATATATATATATGTGTGTGTGTGTGTGTGTGTGTGTGTGTGTATGTTTGCGTACGTGCGTGTGTGTATGTGTGTGGGCGCGCGTGTGTTTGTGTTTGTGTGTGTGTGTGTGTGTGCGTGCGTGTGTGTGTGTGTGCGCGCGTGTGTGAGGATGTTGGATCCACGATTTCTCAAATACTATAAGACTTAAGACATTTTTAACCACGGATTCCTCAATCTAATAATAATGGGAAGAGTTGATTAAGTTTTGGTAACAATTGGACAACCGGAAGTAGTAGTTACAAAAATATAAATATAAATTCATTATTATATCTTTTATAAATTTAGAGATAAAGAAATGCATATAGAATAATTTAATGTAATAAATCTCAGATCAAACTACTTCAAGGCAAGAAATTCAAATGTTTGTAATTGACGCATAAATGTCACTGTCAAAAATATTTGTATGCCACTGTCAAAAATATTTGTACATCATTATGAAAATAAAAAGATGTCAACAACGCAAAAGAATATACGTAAAAAAGAATATAAAAGGAATTTGCAAAAAAATTACGAATATAAAGAAAAAGAAAAGGAAAATAGAAATTGAATATAAAGAAAATGTATGTATTGTACATAATTTATATTAAAATATCCCATAGATTTTACAAATATATGTGAGAAATATTTTGTAGTGAGAAATGAATATATGTATTAGTATTTAAAAAATTTTTTTTGTTTTATGCGTACAACCAGGTAAAATATCTGGCGAGAGATTATGTGATGGCCACATCAGATTTTTGTTATTCATTTTCATTATCTGCTGAATTATATTTTATTTTTATGCTTTTAATTCAAGTGTTACATACTTGATAATCGTAATGATAAATAAAATAAATAAATAAATATATCATCACGGCTTATTACCCATTGCTGGGTGTGCCAATCTGCTTTGTACACAGATATCGGTAATGATGGGCAACTATATTCATGTTCATCACTCGACGACCTTTTATTTATATCACCAACTATTTATATCACAACGCTTGTCTACATCAGAATGTCCGGCTGTCGGATATAAAGATTCACGCCACCTAATATAAGTTAGGGCTCGTATTTAAAAAAAAATGAAATTATTGTTAATAATAACAATATTTTTTTTAAATAAACTGTGAATGTAAATACTTAAGAATCAGAACCAGCACCTTAGCGCACTCAGCCACGCAACCCAATTGTATAAAATTAAAAACTTCATGATACATTCATCATTTTAACCATCTATTTAAAAAAAACAACCTAGTCTTTATCTACTCATAATAATTCTTGTCCTCTTTCACTTTCCTGCTACCCCTGTAGCTCCAGCGTCGCAGGACGTCGCGATCGTCTCGACGCTGCGTCTCGAGAGGCATCTGGCGGCACGGTAACCAGTTACCATGGCGATGCGCGGAGACATTCGCTTGTTTTAATCAACGCTGTCATGGCAACGGAGCGATCCTGCCATTGGACAATTCATTTTGTAATTACGCTGACGACACCCTAGGCGGCCATTTTGAAATGAACGCAGTGGCCCAAATAAGTGGAGAACGCAATAGTTAGATTTTCACTTAGAGTACACTCCCGGAAAATTATCACGGGGTACAGGGTAAATTTATTGGGATGGCAAAATTCAAATTCAAAGTAACTTGAAAATAAAAGCAGATTGGCACACCCAGAAATGGGTAATAAATAGTAATAAACTATTTATTTATTTATACAGGATGTTATGTAAGTTAGGTGCCATACGTTATCACTTAATAAAAAAGGTTGCAAAGTGTTGTAATCTACAATAATTTATTTTTTAATGTGCTTGTAAAATTGTAAAAGCACCTCAAGATGGATCAATAACTTTTATTTATTTATACAACACTCATTTTTTTCAAAATATCTAATAAATATTGTTTCTTGGAGCAACTTGATTTTTAGATTTTAACTTATTGAGAAAACTAATTCGTAACTGTGTGCAATGTGTTGGTGGATGGAGTGAAACTGTAGCAAGTGAATGAGTTTGTATATTTGGGTAGCATATGATGTCAAGGGATGGTCGAATTGATAGAAAAATTGAAAGTAGAGTGAGTGTAAGGTAATGGGTGATCTGGGTCCGTTTGCTCGAAACGTAAACGTATCTAGAGACGCTCGGTTAAGTGTGTATAATGGAGTGCCAGTGCCTGCTTTGTTGTATGGAAGCGAATGTTGGGCATGGACGGGAAAGCATAAAAAGAGAGTGTCTGCCGTGGAAATGAGGTATTTACGTGGTGTATGTGGATATGTAAGACGGGATCACGTGAGGAATAATTTGGTGTATGAATAATGTTGTTAAGAGAATAGGAATGAGCCAGTTGAGATGGTTTGGTCATGTGGAGAGAATGAAGAGTGAATGGATTGTAAAGCGTATATATCTTGGTGAAATTGAGGGTGTTCGATTGCGTGGCCGTCTAGTGTGTAAGTGGATGGATGAGATTGATAAGGTGCTAAAAGAGAGAAAGTTTCCGAGTGGGAAGAGAAGAAGAGCGTGTATGAATGCGATTATGAATGTGGCCGAGGCAAAAGAAGTGTGCTTAGACAGGAATGTGTGGCGAAGGATAATTGTTTCGTAACTATTACTGCGGTCCGGTTGCAGTATTTCGCTACCGAAAATCGGTCTATTTAATATGTTAAGAGAGGAATATTTGTTGTATGGTGTCAGGTTAGTAAGAATGTTGCTGAAAGAAAGAGTGATTATTTTGGTGGTTGATATTATTATTATTGTTTCGGGTTTGTGCTCACGCACTAAATGGGAAATGCGTGATTTTATGTATGTATGTATGTATTCGTAATTGGTCACCTTTACAGTCCCATAACTTTTATAACTTGACAGATTGTGCAGAATATATTTCAGATTATAACTTCTTTTAATTTTCTTTATCATACCATGAACTATGGCACATTATTTACATAACAGTATGTATAGTAATTATACATGTTTAGCATAAGGAGATACAACTGTTTCAATACCATGACCATCGCTGATTTTGGGGTGATTTTCGATATTTTCATACTTAATTTCTGCAGTTATTTCCCTTATAGATTCAGATACAGAATTTTAAGCTCTATAACTTTTATTTGAAGCATTGATATGATATAGCATAAATTAAATCAAAATGGAGTCTCGTGGCCGCGTGCCTGAGTGTCTGCTCGCATATCTGGGGAACCGGGTTCAATCCCGACCGACGCCAAATATTTAAAATTTTAAATGGCACAAAATTGACCCTTGTGGTGTACTATCCACGCCAGCAATGAGTGCCCGTGAGGTGACAAATATGTCATCATCATTACCGATATCTACGAACAAAACAGATTGGCACACCCAGCAATGGGTAATAGGTCGTGATGATATATTTGAATGATGATGAAATATTTTTCCTGTATCTGAAAACTCCTTCTGCAGGATTGTTCCTGTGCGGAGTGTACCCCCACTACTTATCTGAGCGACTACACCAGCGCCGTAGCTGTGGTGGAGAAGCGAGCAACTAATACAATTAACGAGAGACAAGTGAAACTCTGCTATCGTAACTCGCAGAATGCGCGCGCAGCGAACCTGATTGAAACTCGGAATTTACGCAAATTGCTCTTCTTCCGACGTTCTACTGTTCGCCACAGCCGCTGCGATTCGAACCACACTGTTTTTACACTGTGATAGACATCTTATTTAGAGGCGCAAATTAAGGGTTTATTAGTTTAAGGTTTATGATGGGCATTAAGTTTTTAAACTTGTAATTAAAATATTTTATGTGAAACAATATTTATGGAATAAGGATAAAAAAATAAATAATAATAAATCACGGCATATTACCCATTGCTGGGTGTGCCAATCTGCTTTGTTCGCAGATGTCGGTAATGATCATGACATATTTGTAAAGGATAATTATTTTTTTAATATGCACAAATTATTTGGTGGAGGCGCCCAAAATAAAAAATAATAGTTGTAACAAAAATTGTTATACGAGCCCAAAGTCACAGCTCCCACCCTTTTATGGGTATTTGCTAATCAAAAACCAAAACTGCATAAACACATACAAACATATGCGTCAGTGCCGGCTTAACGGCGGGGCTTTTGGGGTCTATAGCCCCCGGTGGTAGATACGTAAAGGGCGGTACACCGAGCAGAGCACGTTCTTAAATTATTTTAAATAAAAAATTTAATTAAACCAATTTAAGAACCAGGGGAAAAAGGATGAATGTCCATTTTCTAGCAAAATGAGATAATTGGTACTTATAGATTGAAGGTGGGCGCTTTTAAATAGTATGTGTAAAGGGGGCAAAACGGTAACAATCCTAAGATACAGGCCTCAGAAATTGTAAGACAAGATCTAAAAAGGATGACGGTCCAAGCGTCAGGGTATAAAAAGATTAATGTTCGAAAGCGATATGCTCAAATTATAACTTGGTCAGCCGATTTCTGTTCAGTACTCGTACTGAACAGATATTTGTTAAGCTAAGAGCGGTAATTGTAAGACAAGATCTAAAAAGGATGACGGTCCAAGCGTCAGGGTTTAAAAAGATGAATGTTCGACAGCGATATGCGCAAATTATAACTTGGTCAGCCGATTTCTGTTCAGTACTCGTAATGAACAGAAATTTGTTAAGCTAAGAGCGGTAATTGTAAGACAAGGTCTAAAAAGGATGACGGTCCAAGCGTCAGGGTATAAAAAGATTAATGTTCGACAGCGATATGCTCAAATTATTACTTGGTCAGCCGATTTCTGTTCAGTACTCGTACCGAACAGAAATTTGTTAAGTTAAGTGCGGTATCATTGGTATCTGATGAGATTCTGTAACTCAGTAGTTAATTTTTAGCAACTGGTTAAAAATTTAACCAATTAAGTACCTATGTTGACAATACAACAAACAATTGGATACAATTTTTAACCAGTTACTAAAAATAAACGACGCAAAAAGTTAGGACGAGTGACTGATGTAGCGAAAAAGTTCCGACTGCAAAGTCATGAAACTGATGAAGATTTTTCCTGCGAACATTTGAAATGTTCTATTAACCAAAGTTTCAGAACCTATTCCAATAACTTGTCATTGAATTTCAAAAATATGGGAGTTCATGGAGTTTCATAATTTCTACCTATAGTCTTTCCACGAGACCTTTCATTAAACCAGGACTTCGAACCGGAGCTGAATCGAAAACCGTAAACCGGCAAAAATAATGGAGAAATTCTGTTAGATCCCATATAAGTTGAAACTTGGCCCATCTGTGGGTATAATAATTTTCAGAAATGACCAATCTGAGTTTCGAAATAAGATTAATACAATTTGTCATTTCAAAAGCATTAGATGAGGTTTCAAACTTTAAAATTCGCGTAATGAAAAAACAAAATTTGTAACATTTATCTTTTTTTCCCTGTCTCTTGGCAGTTTGATGTCGGAAAAACGATTTTTTCTTTGTTGAGAAAGGCGTTTTTTAAAAACTAGCCCCGGGCGGCAAAATGTCTTAAGTCGTTACTGATACGCGTATATCCCTTTCAATATTACTCTTTTATAACAAATTTGAATTTATAGTTAAAATTGTTTTATTCAAGTTTAAAAAAAACATATAAAGGTTATTGCTAATAGCAATAAAAGACTTGTAAAGCCCCAAATTAAAAATAATTCCAATAGAATCACCGCGCAAAACATGTAATAAAAAACATAAGTTTTTCTTTGAGCAGACCCCACAAAAATCCAATTTCAGTCGGACAGGCGACATCTCTATGGCAACACGCGTTGTCACAGTTTGTTATTATTTATACGTTATAAATTGAATGGAAGTCCCATGGGTGGCTGCTCGGGACGGGCACTGGGGTCACCACCCGGAAAAATTATATATCCGCATCAAAAATAAATTGCGTTGCCGCGGCTTCGGATACTTTCGGCTAAACTCGGGGGGCTGAAACGCGACCGGAAATACAACCACGGAAGGTTGAAATCTGCAGAATTTAATAAAATTTTGGAATTTAATGAATTTATTTATTTAATACATTTTTTGTAGTGATTTGAAAGGGACAGCTAACAAATTTTTACTGGACTGTTGTAACATGTTTCATTTAACATTTTTACCTTACGCTACCCTTGGTAAGGGAGGTATAGGGATCGTGCTAAAAATCGCATATTGAGATTTTGGTAAATGACCACGTTTTAAGGTCCCTAGAATCCAATTTTAACATTTTCACGATGATGTCTGTGTATATGTGCGTATGTGTGGATCCTCCACTCTAACTTAAATACTATTATTTAGAAAATTTTGAAACCTTGTATTTCAACTTTTTCTTTAATGGAAAGAGCTCATTTTTTCTATATATATATATATATATATATATATATATATATATATATATATATATATATATATATATATACGCTTTACACAAACAAAACGCAGTTATTCAAATGTATGTAACTGAGAGATAAATGTCACTATCAAAGAACTAATCATTTTAAAATAATATTAGTAAAGTTTTAAAAAGAAAAAAGTAAATAGAACAATAGAAAAGGAATTCAATACAGTTTCCAGCATAAGTAAATATGTAGGTATGTATTTAGATTAATAAAAATTAACGATTCACAAAAATGTTTAAGCTAATCCTCATTTTTGGATTAGTGAATTCTATTCTATCCTGGTATTTAAAATTTAATCTTCATTTTATTATAGCTCCGGTGGCTCAATGGTTACAGCAACGACTCATGTCATGAGTGCCCTCGGGGCTATGGGTTCGAATCCCACTAAGGCATGGATGTGTGTGAATGTGAACCCACTCTGTAATTAGGATTTAATACTGTTGAGAGGTTTAAAAAATGGTAGTTACTTGGATTAGATTAGACTATATTTTAAGAAATAAACTATCAAAATTAGAGTAAAATTCGATAATCCAAAAATAAGGAATAACTTTATCTTTTTTGTGACTCGGGCTGTAAATCGCGGGAGGTATTGTGATGGCCACACCAGATTTTTAACTTAATTATGTAAAAGTCTAAACAATTCCTATTGTATCTACACATATAATTAGTGGTCCAGAGCATTTCTATTATATATTCGCTCGGCAAGTTTCGCCCCATTTCGTTTGTATTCGAGTCCGCATACCTATTTAACATAATTCCATATTGAAAGCTTATGGAATAACTCATCAAAATTTGAGTATAAAATGTAATATCCTGAATATCTTTCATTAAATTTGAAAATCAGGCCATCTTCAATCAATAAACAATACACTAACTATTACCGTTGTACCCCACTTACTATGATTCTCACGAAGTGTCCACTTTCTAATCCTGGTATTTGTGGACGCTACCGACGCTTGCGTCTGATTTTATCACGAAACGTGCGACGCTTCTCCAGAGTATAAATCAACCGGTATTACCATACATTAAATGATTAGCGGTTACATGACGCCTACCATGAAAAAGGGACGTTTACATGATTACACGGTTACATGATTTGGGAACAAGATATACTCGTAAGTGTACCAGTAGATTAAGCTGAACAAATTTTGTTTTTTGAACAATGTAAACAATGATTTGTTTATTATTACCTACTATAAACTAATATTCTTCAGGTTACCGGGTGTCTACTTTTTTATGGGAAGAAGATAAGCGTATTTATTCGCGCATTGTTATATCAGTTGAGACATTTCTAGAATCTTTTGACAAATATTAGAGTAACTAACGCATGGTTCTGAAGTTTTGAGAATTTTTTAGATGTTTTGTATTTATACCAAATAACGTTTAATCAAATTGTCGCTGGAAACAAAATACCACAATTATCTTGTTTTCATTTTGGCAGTTAAGTTTTTTCGATTTGATGCAGCAAAATGGCATATGCGCTAGATATTCGTAAAGAAATTTACAACCTTGTTGGGCGAATGCCACTTGTGATATTGTGGCAGTTTATCGCGAGCACAATATCTCTGTGGCAACAATTTATCGGACAATAAAAGATTGTGAAGAAGGTATAACCTGTGTTGCCCAAAAGTGGTCGATCAAAAATTTTGAGCCACATGAGAAAACAAAGATTAATTGCAGCCGTTAAAGACAAAGTTGGAGTGCCACAACGAACTGTAGCCAGAAGATTCGATGTTTCAAAGACCACTGTCTTTAGAACACTTTCTCGAAATGACGTGGTGTTTCGAAAAAGAAGAAAGGCACCAAAATATACCGTGGCCTAATTAGATAGAATCCTTAGATGTTGTCGTGCGTTCAGGCGCATTCATTTTCTCAATAAACTTATTGTAATGGATGACGAGAAATATTTTACTCTGTCCCATTCAGAGATGAAAGAAAACGATGGTTTTTATACTAATGACATGGAAAACACACCAGATAATGTCAAGTTCAAAGGTAAATCTAAATTTGAGGATACAATTTTAGTATGGTGTGCCATTTCGGAAGCCGGATATATCTCACAGCCGTACATTGGTCGTGTTCGAGGAGAAGCCTTAACTGCACAACTTTATATTCAAAGATGCCTTTTAAAATTGCATCAATTTTTAAATACACATCACGCCAAGGATGATATAATTTTTTGGCCTGATCTAGCTTCATGCCATTACGCCAGAATAACTAAGGACTGGTATAACGAAAACAACGTAGACTTTGTTCCGAAATTGGACAATCCTCCCAATGTACCTCAAACTCGACCAATAGAAGAATTTTAGTCAATATTGACCAGAAAAGTGTACGACAAGGGATGGGAAGCTGCAATTGAAGAACAATTACGACGTCGCATTTACCAAAAGATTCGACAAATCGATCCAGATATTCTAGATGTTGACCAGAGGATGATGATCAAAAGTCAAAAGAAAATTAAGGGCCATTATCAATAATTTAAATGTTACATATTAATTGTTATACTTATTGTTAATTGTTGTAATAATTAGTTTAATAAGTAAAAGAATTTTTAAAAAGTTATCAGTATTTAAAAATTTTCTCGAAACTTTAGGATCGTACGTTATACAAGCGACATACTTATGTTACAGTTAGAGTTACACAGTTTCGGAGTTACACAGATACAGTTACATAGATAGTAAGAAGTGAGGAGTCCGGGCAGTTTAATATACAGACGCTGTTGAGCCAGTTGAGTATATAGACAGTGTGGAGGTCGGATAAAATATAAATAAATTGTGACATAAATAGTCAAAATAAATAATCAGTAATATAGTGTATATAAATAGTCGTGTTAGTTATTTAAATAAATCTTAGTATTAGTGTTAAACTAGTTAATTATATTCTTAATCTTAATTAGTATTTAATATTAGTTTAACCGTAGTAATCGTTATTGTTATTATCTTTTAAATATATTAATTTGCAATATGAAAATTTTACCACTGTATTTTCTAAGGTCCACAAAAGTACAAAACAAGTAGACATCATCAATACATGAGTTTATTTCTACAGAACAATATTACTGCCAGTATTTTTGATAATATTACTAACAATATTCCAGATCGTGTATGGTCGTCTTTACTGAGTCCTCCTTGACGTGCAACGTCTTAATATAAACGCATTCGCATTTGTATTGGCTATAGCAATAGTAATTAAAGAGTGAAATAATTCTTTGATACTCCGAGCAATAATTTCTCGTTTATGAAATGTTTATAGCTTGCTAATGATAGCTGTGAAGTGTAAGAAGGAAATTGGATATAATCGGAGAGGGTGAGAGAGGTATATGTATCTATCTCTCTTGCCCATTACACCTACAGCCAGCCTGAAAAACGACTACGATCAATAGTATTTAAAACTGAGACACTGAGAATATTTTCAAGATATCGATATGTTTAATAATAATTAATATACGTGCGTCAAAATTAATTAATAAAGTTTTATTGAAAAAAGGTACAACATTTTTACCTCCCGCTACCCTTGGTAAGGGAGGTATAGGGACCGTGCTAAAAATCGCATATCGAGATTTTGGTAAATGAGCACATTTTAAGGTCCTTACAATCCAATTTTAACATTTTCACGATGATGTCTATGTGTATGTGTATATGTGTCTGTGGATCCTCCACTCTAACTCAAATGCTATCAATCAGAAAATTTTGAAATCTTGTATTTTGAACTTTTTCTGTATTGGAAAAAACCCATTAGATTTTGGTGAAAGTCAGATAAAATAGTTTTTCTTCTAAAAATACCTTTAAATGTTATTTTTTCGAGATTAATGTTATTATAAAAATGAAAGATTAATAATACTTTTTCTATATATTTTATGGATAAATTTATAAAATTATCTATAATTTAAATCCCAGAGCCTACGCTTTAAACAAAACAAAACTCAGTTATTCAAATGTATGTAAGTGACAGATAAATGTCACTATCAAAGAACTAATATTTGTATGTGTGTATGTGTGGATCCTCCACTCTAACTTAAATACTATTATTTAGAAAATTTTGAAACCTTGTATTTCAACTTTTTCTTTAATGGAAAAAGCTCATTAGATTTTGATGTAAATCGGATAACCGGAGTTAAAAAATACATTTAAATGTTATTTTTTCAAGACTAATGTTATTATAAAAATTTAAGATTATAAAATTTTCTATAGATTTGCATTAATACTTTTTCTATATATTTTATGGATAAATTTGTAAAATTATCTATAATTTAAATCCCAGAGCCTACGCTTTACACAAACAAAACGCAGTTATTCAAATGTATGTAACTGACAGATAAATGTCACTATCAAAGAACTAATCATTTCAAAATAATATTAGTAACGTTTTAAAAAGAAAAAAGTAAATAGAACAATAAGAAAAGGAATTCAATACAGTTTCCAGCATAAGTAAACATATAGGTATGTATTCAGATTAATAAAAATTTACGATTCACAAAAATATTTAAGCTAATCCTTATTTTTGGATTTGTGAATTCTATTCTATCCCGGTATTTAAAATCTTCATTTTATTATAGTTCCGGTGGCTCAATGGTTAGAGCAACGCCTCATGTCATGAGTCCCCTCGGGGCTCTGGGTGCGAATCCCACTAAGACATGGATGTGTGTGAATGTGAACCCACTCTGTAATTGGGATTTAATCCTGTTGAGGGGTTTAAAAAAAGGTAGTTACTTGGATTAGATTAGATTATATTTTAAGAAATAAACTGTCAAAATTAGAGTAAGATTCGCTAATCCAAAAAACTTAATCTTTTTTGTGACTTGGGCTGTAAATGGCGGGAGGTATTGTGTTAGCCACACCAGATTTTAAACGACTACGATCAATAGTATTTAAAACTGAGACACTGAGAATATTTTCAAGATATCGATATGTTTAATAATAATATATGAGCGTCAAAATATTCCTGGAATTGGTAAATAATTTTTTTTTTTTTTAAAAGTTAGAATATTTTTATATTTATTTAAGTTTGCGTGCTGCCCTAAACGTGATATTTGGCTGGCAACGTACAACTTACCATCTTTCATATTTTTGGAGATAATAAGTTTGTAATAATTTATAAAAATTACTGATGTACATAATTTTATTAATAAGTCTTTTCGTTGTTATTATAAAAAAATAAATTCTCTCTGAGAAAAATGATGCGGGCCATTTTTCTTTAGCCTGCAGCCTCGCTTGCCATCATTTTGCAAACAATATACCGCGTGTCAGCTTTAGTGCTTTGGAATTATAAGTTATGTGTTTTATAAGGGAATTCTAGGGGTTTATTTTATCGCGTCTTGACTTCGCGATGTGTTCTTGTTAAACTACCCCTGTCTACCTTTCTTGTTCCTTCATAACCGGAGAAAAATCATAGAATAAAAAGAGAGTATGATAAAAAAATCTGGTGTGGCCAACACAATACCTCCCGCCATGTACCGCCCGAGTGAAAAGAAAGATCAAGCTAATCCTTATTTTGGCAGTTAATTTCTTAAAATTTAGTCTAATCTAATCCAAGTAACTACCTTTTTTGATAATAAAATGAAGATTAAATTTTAAATACCGGGGATAAAATAGATTTTATTAATCCAAAAATGAGAATTAGCTTGAACTTTTTTGCGAATCGTTAATTTTTATTAATCTAAATACACACCTATATATTTACGTATGCTGTATTGATTTCCTTTCCTATTGTTCTATTTTTTACTTTCCGTCACCTTTAGGTAAGGAAGGTATTGTCTTTGGTCAAAAAATTCGATGATAGAATACGAATTTACTATTTTTACGATGATGTCTGTATGTGTGTACGTATGTGTGGATGTGTGTACGTGTGTGGATGTGTGTGTGTGTGTGTGTGTGTGTGTGTGTGTGTGTGTGTGTGTATGTGTGTGGGTGTGTGTGTGTGTGTTTGTGTGTAACAAAAATTTCGTCTGCGATAACTCTAATACTACAATTTCAAAAATTATAATTTTTTCGTATTCTTATTCGTTACATCCATATGCAGAGCTGATTAGATTTTGGTTACGATTAGTCAACAGGAAGTACTATCATTTGAAGATTTTAACAGTTTTTCTTGAAAAAACTATGTTAAATATCATTTTTTCACATTTAATGTTATTATAAATATTAAAGAATATTTTATTCTCTATACGATTTGACTGCATTTTATACTTCATATTAAATGGATATAGAGTTAAAAAATTATAAAGAAATTAAATTTCATAAAGTAGCCATAGCTATGGAAACAACTACTATATTAAGAAAATTCTGATAGAAAGATGTCAGTGTCAAGTAAAATTGACATAGTGTGTTTGTCTTATAATTTTACTGGAAATATAGGATCTTTTGCTATAAATTTTCAGTATGAAATTTGCATAAAATACATGCAACTGCCGGAAGGTAATGTACAAGAAATAGAATCTTTAGCAAGGAACTTTCTGTATGAAATTTATACAAAATACATAGAACTGATGGAAGGTAATGTGCTGGCCACATCAGAATTTTTTATCACTGTCAAAGGACTAATCCAGACTAATCATTTTAAATTAATAATAGTAATGTTTTAAAAAGTAAATAGAATCATAGTTATATGGAATGGTTGTTAATACAATTTCCGCAATAACTAAATATGTAAGTATGTATATTTAAATTAATAAAAATTAAACAGCGGAAGGTTTGATGTTGGCCACATCAGATTTTTTTCCGTAACATCATACCAACAATCAAGAAATACCAGTAATAAGCCAAATTCGCAGATAAGGTATTGGTATGATGTTCTATTTCCACAAGGGCTGTATTCAGGCCTTATATGCAAAAGATTTTTGGGCCCTTTTATCTCGACAGGTTTACGATGGAGGATGGGAAACCCAAAATAAGGAAGAACTTCAACGCAAAATATACAGAAATTAGGAATATCCGAAAAATCGATATAAATACTGTCCAATACCTAATGCTAGGTGTCCATAGAAACACTTAATTATTAAGTATTACAAAACTTTTAGTAAATGCATTTTGCTTACAATTTTGAGTATTAAAGGCCCATTCAGAATCAAAAAAATTAGCGGTAGTGTAAGAATTAGTGGCATCGGTAGCGTAACAAATTTATAGCAAAAATTATTTCCGTTCACAATGAAAAATTATTGAAATTATAGTTTCTAGGAATTTTTTATTATAAATTACTAGGGTGCAAGGTTGACAGTTATAGCTGTCATTTTATTTTTGCACAAAATACAACTGACATAGATGATGACTTATTAATTACACTTATCCACAAGCACTCCATTGTGTGAGATAAGCGAAGAAATTAAGGGAATTTAAAATTATTTCAAAAAAAGAAAATGCGTGGGTACAAATTGCCTTTGAAATAAGCGAAGATGATAAGTTACGTGTTCACTTTTAATTGTGCAAAGTTTATTAATAAGTCTGTTTGTTTATATAGCGCAACGTCTGAGGCACACCACAAAATGATCCTTTTTCTATTGCTCATTTTATCTGATGAAATCAGAAATCAGATGTCAATAATCGTCAAAACTGTCAAAAAAATTAAGCGGTAGCGTAGTGGCAACGTAGAAGTTTGAAGTATGTAAACTCCTACCGCTGCCATTGCCACTGCGCTACTACTAATTTTCTTAATTACCTTCCGTCACCTTTAGGTAAGGAAGGTATTGTCTTTGGTCAAAAAATTCGGTGGTGAGTTTTTGATAAATAAGCACGTTTTAGGCTCCCTAGAATACGATTTTACTATTTTTACGATGATGTCTGTATGTGTGTGTGTGTGTATGTATGTATGTGTGTCCGTGTGTGTGTGTGTGTGTGTGTGTGTGTGTGTGTGTGTGTGTGTGTGTAACAAAATTTTCGTCTACGATAACTTCCATACTACAATTCTAAAAATTATAAATCTTTCGTATTTCTCTTCGCAACATCCATGTGAAGAGCTGATTAGATTTTGGTTAGAATTGGACAACCGGAAGTACCCTCATTTGAAGATTTTAACAGTTTTTCTTGAAAAAACTATGTTAAATATCATTTTTTCACATTTAATGTTATTATAAATATTAAAGAATATTTTATTTTCTATACGATTTGATTGCATTTTATACCTAATATTAAATGGATATAGAGTTAAAAAATTATAAAGAAATTAAATTTCATAAAGTAGCCATAGCTGTGGAAACAGCTACTATATTAAGAAAATTTTGATTGAAAGATGTCAGTGTGAAGTGAAATTGACATAGTGTGTTTGTCTTATAATTTTATTGGAAATAGGTATAGGATCTTTTGCTTTCTGTATGGAATTTGTATAAAATACATACAACTGCTTTAAGGTAATGTACAAGAAATAATAATAATAAATCTTTTATTTCTGCAGATACATTACACTGTATATAGAAAACGTCACAAAATAATAATTTTCTGAATAAAAATTGCATAAAATACATGCAACTGCCGGAAGGTAATGTACAAGAAATAGAATATTTAATTTAGCAAGGAACTTTCCGTATGAAATTTGTACAAAATACATAGAACTGACGGAAGGTAATGTGCTGGCCACATCAGATTTTTTTTGGATGTGAACGAATACATTTGCTATAACGCATTCAATCTTTTACCCAGGCCACTACCACTGCCACTACGTTAATTTTTTTGTTGTGAATAATACTTAACACACCTTATACATATATGTTTATACAATCCTTAAAACTAAGTACACATAGACCTCCACTAAATCAAATCGCAATATTAGCAATTATTCACTTAATCATCCCAATCCATACAAACCATCCATCATTTCCCGCCCTTATTTTGGGGTTGGCAACCAGTCACGTGACAACACGTGCCCCACACGTGCCGGTTATGGAGATTACGCTAATAGTGTTGTTAATCCGTTTGATACAAACCCCATAGACGTTGGTAGCTATGTGAGATCTATTCGCACGGCGAGGGGATGATATGCAATTACTTGTGTTTTATTTTCATCCCTTATTGTGCTTTTGTAGCCACTTTAGAGGAAATGATAGGAGATGTTATAGTTATTGTGGTAAGAAAGGCTGTAAAGGAAATTGGGATGATTTGGAGTTTTATTTCAGAAGATTTTTGTCAGTAACACTTTCGCAAATTGGGTGGGAAATTGGATTCATTTTCTATATTATGACTATAACACATTAGAGATAAATTTTGGCCAAAAACTTACAGCCTTCGCAAAAAAACTATCATACTCTTAAAAGCTATCATCAGTAAAGTTTGGACATCTTATAAAACCTAAGCAAATGGTGAGAAATTTCTACAAATTTCTTTCGACTAGTTTAAAATATAGAAAAAACTAAATATGTTATTCAAGTATTCCGCCATGTAATATTGGGTTACATTGGCTTTATTAGTAAAACCAGGTTTAGGGTCGGCCCAAGCTACAGGCAAGCCAGGCGACCGCCTAGGGCAGGGATGGCGAACCAATGGCACGCGACACAATATTTTGGGTACGTCACTGATTACAAAATTCATTATGATGCACTACGAAAAAAAGTATGAAGTAGGTATTATATGACGAGCGAATGCGAGTGATCCCTACGCTAGGGAATGTTCGGGTGCGGTGCGCGGGCTGCGATTTGAAAAAATATATCAACGATTTAGAAATACATGAGAAACCAGACGAAGATCAACTTACTGAAGAATTTATTTCTGTGATTGATTCTTCAATCAAGGAATTTTCAGCGAGATTTTCTCAGTTCAAAGAATTATCGGAAATACTCAAGTTTATTATGTACCCTGATGTGGCGTCATTTGATAAACTGAATTTGTCCCAATTCAATTAATTGAAAATTGAAGAATTTGAAATGCAGCTGATAAATTTCCAGTCTAGTTCAATATGGATTCAAAAATTTATTGAAACAAGGAAAGAGTTAGAATTAATTAAAACAGAAAGATTGACTAGTAATATAAGTGAAAATGCTAATAACAAAATTTTAGAAACATGGAAAGCGTTACCAGACACATTTAATTATTTGAAGAAGCTGGCTCGTGCTATTTTAACAATATTTTCATCAACCTATGCCTGCGAGTCATTATTTTCAGAGATTGATAACATTAAAGACTCGGTTAGAAACCGATTGACAGATGACCTCAGTTCAGCATGCATTCTGCTAAAAGTAACATCTTACAACCCTAACATATGTTATTTGTCACCTAATCTGCAAGAACAGAAGTCTACAAATTTTACTTTAATTTAAATTACGCGTATAATTGAAACATTGCAAAATGTTCCTATTTTTTTGTAGTAAATAAAGAGTTTTGAGTTGATAGTATTTATTATTATTATTTTCCCAATAATCACAAAGTCAAAATTATTTGATGGCACGTCTATGACCTCATTAAACATTTCTTTAGAAAAATGGCACGTTGATACGTAAAGGTTCGCCATCCCTGGCCTAGGGCAAAATTTGTTTTAGAGCAACATTTTTTCAAACCATTTTTTGCAAAATAAATTAAAAATCAAATTATAAGTTTATTGACTCGTCCAGTGTGTAGCTTTAATCATAATGCTGACAATTCCAGTTGCAGCAAACTTATATTAATTAAATCCTATTTATATTTTTTTACGTTATACTAAGAAAGAAGAAAGGTTAAATTCGTTGGGGATTATATCATTTAAAAACATTGTCATATCAAATACTGAAAAAGTAATTGTTGTTCAGGAAATCTATTGAAAAATATCCCCAACATAAAAAAAAAATGCATTACAAAAGAGTTTATATGGAATCCTGTACAGAAAAATATACTGATGCAGCAGCCCCTCGCTAAGTTGGAAAAAGGCGACATATTTTGTTTTTTAACATTTTTCTTGAAATTGGTGATCCGTATCAAAATTTTATACAAAACAAGATTCTTATATTTTTTACCTAGGATGAACCGTTAAAGAGTTAAATTAGATTTTCCGAATTGCAAAAGTTGGTTTTCATTGTGCCAAAAGTATACGGTCTCGATAGAAGCTAAATCTGAACAAGATGACCCTTGAAATACCAGTCGAACTATTATAATATATATTTAAATATTATATATGATATTTAAATAACTTACATTTCGTACGAGTTTGGTCGTTCTGGCATCAAGGAATCTGAAACAAAAATGACAAAATTTATACAGGTGTCTCACAACTCGCGCCCCAGAGCGAATGAGGAAACACGAGACTGCACTCGGATGTGTAATTTCGAAGAAAAAGAAATCTAGCTTAAAAGATATTCGAGAAAAGACGTCTTAAAATTGACTAATCAGAGACCTACACCTTTAACGTGTGTTTGCCGTAATTTTACGTTACTATGGTTTTATACAAATCGAATCTTTTTTAAAATGTGTGGGCGACTGTAGTTTTCGAAAAACGTCAGTGTCAAATTAAATTAACAACCACCATTTGTTGTTTTAATCTCAAAGAATTCAAATGACAATAATATTTTCGTGTAACACATTTTACACAGCTGCTACAATACGTTGCACTGTAAGATATAAATGATGATCTCGGATGACACTTTCGCTAACCTAAATTTGTTGACAGTGAAAAGTCAACTCTAAAGTGTCAAAATTACAGTAAAGCAAACAAATTTTGTAACTCACTAGTAGTACTTTTAAAACCTAGCAACCAGTTTTATTTTGTAATAATATCATCACACCTCAAGATGTCCTTCCGGGATTGGTGGATTAAAAAGTCTTGTAACTCCGTTGTACAAGCAGCCGCAAATTATTTTCTTCTATTTGTTGGCAACCTATTGTCGTCGGCAAGTGTCAGTTTCGTCTGGGGCGCGAGTTGTGAGACAGCCTGTATTAGTATATAAAGTATACAACATAGAAGCCCAAATTCATATTAGTTGGGCTGGTTAACAATATTTTAACGTATGGCACGTTACTTACATAACACCCTGTATAATTTAACCCTTTGAGTCCTAGTCACAATCACGTAATAGCACTCAAAACCAAATAAACACATTTTCCTCAAAAGAGTTACAATTTCTATGCCCAATTCTGTTTTGGAGCAACATAACTCAAAAATAGGTACAGATACAAACTTGTGGGTGTCAGAAATTTCTGTTAAGGCCCATTCAGAATAAAAGAAATTAGCGGTAGTGTAAGAATTAGTGGCATCGGTAGCGTAAGAAATTTATAGTAAAAATTATATCCGTTCACAATGAAAAATTATTGAAATTATAGTTTCTAGGAATTTTTATTATTTATTACTAGTGTGCAAAGTTGACAGTTATAGCTGTCATTTTATTTTTGCGCAAAAGGCAACTGACATAGATGATGACTTATTAATTACACTTATCCACAAGCACTCCATTGTGTGAGATAAGCGAAGAGATTAAGGAAGTTTAAAATTATTTCAAATAAAGAAACTACGTGGGCACAAATTGCCTTTGAAATAAGCAAAAATTGTAAGTTACGTGTTCACTTTTAATTGTGCAAAGTTTATTAATATTTGTTTATATAGCGCAATGTCAGAGGCACACCACAAAATGATCCTTTTTCTATTGCTCATTTTATCTGATGAAATCAGAAATTAGATGTCAATAAATGTCAAAAAAATTAAGCGGTAGCGTAGTGGCAACGTAGAAGTTTGGAGTTTGCAAACACCTACCGCTGCCATTGCCACTGCGCTACTACTAATTTTCTTAATTTTTGGATGTGAACGAATACATTTGCTATAACGCATTCAATATTTTACCCAGGCCACTACCACTGCCACTAATTCTACCGCTACCTTAATTTTTTTGTTGGGAATGATACTTTACACAATAAGGGTCTCCATCTTAATTAAAAATAAACTTTAAACTACCCCTAATTTTTTTACATATTTGTAACATATCCTCCTTTATATTTCTCCAATATATTCCCAATTTCTCTACCCCTTGGCAAGACACCTCGAACAAGATACCTCCCCCTTGCCCCTGAACAACTCCTAAGCCCCGTACGCTACCCCAGCTACCCCCTACCCATTGCAGGCGTTGGAAGCAGCCTGTGAAACTGCCACCGTGTGGCCAGAATACAAATCAGCACCAGTTAACTTACAACGATAACCGTACGCAGACTTACACCCCCTGTCTCTCCATAAGCGAGAGAGAGATGGATAGACAGCCAGAGAGGTTAGTTAGGTGGTAAAAGAGTTGGAAAGAGCTATACTTTGTCCTGGGATCGACTTACAAATGAATTGATTTTTAATTAATTATTTGGGGAGTGTTTGAGGGTCCGTAACCCAAAAATGGGTAGAGATAAAAAGATGGGGATATCATAAATGGATTCTTTGAACATTTTTACATAAGTGTACCTATTTTTAATTATTTTGAATGATTAGTTCAATTTTAATTTAAAAGTTTTGAGTAAGCGGTAATTCCACAAAAAGTATAAAATTTGTATTTTTTTATTTTTTTGTTAAATATATACCCATTAAAATTATTGGATAAAAATTGGTATACATATGTATTCGAACCCAAAAAATAGATTTTTGTTGAAATTAAAGCCTAATCTGCTACACTTAAATGGGTAGGTATTTGCTACCCAAAACTGGGTAGATATATAGCTTTGCAGATATCATCAATCTTTTCTACATATTTTTTTATATAACCACACCAATTTTCAAAATTTTTGCTTTACTAGTTCAAATTCAACAAAAAAAAATCTGATGTGGCCAGCACATTACCTTCCGTTAGTTCTATGTATTTTGTATAAATGTCATACAGAAAGTTCCTTGCAAAAGATTATTATATTTCTAGTACTTTACCTTAAGGCAGTTGTATGTATTTTATACAAATTCCATACAGAAAGTTTCTAGCAAAAAATCCTATATTCCCAGTAAAATTATAACACATACATACTGTCAACTGCACTTGACAGTGACACCTTTCAATCAGAATTTTCTTAATACAGCAGCTGTTTCTAGAGTTATAGCATAACTGGCTAATATATGATATTTGATTTCTTTATAATTTTTTAACTCTGTATCCATTTAATATGAGTTATAAAATACATTCAAATCGTAGAGAGAATAAAATGTTCTTTAGTATTTATAATAACATTAAATGTGAAAAAATTATATTTAACATCGTTAAAATCTTCAAATGAGGGTACTTCCGGTTGACGAATTACAACCAAAATCTAATCAGCTCTTCACATGGATGTAACGAAGAGGAATACGAAAGAATTATAATTTTTAGAATTGTAGTATTAGAGTTATCGCATTAGTAAATTTTGTCATACACACACACACACACGCGCGCGCGCACGTACACACACACACACATACACACGCACACACACACACACACACACACACACACACACACACACACACACACACACACACACACACATACACACAGACATTATCGTAAGAATAGTAAAATCGTATTCTAGGGACCCTAAAACGTGCTTATTCATCAAAAACTCACCACCGATTTTTTTGATCAAAAACAATACCTTCCTTACCTAAAGGGAAATTGGACATAGTCACTGTAACGAATTTGGCTGAAATTTTGAAGATGAGACGAGAGAGCCTACCATTGGGAGCGTGCTAGGAATTGAAAGAACAATCAGAAATTGATCTAGATTTTTTGTAAGCTCTCCCAAGCATTGCTGCTGGTTTCCATAAAAGGAAAAAGAATTTGATGTTACCACGTTGCTTTTTAATGTCCGCCGTTTCAAAATGGCCGACTACGTCAAACAGTAAACACTTAGATGTTTCCCCAAGGATGACGCTTAAGCAACAGATCCAAAAGGGTGCCTAGAAAATATTTCTAGAAGGAGAGGTCGAAACTAGAGCCCTTTTGGTTACCTCCTCGTATATAAAACGGTGGATATTTGTTTTAAAAGCATTTCCATTTTTCAAAAGTAGATTCAAGGAGTTTTGATCCAACAACAAACCATATATCTCTCCCAATGAAATTCTTGTTTATTCCCTTGGTTTCGTGGTCGCTTTCGCTGTGATTTTCTCTACGCACGTCCATGCATAACTAAACACCGTGAGGTGTATAAGCAATACACACCGTAACCCAGCAGTGAGAAATGGAATGGCGGATGGGATGTAAATTCGGGAATTCAACGTGCGTCGCGACGCTTCGCTTGCGATGCGAGGACGCAAACGCTTGTCGACTCAGCGAGAAGAACGAATCAAACTGAGCTGACGACGACAGCAAGGTACAGTCGACCAGGCAAATAGCAGACGAGGTAGAAACTCGATAGAGAATAGCGCTGATACAAGAATTTTTATATGCCTTGTAAATAATAAATTTCAAAAAAAATTTGGTGTGGCCAACACAATACCTCCCGCCATGTACCGCCCGGGTGACAATAAAGATTAAGGTAATCCTTATTTTTGGATTAGCGAATTTTACTCTAATTTTGGCAGTTTATTTCTTAAAATTTAGTCTAATTTAATTCAAGTAACTACCTTTTTTGATAATAAAATGAAGATTAAATTTTAAATGCCGGGATAAAATAGAATTCACAAATCCAAAAATGAGAATTAGCTTGAACTTTTTTGCGAATCGTTAATTTTTATTAATCTAAATACATACCTACATATTTACATATGCTGTATTCATTTCCTTTCCTATTTTCTATTTACTTTTTTCTTTTTAAAACGTTACTATTATTAATTTGAAATAATTATTTCCTTGACAGTGACATTTATCTGTCAGTTACATACATTTGAATAACTGCGCAACCAAGGAATTTTGTTTGTGTAAAGCGTAGGCTCCGGGATTTAAATTATAGATAATTTTATAAATTTATCCATAAAATATATAGAAAAAGTATTAATGCAAATCTGAAGAAAATTTAATAATCTTTAATTTTTAAAATAACATTACTATCGAAAAAATAACATTTAAAGGTATTTTTCGAAGAAAACCTATTTTGAGCTTCTTGTAAAGTGCCATTTCCGATTATCCAATTTACACCAAAATCTAATGGGCTCTTTCCAGTACAGAAAAAGTTCGAAATACAAGGTTTCAAAATATTCTGAATAATAGTATTTGAGTTAGAGTGGAGGATCCACACACACACACATACACATATACACACATACATACAGACATCATCGAGAAAATGTTAAAATTGGATTCTAGGGACCTTAAAACGTGGTCATTTACCAAAATCTTGATATGCGATTTTTAGCACGATCCCTATACCTCCCTTACCAAGGGTAGCGGAAGGTAAAAATAGGTGGTAGCGTGAATGGTGATTATGAAATGACTAGGAAGGAGATGGCAGATGACTAGCAGTGTTTTAACTTTGTCAATCGCTGATTTAAGAGAAAACTACTTCAAATCACAGTTACAGATATTAATTGTATGGTATGACTAGCGACTGAAAGTTGACGTTTATATTATTTAATAGATGTGGTTTCTTTTGAAAATATTTCCCTATATTTGATTTGAAAGGAAACTGACCCTTATGTATTCCGTTACAGAAGATTCGAATTGTACTCAATACCAGGAGGCATTTAATATGACCTTAGCAACAGGATTCAGAGTTGTATTTAAAAAAATTAATACCGCAAATTCTAGGTCGTTTGTCTCAAGTGTAAGCAACCCTCGAGTCGGAATTACTGTTACTTTAGAAAATATAAAAATACTTGTACTTCAAGTACATTTAGAAACATTAAGATACTTGGTACTTGTACTTCAAGATATGACTAGCATATGAAAGTTGATGTTTAGATTATTTAATAGATGTGGTTTCTTTTGGACCCTATATTTGATTTGCAAGAAAACTGAACCTTATGTATTTCGTTAGAGAAGATTAGAATTATACGCAATACCAGGAGGCATTTAAAATAACCTTAGCAACAGGATTCAGGGATGAATTTAAAAAATTTAATACCGCAAATTCTAGTTCGTTCGTCTCAGATATAAGCAACCCTCGAGTCGGAATTACTGTTACTTTAGAAAATAGAAAAATACTTGTACTTCAAGTACATTTAGAAACATTAAAATACTTGGTACTTGTACTTTAAGGTATGACTAGCAAATGAAAGTTGACGTTTAGATTATTTAATAGATGTGGTTTCTTTTGCACCCTATATTTGATTTAAAAGAAAACTGAACCTTATGTATTCCGTTACAGAAGATTAGAATTGTACTCAATACCAGAAGGCATTTGAAAAGACCTTAGCAACAGGATTCAGGGATGTATTTAAAAAAATTAATACCACAAAATCTAGTTCATTCGTCTCAAGTGTAATCAACCCTCGAGTCAGAATTACTGTTAGAGAAATTAAAAATAATTCTATTTCACAGAATTGCCAAACTAAATAGTTTAAAGATCAAAATATTTTGTTATAATCAACATAAACGAAAATTATTTAAAATATTTTAAACGCACCCCTGTTTTGATATTCAGTTACCCTAATCGGCCATCTATTTTCAGCCAGACA
Organism: Harpalus rubripes; assembly: GCA_963082715.1. Taxonomy (NCBI): domain Eukaryota; kingdom Metazoa; phylum Arthropoda; class Insecta; order Coleoptera; family Carabidae; genus Harpalus; species Harpalus rubripes. Next base: position 1,180,893 of record OY720462.1, read on the forward strand.
TAGTAATATATTTCTGTGCTTTCCTAGTCCAGTATTTAAATGGGTTCATGCAAAAATGTCATACCTAAATATTTCGTACAATTCTATTCTTCTTTAAGGTTTCAAAAGAAACCACATCTATAAAATAATTTAAACGTCAACGTCAACATAGGATCGTAAATACCATGCTATTTTGTAGTTTACCGCGTCATTACGAACACAGGTAGATTTGCAAATATCTTGAAACACACCAATCTAATATAGGCGATGTAACTCAATACTAACGGCGGAATATTTGAAAAACAAATTCAGTTTTTGTAAGTTTAAAGCATATATTTTAAACTAGTTGAAATAACACCATTTGCGTAGGTTTTTTAAGTTTTTTTGGCTAATATTAGTCAATACTATATGCCCTTAGTTTGTAATCTAAGTTGGGAAACATCCTGTATAAAATATATCTAAAAAACAGTATCTACGGTTTTATTTATAAAAAAATTTGAGGAAATTGTGATGAATCTATATACCTTATTAGTTTGTCTAGTTCTGTCTTTTTACTAAAGTCTATATTTATCTATCCGCTTTATAATTTCCTATTCTAGATTATAGTCGTTGCTTAAAATTACCTTCATGGTATTTAATTTCTCTAAAACTAGCTTAAAATTTCAGGCGTCGTTAAGAATCCATCAAATGCTTCCCATATGTCGTTAGTCATTAGATTACAAGAATAGTTAACCCGTCTTAAATTATAGGATTAAAAATATATCATCTACTTATCTACTATATCAGTATATGACTATATCCGAACCGTGGATAGAACAAGATTTATTTTGGAATCTATGGATGAAGAGTTATACTTTTCTGGTCAACTGTAACAAACACAATAAAATAAACGGACAACGAATTACTATGATTGTATTGTGACGTGACAATTGACAAGCGGTTTAAGGCGATATTCCATGTGTCTTGATGGCCGTCCAGGACCTAAAGCTACGTTTACACAACACAACGAAATATTCGTCAGGGATGACAAAATATTTCATTGGATTTCGGGCACAATTATTATTTGTAATATTACTGTTAAATTTAACAATAGACTTTTTGAAATTAGCAGCTGTCTCTTTCTATCGCTTTAAATAGTAAGTAAAATGGCGCCAACAAACGCCAATTGGGCTGTCAAACGAAACGACAAAAATATTGCAGCACTAAAACACCTATATTCTGGGTAAAAATTTGCATCGTTAGACATTTTAGCTTCAATAAAAGCTTTTATAACTTTTCGACAAGTTTTACCTCCCGCTACCCTTGGTAAGGGACGTATAAGGATCGTGCTAATAATATGCATATGGAGATTTTGGTAAATGACCACGTTTTAAGGTTCCTAAAATCCAATTTTAACATTTTCACGATGATGTGTGTGTGTATGTGTGTATGTGTGTATGTGTGTATATGTGTGTGTGTGTGTGTGTGTGTGTGCGTGCGTGCGTGCGTGTGTGTGTTTGTGTGTGTATGTGTGTGTGTGTGTATGTGTGTGTGTGTGTGTGTGTGTGTGTGTGTGTGTGTGTGTGTTTGTGTATGTGTGTGTGTGTATGTATGTGTGGGTGTGTGTGTGTATGTATGTGTGGATTCTTGACACTAACTCAAATATTATCATTCAAAGAATTTTGAAACCTTGTATTTACCTATACGTTATTCTAATATGGAAAGAATACCTTTATATGTTTTTTTTGAGATTTGTGTTATTATAAAAATTAAAGATTATTAAATTTTCTACAGGTTTGCATTAATACTTTTCCTATATATTTTATGGATAAATTTATAAAATTATCTTTAATTTAAATCCCGGAGTCTACGCTTTAAACAAACAGCAAACACAACTCCTTGGTTACGCAGTTCATATATCAAATGTATATAACTGACAGATAAATGTCGCTGTTAAAAAACTAATCATTTCAAATTAATAATAGTAACGTTTTAAAAAGAAAATAGTAAATAAAAACATAGTTATATGGAATGAGACTTCATACAGTTTTCAGCATAAGTAAATATATAAGTATGTATATTTGAATTAATAAAAATTAAATGGCGGGAGGTATTGTGTTGGCCACATCATATTTTTCTAAAGTTGTCACACTTTAATGCCCATATTCATAAATACTTGTAAATATTTTAAACGCTTCGTTATAATTTTTACCCAATAAAAATAAAAACAGTCGACATTGATATAGAAATCGAAATGTAATTTGTCATATTTGATTCTATTGTCAAAAATTATGACGAGCCGTTTTGAAACTTTGCATGAATATGGGCATAGGTCTAAATTTGAAAAAACAAACGCCATGGAACTCGACAAGGAAGCAAGTAACCATAGCTCCCGCTAATTGTTCTTACTATGCGCAGATCCCCATTGCGCATATCTCATTCTGTCTATTTAAATTGAAAAGGTCTATTACCTATTAATTTAAATAAATAAGTTTTTAGTTTAACATGAAATTACAAATAAGAAAAAATAAATAAATAAACAAATATATCATCACGGCTTATTACCCATTGCTGGGTGTGCCAATCTGCTTTGTACACAGATATTGGTAATGATGAAATATTTGCACCGTGCGGGCGCTTACCAGGCGTCACCTCACGGGCACTCATTGCTGGCGTGGAGAGTGCACCGCAGGGGTCAATTTTGTGCCGTTTAAAATTCCAAAAAATATTTGGCGTCGGTCGGGATCGAACACCCTGTTCCCCAGAATCGCATCTGGGACTCAGGCACGCGGCCACGAGACCAAATTACAAATAATAATAAAAATAAATTAACCTAGCTTAACAGATAAATCGCTAATATTACCCATACTTTATTTCACGTAAGAAAATAGTGATGGGAAGATAGATGCAGTTTGATCTTGTTTTTTGATTGAATAATACCCCGATATTATCAAATCAAACAAGAAGATCAAACTGTACCGATCTTCCCACCACTATTTTCTTACGTGAAATGAAGTATAGTTAATTTTCAGTTTCAAATCATTATCAACAATTTCATACATAATTTCAGCCTTCACCAAGCATGTAAAATTAATATTGCTTATTGATTCAGATGTAGAATTTTTACGAAAGTATGATTTTACGTTATGGTCTATGTATATATGCCATTATATTCCTACAAAATCTGATCATATATTTTCCGATTTTTCTGAAGTTTTTTCCCTATGTGAGAGAGACTTTCTGTTGTCCATTAAGGGTCAAGCGTAGCAATCGCGTCCAGCCTATAGGGACAGTTTACAGCGAATCAAATCCGCAATAAAGCAAACGGTATCACGCCACACACTTGTCTTTCATAGCCCTAGCATAGCACCCTTCGATCAAAAATATACATCCCTCAATCCCATTTGTATACATGGAAACTCGAATTTTATTATTCCGATGTGGAACAGTTGGAATATTTGAATTTAGCTGACAAAGGTAATTCTTTTATTGGACACGGAATAAATGGGTTGATTTGAATAGATTCAAGTTGTTTCTATTACCTATAAATAAGATTGTATGCTTATTGCTGCTGTAGTACAATTAACTGAAAGTCCCAAAGTTCTCATGACGATGGTTCCAAATATATATATATTTTTTAAATTGTGCTAGCAATGATTCCGCTTAATATTAATATTTGCCTAAATGCACTTGATTTTTCCCATTAATAACATTGGGTTTTGACACATTTTGGAACTTTATTTTTTCCAAGCCAATAGAAGGTTTAAAAAATCTGGTGTGGCGAACACAATACCTCCCGCCATTTACAGCCCGAGTCACAATCCTTATCCGTAATCCAACTAACTACCTTTTTTTAAAACCCCTCAACAGGATTAAATTCCAATTACAGAGTGGGTTCACATTCACACACATCCATACCTTAGTGGGATTCGAACCCAGCGCCCCGAGGGCACTCATGACATGAGGCGTTGCTCTAACCATTATCCAATAAAATGAAGATTAAATTTTAAATACCGGGATAGAATAGAATTCACTAATAAAAAAATGAGGATTAGCTTAAACATTTTTGTGAATCGTTAATTTTTATTAATCTAAATACATACCTACATATTTACTTATGCTGGAAACTGTATTGAATTCCTTTTCTATTGTTCTATTTACTTTTATCTTTTTAAAACGTTACTAATATTATTTAGAAATGATTAGTTCTTTGATAGTGACATTTATCTGTCAGTTACATACATTTGAATAACTGCGTTTTTTTTTTCAAAAAAAAACCTCTCAACAGGAATAAATCCCAATTACAGAGAGGTTTACATACACAAACAGCCATGCCTTAGTGGGATTCGAACCCAGGACCCCTAGCATACTCATGACTGAGAGCCGTTGCTCTAACCATTGAGCCACCGGAGTCGTTTTGTTTGTTTAAAGCATAGGCTCTGGGATTTAAATTATAGATAATTTTATAAATTTATCCATAAAATATATAGAAAAAGTATTATTGCAAATCTATAGAAAATTTAGAACATTTAATAACCTTTAATTTTTCTAATAACATTAATCTCGAAAAAATGACATTTAAAGGTATTTTTAGAAGAAAACACACATACACACAGACATCATTGTAAAAATGTTAAAGTTAGATTCTAGGGACCTTAAAACGTGGTCATTTACTAAAACCTTGATATGCGATTTTTAGCACGAACCCTATTCCTCCCCCTTACCAAGGGTAGCGGGAGGTAAAAAGCCACTCAATATTGGAATATATACTGGAATGACCCGAGAATACTTCGCCAAATTTAAAGCCCTAATCATTATTATTAAGATAATTGTAGATGGTTAAGCAATTTACTCCATGGGAATTAAGAATAATGATTGGGACTTCAAATTTTGCCCATATATTCTCGGGTCATTCTAGTATATATTCCAATATTATTTAAATGGGAAAACATTCAACTCCAGATTCATACTTCTTCCAACTACATGTATTCTCTCTATCATTCTTCATAGTTGCTCTTCATTTTCACCTAAAACAACTACATCATCTGCATACGCTAACGCAAGCACAATACTTTCACCAATATGTACACCATCCGTTTCACTCAATGCTCTTCGCAACAACACATCCATATACAAGTTAAACAACCACGGAGACATACCACAGCCCTGTTTCACACCAACATTTATACGAAACCAATCACTTAACCTACCATCTATTCTTACAACAGCCTCACTACCCTCATACAATGCTCGAATCGCTCCCAGCCAGTTTCCATTCACGCCATACTCCCTGAGTACATCCCATAAAACATCTCGAAGAACATTATCATTATTATATAATAATACGAAAAATAATTAAAGGAATAACATTTTTTCTGCAGTGTTGTACTATTTAAAACTCAATTACATCCACCCCGATTGAAATTTGGTGGCGCTGTGAAAAACCAAATATGGTAGTATTTTGATAAAAGCAATCTCCAGTGAGCAAATTTAAAGCAGAGAATAATAAAGCAATCAGTGTGTTGTCAAACGCGGGTTATTTACCGAGCCCATAGGAGTGATATATATTCCGGGACCGGCAAATACAACACTTTTCCAATTTAAAATGCAATACGTAAACAGCCTGCTCTCAATCAATCAACATGGACGCGACAGCGCAGAGATCTAGACGCTTGCGAAAACAATTGCCAGATCATATCAAAACAGAAACGGATTACAATATATTTTTCCTATTTCGCGAACACAAACTGAATTTTCTACAAATATTTTTGCCAAAAACATAATTACAATGAATAATTTTGTACTCGTATTACAATAATGGTGTATTCACAAATAAAAATTAGGTTTAGATTTATGGTTTATACTTTAGATTTAAAGACTTTGACCGCATATTATATAATGACTCCATTCACACTTCAGAATTTAGTGTCTCTAAATCCAAATCATAAAGCTTAACATTGCAAGGTCCAAAATTTAGGTTTATGATTTAGTTTGACGTCACAAACTTCACCAATGAGAACGAGTCTGAAATGATATAGATATATACACCCATCTTTATTTAGTATCCACTTGGTGGATTTGGCTTTTTAAACAAATGCGAGAAGAACATGGAGACTGTCATAACTTAATATACCGATATTTTAATTTTGTTCTTGAAGCATTTACACAGATGTCTGTACATATCAAAACAAATTTTCGGGTAATTTAAACTTACATTTATGAATGACTTAAGGTACATTCACAAATAAAAATTAGGTTTAGATTTATGGTTTATACTTTAGATTTAAAGACTTTGGCCGCATATTATATAATGACTACATTCACACTTCAGAATTTAGGGTCTCTAAATCCAAATCATAAAGCTAAATATTGCCAGGTCCAAAATTTAGGTTTATGATTTAGTTTGACGTCACAAACTTCACCAACGAGAACGAGTCTGAAATGATATAGATATATACACCCATCTTTATTTAGTATCCACTTGGTGGATTTGGCTTTTTAAACAAATGCGAGAAGAACATGGAGACTGTCATAACTTAATATACCGATATTTTAATTTTGTTCTTGAAGCATTTACACAGATGTCTGTACATATCAAAACAAATTTTCGGGTAATTTAAACTTACATTTATGAATGACTTAAGGTACATTCACAAATAAAAATTAGGTTTAGATTTATGGTTTATACTTTAGATTTAAAGACTTTGGCCGCATATTATATAATGACTACATTCACACTTCAGAATTTAGGGTCTCTAAATCCAAATCATAAAGCTAAATATTGCCAGGTCCAAAATTTAGGTTTATGATTTAGTTTGACGTCACAAACTTCACCAACGAGAACGAGTCTGAAATGATATAGATATATACACCCATCTTTATTTAGTATCCACTTGGTGGATTTGGCTTTTTAAACAAATGCGAGAAGAACATGGAGACTGTCATAACTTAATATACCGATATTTTAATTTTGTTCTTGAAGCATTTACACAGATGTCTGTACATATCAAAACAAATTTTCGGGTAATTTAAACTTACATTTATGAATGACTTAAGGTACATTCACAAATAAAAATTAGGTTTAGATTTATGGTTTATACTTTAGATTTAAAGACTTTGGCCGCATATTATATAATGACTACATTCACACTTCAGAATTTAGGGTCTCTAAATCCAAATCATAAAGCTAAATATTGCCAGGTCCAAAATTTAGGTTTATGATTTAGTTTGACGTCACAAACTTCACCAACGAGAACGAGTCTGAAATGATATAGATATATACACCCATCTTTATTTAGTATCCACTTGGTGGATTTGGCTTTTTAAACAAATGCGAGAAGAACATGGAGACTGTCATAACTTAATATACCGATATTTTAATTTTGTTCTTGAAGCATTTACACAGATGTCTGTACATATCAAAACAAATTTTCGGGTAATTTAAACTTACATTTATGAATGACTTAAGGTACATTCACAAATAAAAATTAGGTTTAGATTTATGGTTTATACTTTAGATTTAAAGACTTTGGCCGCATATTATATAATGACTACATTCACACTTCAGAATTTAGGGTCTCTAAATCCAAATCATAAAGCTAAATATTGCCAGGTCCAAAATTTAGGTTTATGATTTAGTTTGACGTCACAAACTTCACCAACGAGAACGAGTCTGAAATGATATAGATATATACACCCATCTTTATTTAGTATCCACTTGGTGGATTTGGCTTTTTAAACAAATGCGAGAAGAACATGGAGACTGTCATAACTTAATATACCGATATTTTAATTTTGTTCTTGAAGCTTTTACACAGATGTCTGTACATATCAAAACTAATTTTCAGGCAATTTAAACTTACATTTATAAATGACAAGGTACATTCACAAATGTAAATTAGGTGTAGATTTATGGTTTATACTTTAGATTTAAAGACCTTGGCCGCATATTATATAATGACTCTATTCACTCTTCAGAATTTGAGGTCTCTAAATCCAAATCATAAAGCTAAACATTGCAAAGTCCAAAATTTAGGTTTATGATTTAGTTTGACGTCACAAACGTCACCAATGAGAACGAGTCTGAAATGATATAAATATATACACCCATCTTTATTTAGTATCCACTTGGTGGATTTGGCTTTTTAAACAAATGCGAGAAGAACATGGAGACTGTCATAACTTAATATACCGATATTTTAATTTTGTTCTTGAAGCATTTACACAGATGTCTGTACATATCAAAACAAATTTTCAGGTAATTTAAACTTACATTTATGAATGACTTAAGGTACATTCACAAATAAAAATTAGGTTTAGATTTATGGTTTATACTTTAGATTTAAAGACTTTGGCCGCATATTATATAATGACTACATTCACACTTCAGAATTTAGGGTCTCTAAATCCAAATCATAAAGCTAAACATTGCCAGGTCCAAAATTTAGGTTTATGATTTAGTTTGACGTCACAAACTTCACCAATGAGAACGGGTCTGAAATGATATAGATATATACACCCATCTTTATTTAGTATCCACTTGGTGGATTTGGCTTCTTAAATAAATGCGAGAAGAACATGGAGACTGTCATAACTTAATTGGTGAAATATAACCAATAATGCCAAGCGAATGATAGTTTCACGGCGCACAGGTGTCTTGTTGAGTACTCCTCTACCGATATTTTAATTTTGTTCTTGAAGCATTTACACAGATGTCTGTACATATCAAAACTAATTTTCAGGCAATTTAAACTTACATTTATGAATGACAAGGGACATTCACAAATGGAAATTAGGTTTAGATTTATGGTTTATACTTTAGATTTAAAAACTTTGGCCGCATATTATATAATGACACCATTCACACTTAAGAATTTAGGGTCTCTAAATCCAAATCATAAAGCTAAACATTGCAAGGTTCTAAATTTAGGTTTATGATTTAGTTTGATGTCACAATCTTCACCAATGAGAACGGATCTGAAATGATATAGATATGTACACCCATCTTTATTTAGTATCCACTTGGTGGATTTGGCTTTTTAAATAAATGCGAGAAGAACATGTTCAGTACTCCTCTATCGATATTTTAATTTTGTTCTTGAAGCATTTACACAGATGTCTGTACATATCAAAACTAATTTTCAGGTAATTTAAACTTACATTTATGAATGACTCACTTAAACCTAAACAAAAACCATAAACCTAATTTTCATTTGTGAATGCACCTTAAGGATCATTGTAATACTTGACTTTCAATATATTAATTATTTATACGTATATAAAACCTCTATCAACGCTATGAAACCATCATTAAGGACTGATTAATTCACTTAAAATTCCCCATCTATTACATCAAAAATCAATCTCTTTCAACCCTTCGAATTTAAATAATTCTTCTATTAGGTTGCTATCGGCACGTGTTATGTTTGGTGGCGTGAGCTTTGAGCTTGGAAGCTTCAGGCCGGCACGCAATCAATCACACGATATCTTCGGATTGAAAGGCATTGAATTAGCAGGAAGTGTCGCACGGAGTGATGCACTAACGCTCGTTATTCTTCGTCAGGCAACAGGAATACAGTAGGAGACGATGAAGGATCACAAGAAGCATAGACACAAAGAATAACCATAATTTTTTTCGTGTTAAATATATCATCACGGCTTGTTACCCATTTCTGGGTGTGCCAATCTGTTTATATTTGTATCGTTGAGGACGTTTACATGGCGCCACATCGCGGGCTCTTATAGCTGACGTGGAGAGAGCACCACAAAGACAAGGGTCACTTTTATTTATTTAAAATATGGAAATAATTTTGTCACCTAACATCCAAACTCAATAAATAATAATACCATGAATGTTATTAATAAACCGATGCCGATTCCTCTAAAATCCTTTTCAGTTAGACTTTGGTTGTTCTTACACTGTGGAAAAATATAAACATACAAGCCCGAACTTATAAATTATAAAAACTACACAAATGGTTACTAATTTGCACAAAATTCTTTAAAAAAATGTGGGTCTCTTATAGTCCAGAACATTTAAATAGTCCGGTGGAAAAAGATGACATAGTCATGTATACAGACAGATCCAAAACACCAAATGGAACCGGAGCAGGAATACATGGACCTAAAGGACTGAGGCACAATCAGTCGATTGGACTCGGGACTTATACGACAGTATTCCATGCAGAATTGTACGCAATTTTAACCTGCGTCAAATTACTATTAGAGAGCCACTTTAGCAACAGAAGAATCTCTATAGTAACCTACAACCAAGCCGCACTAAAAGCACTAGAATCCCGTGAGACAGAATCTGGACTTGTTCTAGAGTGCATCCACAGATTAAATGCACTAGGAGCGAGGAACAAATTGAAATTAATATGGGTACCCGGGCATTCAGAGATCGAAGGAAACCAGGTAGCAGATAGTCTGGCTAAGAAGGGGACAAGTTTTCCTTTCACAGGACCAGAACCGGCTTTCAGAATCTCAGCGGAGACAGTTAAGCTGGAAATAAAAACATTGCTGAATCAATGGCACAAGAATCACTGGTTGGAGTCACCAGGGCAGAGACACTCAAAGCTCTTCCTAAATGAACCAACCAAGAAAACAACGAAACTTTTACTCCTAATGAGCAAACAAGACGTTAGATTAATAACAGGACACTGTCTACTAAACAAACACCTACACACGATGGGACTAACACAAGAACCAACATGTAGGGGGTGTGGTGAAGAGGAAGAAACCCCGCAGCACCTTATATGTCACTGTGAAGCCTTTACGAGCAGCAGATATAATATCCTGGGGGCAGAAAAGATCCAGCAGGATATGCTAAAAGATTTAAATCTGAAGAAAACCCTGGAGTTTATTAAACAAACAGGACTTCTACAATAAGAGTAAATCTGGAGGGTACAATAGATATATAGGTCGCAGTACAGGGATCCACAGGAGACCACCTCTTGTAATATAATAATTATAGTTCAGATTTAGCTTTTATCGAAACCCTTTGCTATTGGCCCAATGAAAAACAACTTCGTAAAAATCAAGTGCGTACAATAAAATCTACTTTGCAAACCACATGAGATATGGGACAATGCCCACAGGCCTCTGTATACAATGTCTAATAGGATTAAAACTGGTAATTCTAATAACAGCGATGTATCCCATTATTAAATGGCGAAATATTTGAATAACATATTCAGCTTTTGTAAATCGATAGATATTTATAGATATTTCACACCATTTGCGTGCATATATATATATATATATATATATATATATATATATATATATATATATATATATATATATATATATATATATATGCAGTCACCGTTCAACTTTGGTTGTTGTTGTAGAGTGGAAACAGCAGAATATATATCAACTTCAAGATTTAAATTACAAAATAAAAATAATGATTTTATAAAAGTTTCGCAACTTATTTATATTTTTATTTATAATTATGAATGAACGACCAATCGCATCTTATCTAGTGACCTCAGATAACTTCCCCTGCAAGTGTTTTCAAACGACCCGACAAACAACTGAACATCTCGGCTTCTTTTGCTTTTAGTGTTATTAATAAACCCAATCAGTGAGCTGTTAATTAATAAACATAACTGTAATTTGTATTTTTCTTTATTAATAACAACAGAGATAAGCTCTTATTGGTCGATTGATTCCAGAAACTATATGACAGTTGTCGGCAACTGTTTTGATACAAACAAAACACTAATTGTTGTCCATTTCCTGTGGAGATTATATTTTTGATTGATTGACAATATGATGATTAAGTTCATAGAATTGTGTCGTTAAAAATTTCGACGGAAATGTCGAAACGGTTTTGAAAATATAAAAATTTGTTGAAATGTGTTGGAAAATTGTTATACGGCACCTGGGACAAATAATTTATCCATAAAATATATAGAAAAAGTATTAATGCAAACCTGTAGAAAATTTAATAACATTTAATGGTATTTTCGAAAAAAAAAACTATTTTGAGCTTCAAGTAAAGTACCATTCCGGGTATACTAGAATAAGCTAGAAATACCCATAGACATCATCGTGAAAATGAATCGGATTCTAGGGACCTTAAAACGTGGTCATTTACCAAACTCTCGATATGCAATTTTTAGCACGATCCCTATACCTCTCTTACCAAGGGTAGCGGGAGATACAAATAGTCATTTTTAAACTTTTTACCTTCCCTCACCTTTAGGTAAGGAAGGTATAGTCTGGTCAAAAAATTCGATGATGAGTTTTTAATCAATAAGCACGTTTTAGGGTCCCTATAGATTTTACTATTTTTACGATGATGTTTGTATGTGTGTGTGTGTATGTGTGTATGTGTGTGTGTGTGTGTGTGTGTGTGTGTGTGTGTGTGTGTGTGTAAGTGTTTGTGTGTGTAACAAAAGTTTGCTCTGCGATAACTCTAATACTGCAATTCCAAAAATTATAATTCTTTCGTATCCTTCTTCGTTACATCAATATGAAGAAAATACCATCATTTGAAGATTTTTCTTGAAAAACCATGTTAAATATCATTTTTTCACATTTAATGTTATTATAAATATTAAAGAATATTTTATTCGCGTAGGCTTCCACAGTCTGAGTCATGAGAAATATTCGTTTTCCGGGAATGGACTGTGTCATATTTTAAGTCAGAGCTCAACGTTTCGCCCGCAGTCGTATGGGGCATCTTCAGGAGCAAGGGGGATAGTACTGTCTTAAACAAGGTTACCCGACGTGTCAACCACGCTAGAGGCCGAGTTTAAGCAACAAGAGGGGGAGACTCAGTTTACAAGGTTACCCGACGTGTAAACCACGCTAGAGGCCAAATAAACCACTTGGTTTAATTGGCCTCTGGCGAAACGTTGAGCTCTGACTCAAAATATGACACAGTCCATTCCCGGAAAACGAATATTTCTCAATATTTTATTCTCTATACGATTTGACTGCATTTTATACTTAATATTAAACGAATATAGAGTTAAAAATTCTAAAGAAATTAAATTTCATAAAGTAGCCATAGCTATGGAAACAGCTACTATATTAAGAAAATTCTGATTGAAAGATGTCAGTGTCAAGTGAAATTGAAATAGTGTGTTTGTCTTATAATTTTACTGGAAATATAGGATCTTTTGCAAGAAATTTTCTGTATGGCATTTGTATAAAATACATACTGCCGGAAGGTAATGTAGAAGAAATAGAATCTTTTGCAAGGAACTATCTGTATGAAATTTGTGCAAAATACATAGAACTGACGGAAGGTAATGTGTTGGCCACATCAGATTTTTTAGATTTATAATAAAACAAATTAAGGTCTTATTTGCCTCCATCATCTTACGTTCCATTTTTAGAATTCAAAAAGCTGATGTGGCACAGAACTGATAGGTAAATTTCTTTACCGGTTTCAAGATATTATTCCATTGTTTACATGTACAAAAGTAGGCTGGTAACTAAGTAATAACTGTATCTGTATGGTAATATTATTACCATACTCACTTGTCAACAACGGTCTACAAAATGAAAATAAAATAAAATTAAAATATAATGCTCTTCAGTAATACATACATAACGTTAGTCTATCGTTCTAAATACGATCTACTTTATTCTAAAGTAATAAACATGTGGAACAAAGCACGTAATTTGAATATTTGTCATATTGACATATGTCAAAATAATTGTTCTGTTAACCATAGCAATCTGAAAGTAGCATTAATGAGAGAATTTCAAAAAATGGTATTTATCAATAATGTCTTAATTTTCTGAAACCGATAAACTATTGAACACACCACGGATGTTATTAATCAAAACAAGCCTTAGATGTCATCTTCGGCAGTTATGATATACATAACATTCCTAGGTATGTTAAAAGCTATTTCACATCAGATATAATATGCTATACATGATTTTCTTAATTTTTCGATTTTTCTTCGAAGCCATAATTAAACGATAAAAAATTCCATTTGGTTGTTGGTTAATTGGCGTGAAACTTCTGAAAGTGTGTTGTCATCTTGTAATTGATTCTCTTCAAGTGGGCGTACCTGTGTATTTTTTTGTGTTTGGATCGTGTTTAATAATTTTCAATAATCGGTGGTGAACGTTTCAATTAAATCCCAAGTAAGAGTATCGTATTTTACACTGGTCTGACACAGTATCCATCATAATTTTAGAGGAAATACCATGTCTGATGATGAAATATCGAGCACAAAAGCGGAGGATGGTTCTTAAGGCCACAGAAGGAAATTTTGAGCGGTGGAAGACAATTCAGAGCTTTACGAATCTTTATTCCCCAAAGAAAACTTATAAACGTGCATTTCATTTATATGATTCTTTTTACCTCCCGTCATACCGTAGGTAAGGGAGGTAATGTAATCGTGCCAAAAATTCGATGGTGGGTTTTCAGTAAATAAGCACGAATTAGAGTCCCCACAACACGTTTTTACTATTTTTACGATGATGTCTGTGTGTGTCGATTTTTTCGTCCACAATAACTCTTATAACAAACTTCCAAATATATCTATTTTCCGTATTTAAGCTTCCTGTATTCATATAACGAGTTGATTAGATTTTGGGTAAAATTGGGTAAATGGAAGTGATACTTTACTTGAAGCCCATAACAGTTTTTAATGAATTACTATATTAAAATATAATCCAAAACTTTTCAATTTTAGTATTTAAGACTTTTATATCATGGGAAACAACATATTAGATTTTGGCTAAAATTAATCAACCAGAAGTCATACTTTACTTGAAGGTCTGAACAGATTCACGTGAAAAATATATTATGATATACTCCAAAACTTGTCAAATTTAGTATTTACGACTTTTATATGAAGGGGAACAACATATTAGATTTTGGATACAATTGATAAACCGGAAGCGATACTTTATTTGAAGCTCTGAACAGATTTTCGTGAAAAATAAATTGATACAATCCAAAATTTTCAAATTTGGTATTTAAGACTTTTATATTAATGAGAACGACATATTAGATGTTTTCTAAAATTGATAAACCGGAAGTACTACTTTACAGGAAGCTATAAACAGATTATCTTGAAAAAATATATTAAAACATAATCCAAAACTTCTCAAATTTGGTATTTAAAACACGTGTATAATCTGAACAACATTAGATTTTGACTATACCTATATGATAAACCGGAAGTGGTACTTAATTTGGAGCTCTTAACAGATTTTCGAGGAAAAACATAATAAAATATAATCCAAAATTTGGTATTACAGACTTTTCTATTTATTGGAACAACAAATTAGATTTTGTATACGAACGATCAACCGGAAGTGATACTTAAAGTTCATTGCTATTTTAAACATGGAATTGACGGGAGGTCATGTGTTGGCCACATCAGATTTTTACCTTCCGTCACCTTTAGGTAAGGAAGGTATTGTCTTTGGTCAAAAAATTCGGTGGTGAGTTTTTGATGAATAAGCACGTTTTAGGGTCCCCAGGATACGATTTTACTATTGGTGTGTGTGTGTGTGTGTGTGTGTGTGTGTGTGTGTGTGTGTGTGTATGTGTGTGTGTGCGTGTGTGTGACAAAATTTTCTAATGCGATAACTCTAATACTACAATTCCAAAAATTATAATTCTTTCGTATTCCTCTTCGTTACATCCATGTGAAGAGCTGATTAGATTTTGGTTATAATTGGTCAACCGGAAGTACCCTCATTTGAAGATTTTAACAGTTTTTCTTGAAAAAGCGATGTTTTTTCACATTTAATGTTATTATAAATATTAAATAATTATTTATTCTCTATACGATTTGAATGCATTTAATACTTCATATTAAATGGACCTAGTTAAAAAATTATAAAGAAATTAAATATCATATATATTAGTCAGCTTTGCTATAACTCTGGAAATAGCTGCTACATTAAGAAAATTCTGATTGAAAGGTGTCAGTGTCAAGTGCAGTTGACAGTATGTTTATGTTATAATTTTACTGGAAATATAGGATCTTTTGTTAGAAACTTTCTGTATGGAATTTGTATAAAATACATACAACTACCTTAAGGTAATGTACAAGAAATATAATCTTTTGCAAGGAACTTTCTGTATGACTTTTACAGAGAATTTATTTTAAAATACAACATATGGTTTATCACTTCCATGGTTACACACTACTGTCAAAAAGTGACAGCAATGTAATATTTGTCCATTTTAAAATGCAACATTATAAATAATATTGCAGCACAGGAGATACCTTCAGAACACATCACAAATGGTGTCAATTCTTTCTAAGAGCGACTAGGATATTGACTCAGTGTGGATGAAGCTATTTTTGAATTTTGATCATATTTTACATTAAAATTATAAATTTTTGTAAGCCAAAGTTTGTTAAGATGTGCTACATTAAAGTTTTGATTTTTTGTTAATAGTATGTAGGCTAATTTATTGGAAGTTACTATTTAAAATACATAACTACAAATTTTTGTATGTAGCATTTTAAAATAGACAAATATTACATTGCTGTCATTTTTTGACAGTAGTGTGTATTAACCATAGAAGTGATTGACCATATGTTGCACGTTAAAATAAATTCCCTGTATACAAAATACATAGAACTGACGGAAGGTAATGTGCTGGCCACATCAAATTTTTTTTTATTAATATTAAATGTTAACAGTATAGTCGATAACTGGACACGGATGTACCAAAACAAATAGAAAACCGCTAACGTTTCGATTTATTTAAAACCATCTTCAGAGATATATGTATATTAAAATTGTCACATTCGTTATGGAAGAATTTTAATAATAATTTAAATAAATCGAAACGTTAGCAGTCTTCTAATGGTTTTGCTGCATCCTTGTTCACATCCCGACTATACTTTCAACACATTATTTTAAAAATCTTCATAGATGTATGATATTCTTCATCAATATTTTGATCCGAAATTCGTTTTAGGCCCTAGTGTATAATTACGTGATTACTACATTGTTCCCCGCAGCTGACAACTCAATCAACCGTTTTTGTTCCACGGAAAATTAAAAAAAGTGATTATTATTTTAAGAATGAACCCCACATTAAAAAACAATTTTTATCTGGACCGTTTCATCTTCAGATTACACTAGGATTACAATAGAATCAACAGATATTGTGGCTTGTACTAAAGAGATTAGATCGTGGTACAATGACGATCTAAAGCAATTATGTACAGGTACATAATAACACATCAATCAGGACGTAATTACAAGGAAGGGAGGGGGGTATTCTTACAGAAACTAGGACGGAGAATAGGGCAGGAATTTTGGGGAACATGCCATAAATATAAATACAGAACTATTTTAATACGAATACACCAATATGTCTAAAGATATTATTCTTTTCTTCTTCAGATGATATTTAACTTTTGGTAATATATATATATATATATATATATATATATATATATATATATATATATATATATATATATATGTATCGTCAAAAGCATTTACCAGGTGTCACCTAATGGGCTTTGAAAGAGAGACACTACATGAAATATACAGGTGAGTCTGGGAAGACGCCCCCCCCCCCCTTTAACTTTTTTATTATAAGTAATAGAAAAAATGGCTCATACAAAACTTTTATTATTTTACATATACTATTTGATGGCAGATATTTTTTATAAAGTCAGGTTTACAAGATACGACTATCAACTTTTATTTTTCAAATGGCAACTTATATTTATTTTAATAAAATAGAAACCGCATTTGAAAAATGATCAAGAAGTTGATCCAAATGCTGATATGGTTTGTCTCAAGATATTTGATTTATGGTCGTATGCGTCAGGGGAGGATTAGCAAAATTTGGGAAAACGATGAAGCGGTACTTTATCAAAATCCCGCTAATTAATATAACTTCATTTATTTACGATTTGTAAAAATTTTGTGTAATGTCATTCGAATGTAATTTGTTGACTTGTTCAGTTGTGGTTGTAAGCAAATTCAGATGAAATTACAGAAAAAATGTGGCGATCATGGGACGAAGAAACTTTAGTTTTGTCGGATAAAGAGTGTTCTCACGAGACAAGTAGAAAACATAAACGTGCACACTTATCGGACTGCTGTAAACAAATTCTTATAAATGTATATAACTCTTTAAAATGTAGTGAAAGTGATAATACTCTCATTAAAAAAACGGCAGAATTAACTAATGTGAATTATGCCACTGTACAACGAAATGTTTTATATGGAGTTACATCAAAAAGACGAAGACGTGATTCCGGTAAAGTGCGAGTACAGAGTTTGAAATTGATGTCATCCGCCGGAAAATTTATACCATGTATGGAGAAAAAATTATTCCGTCCGTAAGAAGATTAATTGATGACAAATGTTATATTAGTTGTTCAGTGGCAAGTTTACAGAGAGTGCTCTAGAAAACTGGATTTTCCTTCAAAATGATAGATAAAAGACAAGCTATAATGGAGTCCAGAAGAATTTGTGAGTGGAGGTATAATTATTTAAAAACGATTTTTAAATATCGTCAAGATAATAGATTAATAGTTTATCTTGACGAGACATGGTACGGTTCTCGCGACATTGTAAAAAAAAGTTGGTCAGATGGAAGTACCAGTTGTACTGTGGATGTGCCAGTTTCACGGGGAAATAGAATTATAATTCTGCATGCGGGAAGTGAACAAGGATGGGTCAGTGAAACACTTCTGTTATCTGCCCAAAATGTAAAAGACACTAGTTTGGATTATCATGACAACATGTCAGCAGATATTTTTGAGATTTAAAGATAAACTCATTCCTAATTTGCCCCCTAATAGTGTAATAGTAATGGATAATGCTAGTTACCATTCTCGTTTGGCTTTAAAAGTGCCAACTATGTCCAGTAATAAGTCAGAAATAAAAGAATATTTAATTAAAAATGATTTGTATTTTGAAGACGTATACTCAAAGAAACAACTTATGGAAGTCGTGAAAACTAAACCAGTTGAAAAACAATATGTATGTGACTTAATAGCTAAAGAATTTGGATATAGTGTATTACGTTTACCGCCATATTATTGTGTACTGAATCCTATAGAACTAGTTTGGGCACAATCAAATCAAATATTAGGAGAAAGAATAGTTCACCTTCCACTTGTGCTTCAGTCAAAGAATTAATCAAATGCGAAATTAATAATGTTCCTCAGAAAGATTGGTCAAACTGTATTAGACATGTAAAGGAAATTGAAAGCCAATACTTGAGTGTAAATACTATTGTAAATGACTTTATAATACATGTAAATGATAGTGATAGTACTGATAGTGATGTAAGTAACGGTAATAATAGTGACGAAAACATACTTGTGGAATAATAATTTATGTACATATGCAATATTTATATTTTTTTTTGTTAATTTTAACAATTGTAGTACTTTGTTAGTAGTCTCTTTAAATGCTAGTTGCACTATTATCACCATCAATTAGCTCACTGGTTTTTTTTTTTAGTTTTAAGTCTATATTTATACTAGCCAAAAGAATTTTGTAGAAATTTTTAACCATTTGTGTAGATTTTACAATTTCTTGAAAATGTAATACGACTGAATTTTTATGAACGTGGATTCATACTTCATCTTCTCCACCACTGGTTTGAGCCAATTTGGTTACAAGACCCAAGCCACTACCGTAGGCTAGTTGATATTGATAAAGTCATTACGTTGTGTACACATCGTTACGGAAAGATAAAAGATAAAAAAGTTAAACGGCCCGAGTTGTGGGAAGGATCCAAGTCATCGTCGATCGATCCTGACGTTTACTTACACCCAGTTAGATATCTTTATCAGCTGATACCATCAAACTTATACCACTTTGTAATCGTACGCTATTATGAAGGGTATACTTGGATATAGTTATGGCTTAAATAATTACTGTTTGATGGGAAATACACCTTGAGGTAGAATATGGATCGAAGGAGGTACTGTACACTTTTTAAAACAGCTGTGAATGTATGAATAAGCCGATACCTTTCTTAGTTCTCGAGATATTTATTGAAAAATCTGGTGTGGCCAACACAATACCTCCCACCATTTAGTGAATCTTTATTTTTGGATTAGCGAATTTCACTCTAATTATTACAGTTTATTTCTTTACCGGTTTCAGGATATTATTCCATTGTTTACATGTACAAAAGTAGGCTGGTAACTAAGTAATAACTGTATCTGTATGGTAATATTATTACCATACTGATTTGTCAACAACGGTCTTTAAAATGAAAATAAAATGAAAATATAATACTCTTCATTAATACATAGATAACGTTAGCCTATCGTTCTAAATACGGTCTACTTTATTCTAAAGTAATAAACATGAGGAATAAAGCACATAATTTGTATAATGTCATATTGGCATATGTCAAAATAATTGTTCTGTTAACCATAGCATTCTGAAAGTAGCATTAATGAGAAAATTTCAAAAAATGATATTTATTAATAATGTCTTAATTTTCTGAAACCGATAAACTATTGAACAAACCACGGATGTTATTAATCATAACAAGCCTTAGATGTCTTAAAATCCTCGCTCTACGAGCTCGGATTTCAAACTTACATCTGCGGCAGTTATGTTGTGCATAACATTCCTAGGTATATTAATATTTATAAAATTTAAAATATAGTCTAATCTAATCCAAGTAACTACTACCTTTTTTTAATCCCTCAACAGGATTAAATCCCAATTACAGAGTGGGTTCACATTCACACACATCCATGCCTTATTGGGATTCGAACCCAGAGCCCCGAGGGCACTCATGACATGAGGCGTTGCTCTAACCATTGAGCCACCGCAGCTATAATAAAATGAAGATTAAATTTTAAATACCTGGATAGAATAGAATTCACTAATCCAAAAATGAGGATTAGCTTAAACATTACCTACATATTTACTTATGCTGGAAACTGTATTGAATACATATTCTATTGTTCTATTTACTTTTTACCTCCCGCTACCCTTGGTAAGGGAGGTATAGGGATCGTGCTAAAAATCTCATATCGAGATTTTAGTAAATGACCACGTTTAAGAGTTCCTAGAATCCAGTTTTAACATTTTCACGATGATGTCTGTGTGTATGTATGTATGTGTGTGTGTGTGTGTGTGTGTGTGTGTGTGTGTGTGTGTGTGTGTGTGTGTGTGTGTGTGTGTGTGTGTGTGTGTGTGTGTGCGTGTGCGTGTGTGTCTATGTATGTATGTATGTATGTATGTATGTGTGGATCCTCCACTCTAACTCAAATACTATCAGTCAGAAAATTTTGAATTTGGAAATTGTTCAGTATGAACTTTAAACAGAATAGTCCACAATATTGGATTTAGATTGATCCAAAGTGAAATAGACAATTTGCCAAAAGAACATTGGTGTAATACTTTCGTATCTGTAACACCGTAGTTCGTTTTACTCGAAATACTTTCTTGAGAATGACATTTATTAAAATGTATGAAAAAAATAATTAATGATATTGACTAATAATAATAATTTGTTCAAAACATTTACATTTTTTTGCCAAAATTATTAATTGCTAATCCTATATTTTAATTAAATATTCGGCACAACAAACGCAAAAATAGTAATAAATATCTTTTAATTATTTTGATGAAAACATAATTAAAAACAAGATTAAATTGAGGTCTAAACTATTAATTAAAATCAAAATTCATTATACTTTTTAATCTCCAAAATATTTATTCAAAATAATCCAAAATCATACTTCCAAATAAATATACTTAATATCCATCAACATAATGAATGAACTATCTAAATACAATATATGACAATTCTATGTTCTGACAAACAAGAACACCCATTGACTCTTTGAACCATTTGATGTTGCCGCCATTGATAAAGCGGAAGTGAGGTCATAAGTGCATTATGGGAGACAGAAACACCACACCTACTCTGATTACGAATAATAAATTAGATCACAGAATACTAGATTTCAGAACAGAAAATAAATAAAATGTTAAATTAATAATGTGTCCGTTGGAATATTATAATGAAAATTTGTACATATATGGATTTTGAACAGATAAATCGATTGGTTATAAAATAAAATGGGTAGCGGGTATCCTTAAATGGGTAGATGTTTGCTACCCAAAATTGGATAGATATATAAATATGTCGATTTCACCATTTAATTGTTCGTGTTTTCTTATATAAGAGAAACAAGTAACAATATTTTAGATTTACTTATCCTGTTTCTAATAATAATAATAATTCAGAATACTATACATCTACATGGTATGACAAGCCAATGAAAGTTGACGTTTAAATTATTTTATAGATGTGGTTTCTTTTGAAACCCGAGAGAAGAATAGAATTGTACGAAATATTTTGGTATGAAATTTTTGCATGAACCCATTTAAATACTGGACTAAGAAAGCACAGAAATATATTACTATATCTGGATGAAAATATATGGCCGACTAGGGTAACTGAATATTAAAACAGGGGTGCGTTTAAAACATTTTAAACATTTTTCGTTTATGTTCATTATAACAAAATATTTTGATCTTTAAACTATTTAGTTTGGCAATTCTATGAAATAGGATTACTGTTAATTTCCTCTAACAGTAATTCCGACTCGAGGGTTGCTTACACTTGAGACGAACGAACTAGAATTTGCGGTATTAAATTTTTTAAATACATCCCTGAATCCTGTTGCTAAGATCATTTTAAATGACAGTTTATTTCTTAAAATATAGTCTAATCTAATCCAAGTAACTACCTTTTTTTAAACCCTTCAACAGGATTAAATCCCAATTACAGAGTGGGTTCACACTCACACACATCCATGCTTTAGTGGCATTCGAACCCAGAGCCCCAAGGGCACTCATGACATGAGGCGTTGCTCTATCCATTGAGCCACCGGAGCTATAATAAAATGAAGATTAAATTTTAAATACCGGGGTAGAATAGAATTCACTAATCCAACAATGAGGATTAGCTTAAATATTTTTGTGAATCTAAATACATACCTGCATATTTATTTATGCTGGAAACTATATTGAATTCCTTTTCTAATGTTCTATTTACTTTTTTCTTTTTAAAAGGTTACTAATATTACTTTGAAATGATGGATCTAAACATGCATGCACACACAGACATCATCGTGAAAATTTTAAAATTGGATTCTAGGGACCTTAAAACTTGGTCATTTACCAAAATCTCGATATGCGATATTTAGCATGATCCCTATACCTCCCTTACCAAGGGTAGCGGGAAGTAAAAAACACATGGATAGCTCAGATGATTCCCCAAGTATGACACTTGGGTAACTGTTCCAAAAGGGTCTCTGGTAAAGATACCTAGAACCCTGCCACCCGCCAGAAATAATTTCGGTACTTTTTGTACCCATAAATAGGTATGAGCTAAAATTTCAAAATAACCAATAGATTCCTTGGGTCAAAATAGATCTGCATACCAATTTTTATAAAAATATTCAAATCGATTTAATATTTATTCAGTAATATTTAAATTTTGAAAAATTTATCTCGCGTAAGTGAATTTCGTAAATGTTTTCTATAACATGCAGTAATATATTCTGCTTTTTCTATTAATAATAACTAATGTGTCTAATTTGCATAGTTAAGTATGTACATATAAAATTATCGACTGGTCTTATATCAACCACATGTAAATATTTTGAAAAATGGAACCAGTTCTCTGATTAGATAATTTGTGATACGTTTAAAATTTAAGCTTTACAAGCATGTTTAACCTTTCCGAGCGCATTATTCAATATTATTTATTATAGGGATATATTTTAGGATTAACTTTTCAAGGAATTTGTTAGCAATGTTGTTAGCTTTTAATAAATAAATATATCATAGCGTTTTTTAACTCTATCCATATGTTTGATTAGAAGTATAATATAGTAACGTTTTTATTTATTTGGGTGTAAAAATTAGACTATTATTATTAATAAAATATAAGTTTATTAAACTATAATTAAATATTAAAAACTAATTAAGACTAAAACTATAATTAACTAGATAACACTAACACTATTTATTTATTTAACCAATTAACATTTCAATGTATTTATTTCCACGATATTACTAATTATTTATTTCACTACGCGTTCCAATCTTAGACTGCCGGTCTGTTGCAGACTCTTGTA
This sequence comes from Harpalus rubripes, assembly GCA_963082715.1. Lineage (NCBI taxonomy): Eukaryota > Metazoa > Arthropoda > Insecta > Coleoptera > Carabidae > Harpalus > Harpalus rubripes. The sequence goes on from OY720462.1 coordinate 1,204,952, forward strand.
GACTGTTTACGCGATATTTATATCACTATATACTTATATCACGTTCAACTGTCCGCCTACCGACCTCCACAGCGTCTATATACTCAACTGACTCAACAGCGTCTATATATTCAACTGCTCGGACAGAAGTCTCCTCTTTCACAACACTATCTGTGTATTTATTTAACTCTCTGTCTAACTTCCACAGTCTCAGTATCACCGACTGTCCGTATGCCACAATTCTTCAACATCACTGCCGAGTATTTACTTCCACTTGCCGTTATTGTCCTCGTATACCTAGCTTCACAATACTCTTCAACACTACCGAGTATTCTCTTTAACAGCTATCCCGGTATACCAGTAACTTCCCGAGTACCTACTCCACACCAACTGTATGCACTCACTACGATACTGCTGTGCTTCTTACTAACACTTTACTCTCTAACACTCCATGTGAATGTCTCCATAGGTCTCTTTATGTAACTAACTCCCTAGCATAGCTGCATCTCTTTTATACAGTTGCCATTATCTTCTAGAAAAGCTCTAGAATGATCGACTGCATAATAACAATGAACACAAAAGGTTCAGGCGCGAGATTGCGTCATCGCTATAAATAGATACTCGCTCATTCTACGTTACAATTTTCTTCAGGTTAGAATAGATGAATGGCATTGCGCCATAAGAAGTGTATGATTGTTGAAGACATAATGTAATTGAAGTAGTTTCATTTTGTCGTATGTCGTAATTCTGTTCAGGGAATAAACGACATCTAAATGTTGAAGCTAAAAACATATCAATACCCCCTCGTATTATATACAAATTATTACGAAGTATTACCTCTCTCGAACTGTGAGAATCCATTTAAACCTTTTCTTATTACCAATTCTATCTACAATCTCTTTAACACCTGACTACATTTTAATAAGTTCTCTCTTCTGTTAAATATATTAATATTAATGTTTCCAAGCGCTATACACTACACGCGAGTAAATTGGTTCTCCAAGTTATTAAATTTATAGGTGCTAACCTAATTAAATATGTCAGAAGATCAAAGAACTAATTATATACGATGTAATTATCACACGTCGGTTGGGATATGTTGTTATTGAACGTATAGATACACGAGAACAACAAATAATATACTAGGAACTCAGTAATTGAATATATTCAGATAAAATTTCACTATACGAGTATCTGTATATGGGTAGATTCAGTTAATTATGAAATTAATTAATTCTTTAGAACAAAACATTCTTCTTCTTTTTCACTCATAATATTTTTATAATAATAAAATAACAGTAGTAACATATGTACGTTCTTAAAAACCAAGAATACCACACTACTGAATTTGACAGAACAAAATCTGAATTCATACAATGCACAGATGATTTTCATCGGACATCTTTTAAAAATTTTACTGTAGATTTAATATACACCATATAATGACATGAAATAATTGCATAGGCTTCCACAGTCTGAGTCATGAGAAATATTCGTTTTCCGGGAATGGACTGTGTCATATTTTGAGTCAGAGCTCAACGTTTCGCCCGCAGTCGTATGGGGCATCTTCAGGAGCAAGGGGGATAGTACTGTCTTAAACAAGGTTACCTGACGTGTCAACCACGCTAGAGGCCGAGTTCAAGCAACAAGAGGGGGAGACTCAGTTTACAAGGTTACCCGACGTGTAAACCACGCTAGAGGCCAAATAAACCAAGTGACGAAGGGAAGGCCGAGAAGACAGTTATATACTAATCTAAAGATACGGTAGATGAGCAAAGCTAATGAGGACCAATGGGAATCTAGTTCGTAAAGGTAGATTGGGCGTGTCGTGTTCCGAGAATCACTGGTTTCCACATGTGGCTCAAGAAATAGCCATCATCCCGATTGATGTTATTAGGATGTTTCCATATTTCTAAAGTTTCCCTGTATTTACGTCTGTAAAACTCAGGGACAGGATCTAAAATGAGGGAATTTTCATATAAGATGTTATGTCCTGTGTTGTGTTGGTGTTCTGCGACCGCAGATGTTAATACCATACCATTACGCAGACAGCGTTTGTGTTCTGACAATCTAGTGTGAACACTCCTTTCTGTTTCACCTATGTATACTGTGCCGCAAGAACAAGGAATACTATAAACACCGGGTGACGACAAGGGTTCGCGTTTATCTTATTTTTATAGTATTCCTTGTTCTTGCGGCACAATATACAAAGGTGAAACAGGAAGGAGTGTTCACACTAGATTGTCAGAACACAAACGCTGTCTGCGTAATGGTATGGTATTAATATCTGCGGTCGCAGAACACCAACACAACACAGGACATAACATCTTATTTGAAAATTCCCGCATTTTAGCTCCTGTCCCTAAATAGAGGGAAACTTTAGAAATATGGAAACATCCTAATAACATCAATCGGGATGATGGCTATTTCTTGAGCCACATGTGGAAACCGGTGATTCTCGGAGCACGACACGCCCAATCTACCATTACGAACTCGATTCCCATTGGTCCTCATCAGCTTTGCTCATCTTCTCGGCCTTCTTTTGTCACTTGGTTTATTTGGCCTCTACCGTGGTTTACACGTCGGGTAACCTTGTAAACTGAGTCTCCCCATCTTGTTGCTTAAATTCGGCCTCTAGCGTGGTTGACACGTCGGGTAACCTTGTTTAAGACAGTACTATCCCCCTTGCTCCTGAAGATGCCCCATACGACTGCGGGCGAAACGTTGAGCTCTGACTCAAAATATGACACAGTCCATTCCCGGAAAACGAATATTTCTCGTATAATGACATGTTTCATATTGTTGTATAAAATGTTGTAGACTAATTGCAAAAATACAACAAAAAATTTATAAAACAAGTTAATGTATTTATAAACAATTCATCATAAGATCCATATGAATATAATAACATATTAATATCGTGCTGTAGTAAATTGATTCCCATACTATAAAAAATCAGTTCTCTCGTTGCGTGCCGCTTTGGCATGTGGGTGTGCTGAACTCTGAGGCCTGCAGCGTCCAGGTGTTAATTGGAAATGTGCCGGTATGCTTGCCTCAATTGTTACTAGGCAGACATTTTAATTTGAAAACTCGAACCGGTCGAAAATTAAAAAATAAAATAAAGCGAAACACGAACAGCAAAATAATTTAATTTTGAAATGTGGTCGATTGAAATAGCGCCCATCTTTTTTATCCTTTCACGGTTTTGTTTTTATTGTAAAGGATTTTTTGCAGGATATATCATTATGTCTTTACAGGAATTTTAGTTTATTTTGCTTTACTACAAACATTCAGCCTGTATCGTCTAGTATGTTGTATAGTATCACTAGCGAATGAAAGTTGACTTTTAGATTATTTAATAGATGTGGTTTCTTTTGAAACCATTTCCCTATAATTGATTTGAAAGCAGACTGATCCTATAATATATATATATATATTATATATTATATTACTGACCCCTTATGTATTTCGTTACAGAAGATTAGAATTGTACTCAATACGAGGAGACATTTAAAATGACCTTAGCAACAGGATTCAGGGATGTATTAAAAATATTTAATACCGCAAATTCTAGTTCGTTAGTCTCAGGTGTAAGCAACCCTCGAGTCGGAATTACTGTTAGAGGAAATTAAAAATAATCCTACTTCATATTTCATTGCTAAACTAAATAGTTTAAAGATCAAAATATTTTGTTATAATCAACATAAACGAAAAATGTTTAAAATATTTTTCCTACAACCGTGCGTGAAAAGTACTTTTCACGCACTCATTACAGTGTGTAAAGTACTTTTCACGCACTAGTGCTTGAAAAGTAAATAAGCGTTGCTAGGCAACATTCAAATTCTGTTAATTTAGCTGTCAAGTATATAATTTGGTAGTAAATAATAATAAAAGTAATAAAATTTATTGAGTAATAAGAATATACACTGTAAATGAAGCAAATCTAATATTTTTTTAATATATTGAGTACTAATCTAATTTTTAAGAACATTAACATTTTTTTGAATTGCATTCTAACCTAACCTAATTTTTAATATTAATATTAAATGTATAATTTGTACATTATAAAAGACTAATCATCATCTGTCTAAGATTCTTCCAAGTGTTTAAGTTACGTTTTGTACAGTGTTATGAGAAAGGGTACTAACAGTATTTGAAGCTGCTGGATGCCTGTACACTCAGTATTATGAGAAACATCAATACCATTTCGGTTGTAGGAAAAATGTTGTATGCAATACGTGTGTAAAATAGTATTTTTTGTCTCGTGTTTCAATCGCACTCGACCTAAAAAGTACTACTTTACACACTTGTTACATAAATAACTATTAAACGCACCCCTGTTTTGATATTCAGTTACCCTAGTCGGCCATCTATTTTCAGCCAGACATAGTAATGTATTTCTGTGCTTTCCTAGTCCAGTATTTAAATGGGGTCATGCAAAAATTTTATACCTGAATATTTCGTACAATTTTATTCTTCTCTAGGGTTTCAAAAGAAACCACATCTATAAAATAATTAAAACGTCAACTTTCATTCGCTAGTCATACCATACTTGTACTTCAAGTACTACTTTTCGGTACTTTGCCTAGCTCTTTATGAAAAGAACCCATTAGATTTTGCTGTAAATCGGATAAGCGGAAATTAGTTGAGTAATATTTAATCATTTTCTTTTTAAAATAATTGCGTAGGCTTCCACAGTCAGAAGCCAACCACTTGGTATATTTGGCCTCTAGCGTGGTTTACACGTCGGGTATCCTTGTAAACTGAGTCTCCCCCTCTTGTTGCTTAAACTCGGCCTCTAGCGTGGTTGACATGTCGGGTAACCTTGCTTAAAACAGTACTATCCCCCTTGCTCCTGAAGATGCCCCATACGACTGCGGGCGAAACGTTGAGCTCTGACTCAAATTATGACACAGTCCATTCCCGGAAAACGAATATTTCTCATTTTCTTTTTATTAAAACTTTTAATTTAACCTATGCTTCATTATAATTACGAAAATACCATTTCTTTGCAATTTAACAAAATTATTCTTAAAAATAATGTTCTTAAGAATGTTGTTAAGAGAGTAAGAATGAGCCAGTTGAGATGGTTTGGTCATGTGGAGAGAATGAAGAATGAACGGCTTGTAAAGCGTATATATCTTGGTGAAATTGAGGGTATTCGATTGCGTGGCCGTCCAGTGCGTAAGTGGATGGATGTGATTGATAAGGTACTAAAAGAGAGAAAGTTTCCGAGTGGGAAGAGAAGAAGAGCGTGTATGAATGCGATTATGAATGTGGCCGAGGCGAAAGAAGTGTGCTTAGACAGGAATGTGTGGCGAAGGATGGTTGTTTAGGCTCGGGCCACTCTATGCGTTTTGGCGGGACCGGTTTAACGGGTCCGGTTGACCGGGAAGACAACAACTTATTGTTTTAAATGAATGCGTCCACGCTGATGCGGTTGCGGTCCGGTTGCGGATACTACCGCAGCATGTTGCGGTTTGACCGGACGGTCAATTTGCCGCATGACAACTATAAGGCTCGGGCCACACTATGCGTTTTGGCAGGACCGGTTTAACGGGACCGGGAAGACAACAACTTGTTTTAAATACTATACTACTATACTATTTGGGCTATGTACTGATCAGACATTAGTCAGACTGTGTTCAAATCGGGTTGTCAATACCGCCGTCCTGTTTAGCGGGATATATGTGGACGCTGTATGATCCATCCCGTTTAACCGGATGCGGTTTTACCGCTTCCGCTAAAACGCATAGTGTGGCCCGGGCCTAACACATTGGAGATAATGCGAGCGTTCTGCACCGATCAGACATTGGGCCGACTGTGTCCAAATCGGGTTGTCAATGCTGCCGTCCTGTTTAGCGGGATAAATGTGGACGCTGTTCGATCCATCCCGTTTATTCGGATGCGGTTTTACCGGTCCCGTCAAAACGCATAGTGTGGCCCGGGCCTAAATTACTGTGGTCCGGTTGCGGTATTTCGCTACCGAAAATCGGTCACTTTAATATGTTAAGAGCGGAATATTTGTTGTATGGCGTCAGGTTTTAAGAATGTTGTTGAAACAGAATTATTTTTGTGGTTGATATTATTATTATTATTGTTTCGGGTTTATGCTAACCCACTAATGGGTGTATTCTAAACACAATCCGTTAAAATATATTATGTAAACGGATTCCGTTAAAATATTTCTTATTAACGGATTCCGCTAAAAATTCTATTCACAATATGACATTTGAACGGATCCGTTAAAATTAATATAATAAACGGACCCGTTTGCTACTGTAGGGCAGTGTTGTCAAATTGTAAATGTCAACATATTTATATTTTGATAATAACTAAATATATTAAGATTTAAACAGATATTTGTGATACATAAATTTAGAGATACTATTTACTAATAAATTTATATCAATAAATAATCACAATAATGAACATATTCTTCAAAATAATCTTTGGAATGTAGGTAGGTAAATACTTTGTTGTAATAAATGTCAAAATTGTCAGTTTCTTAACCTTTTGATATTATTGTATATTACTGTAAATTTGGAAAAAAATGGGCATAAAACAAAAAAATCTATAAAATCATAATTCGTTACTTATTAAGCGAAGCTAAAGTAATACTGAAGAACGTCCCTAACGCCGAACCCCAATATTTATTTTGCAATTATAGACACCACCAAGCTAATCTACAGTATCGTGAAAATGAACATACGCGGGGCCACAATTAAATATAGGCGCATGCACTTTAAAAAGTACACAAATTATAAAACACACATTAGGTATAAGCTTGATTATTAATTATTCGCAAATATTATTTAATTTTCTTCATTAGATTCATTCATCTAATCAGTATTCTTGGAATATAAACAACATACCCATTGTTCTAATCAAAATATTCTTTGTTGCAATAAAAATATTCTTTTTCTTCAAGCGTATTATAATATTCATATTATGCTCCTGTACACATACTATAGAAGATGTTCATTGTCTTCCTAGTACAAAAATGTTGTTTATTGTTGTACTAGTAAAAAAATGTTAGTGTTTTAGTTCACCGCTGGCGGCGGTAGTTGTCACAGCAACCCATATTATATTGAAAATTGTTATTTGACAGTTGTGTTGTTTTTGTTTTGTAGTGTACACAGCCTGCTTTGGCTGAAATTGCAAACACAACAATTAAAAAATTACAAAAAAAAAATGCCAAAAAATTATTTGAAACACTTGAAGAAAAAATAGTATATGTCATTCGGAGTAGAACGCCCTTTTTGTGTTTTACCCAGCTTGCCTAGCCTCGGCTGGCGCCTCGGCCGCAATAGCTGGGTTCAACACAAAAAGATCGCTTTCTACTCCTAATAACATAATATACTATTGTTGTAATCAATAATTAAAAATAAAGGCACCAATAGCACATTTGTGTCTTGAGCCCCTGAAGATTAAATGCAGTCCTGAAAATACTCGAAAAATTTTAAAACATTAGGTAAAGTACAAGATTTGCAATGTAGAGTAAAATATCTGCTCGTTTCATTAAAGCATTTTTAATTTTTATGAGAACGAGAAATGGATAATTTTTGTATTGTTAAAATCTTTCATCGAACCGATTTTTTATGGGTTATGTAGATACGAGTATAACTTTGTTATAAAAATTATTTATTTGTACTTTCCTTTTAATTACATTTTATGAATCCAAGGGTCGGAGTAAACAGTAAAGGGTGATAACGCCATTCTCTGCGTACAATTAAGAAATTTCTAAATATTTATGTATTAAATGTCGTCCGTTTACAATTAACGGCTATGTATCATTCTCCGTTTAAATTTTATTTATAAACGGATAACATAAACGGATCTCCGTTTATATTATTAACGGATAGTGTCTTTAGAATAGCAAAATCTAGTTAACGGATATCTTAATTTTAACGGTCCGTTTATAAATAACGGAATGTCTTTAGAATACACCCATAAGTGGGAAATTTGTGATTTTATGTATGTATGTATTCTTAAAAATATGAACCTGTCCTACAATTCTATCTCATTTCCAATGTCTGTATCTTGTTGTTGTGCCGCTTGATCTTTCTCATCTCTTGACTAACCACGGCAGGGGGCTCCAGCTGCCCCAGGATTATTTAATATATTCACATTCCGTGCGTTAATCATACTAACACCTCGACTGGGCAACACAGGCACCGCCACAGTACAGATGAAGAGATCATCGAGATGAAGATGTCCGAGTCAGTGAGACGACCAGGGGAGAGGAGAGCGAAGGGAGAGAGGAAGAGAGAAGAAACCGCAGTGGGAGAAGAGATGTGTACTGTATTGGTGTAATTGTGTATGTAATACTTTCAAGAATCGAGTAGTATAGTGATATGTGTATCTGTCTCTCTGTACAAGCTTTGAGTGACTGCGAGGTGATGCCTGGTAGACGCCCTTAACAGTACAGATACAATTAGGGATTCACCAAGCCAAGCTACTTGGCTTGAAATAAAAAAGCTTGGCTTGGCTTGAAACTTCAAGCTTGTTTTTAATGTTCGGCTTGGCTTGGGCTTGATGGAAACAAAGCTTGGCTTGGCTTGAAAACTTCAAGCTTTAGATATTTTAAACTTGGCTTCACTTTCTAGCTTTATCAAGCCTTTTCAAGCTATTTCAAGCTTTTTCAAGCTTTATAAATGCTCATGCGCACAGTAGGTATATGGGTCTTGAAAACCAGTAGTAGCTGTTCGGTATCAAGATTTTAATATAAATATTCGATGTAAATTAAATTAAATATATCGATATACCGATAAATCCGATATATCGATGTATTGGAATGTATAAATCACGTTTTGTTTTACATACATTTATTGTGGTACAATTGAAAAATATCTTCTTATGCGTAAAGATAAATAAAACGATAAAATAAAATTTATGCAACTTACACCAAGTGTTGTTTGTTATTTTTGGAAGTAAACAATCAACATAAATTTATTATCTTTTATTAAATATTTACCCTTCAATTTTTGTTTCTTTTATTATTTTCATTGACTGCATTCATTCAAGTAGGCATATGCATTAGTTATACATTATTGTATTTTAATAACTAAAATGAATAGGACTCAAGTTCATAATGCTATTTTTACTCGTAATGACCTCCCAACAAACTGTCAGAGTTTGTCATACTATATAGTTCACATTCACCCTGTATAAATAAAAAAACTCAAGACTCCAAACACACAAAATCAAATAAATACATAAATATTTTGGAATGTACTCGTAAAATGGGATGAAAATGACCTGAGATTGATCTTTTATACCTACTTGAAATACATCTGAAAATCATACAGACGGAAATTTCCCCTAAATTTTGTTTGTTCGTGACATAAATACCTACTCGCCTATTTGCAATAAAATTGTATTATCATTTTTCATCATACATTTTACATTAATGTAGGTAAAGGATAAAACAATAATAGTTATTTGTATATCAAGACCGCGAAATCACTCTTTAGCGTACCGAGAGAAAAATTGTCCGCTTGCGGCCGAGGCAAGAGAATCTCGAGGGCGCTAAAGGATTTCGCGGACAAGTTGTACACAATATTTTTTGTGCAACCGTAAAAAATATGTAATTACAAATTTTATTAATTTTCAACAGTTTCATTATAAATAGAAAGTTAGCTTTCAAGGTGGCTATAGGATTAACATTTAATAAACAAAACCATGCAATTCTCAAGTGTCAAAGTGATTGTTTACCTAATTTCGCGGCCGCTACCATGACAACAGCCGCGAAATTCAGGGAAATGCTTATTTCTCATCCGGTTGCACAAAAAATTATATTATCATTTATCATTATGTATTTAAACATTTTCAACATTTTATAAATTTATTTTATATACTTTTGTGTGGTCTTTGCAGAATAAGAATGATGAAGGGTATAGTTTCTTATTCACAAATTTTTTAAGCTTACTAGACTGGCATATAATGAAGGCTGGTCCTTTTGGGAACACCAATTCACCAATTCTTAGAAGTTCGCAAAAATCTGCCGAAGCAATGAGAAAGTATGTTACCACCATAAAATTACAGTTTTGTCGGCCTCGACAACATTTCTTAAGCTTGAAAAAGCTTGTTGTCAACCAAGCTACTTCACAGTCGAAAGCTTGGTTTGGCTTGAAAATTCCAGATTTTTAAATGTTAGGCTTGGTTTGGCTTGGGCTTGGTGGAACAGAATCTTGGCTTGGCTTGAAAAGTCAAGCTTTTTTGAACGGCAAGCTTAGCTTGATTTTTCAAGCTTTTTCAAATCAAGCCAAGCCAAGCTTTCAAGCTTCAAGTCAAGCCCGCGAATCTCTAGATACTATGGACCTATATTACGAACGCATTATTATAATAATAACATTATTATTATCTTTAACAATATTTTTGACAAGTAAACCGTGATGATATATTTATTTTATTTATGGTAGTTTAGTCAAATTGTGTTCTAATTTGTAACGTTGCATTTGTGACAGAGAGATTCAACAAGTTATGAGTCATGGAACATTCATACTGTAATGCAAATAATTTACTTACAACATTTACAAGCGGCCGACAGACCAAGTTGTTATTGTCATAATATATAGGGATAATAATTCAAGAGAGCCATTCATCACAGACTGTCACAAGATGTATTGAATTGTAAATTAGTCCCGTGTAATACCTGGACATAACATATACCATAACGCTGTAATCAACATCCACAAATACATCGGTAATGCTAAGAAAGAAATGCAAAGCGCATGTCGTTACAATATGTCATATTGTCTTCTGGAAATGGTATCAATGGAGTTAATATTTTTAAAATTGGTATACTTATATAGAAAAATACGAGGAATCGAATGGTATTATTAGTAAAATTTTATCTTTACCCATTTTTGATATCGTTACCACACACCCTTTTGGATCTGGGCTCTAGGCAGTCAATGTGTTTTTACCTTCCGTCACCTTTAGGTAAGGAAGGTATTGTCTTTGGTCAAAAAATTCGATGATGAGTTTTTAATCAATAAGCATGTTTTAGGGTCCCTACCAGAGCTGGGCAAAGTACCAGAAAATAGTACTTGAAGTACAAGTACCAAGTATCTTGATGTTTCTAAATGTACTTGAAGTACAAGTACTTTTTTAGTTTCTAAAGTACTTGAAAGTACCAAGTACTTGAAAAAGTACTTGTAAATTTGGGTGCAAGTACTTTTTCAGATAATTGATATTTTCTGATTATATGGACCTTAAAAGGTGATTATTGACAAAAATTTCAATATGCGATATTTATTTGGTTATTTAAAACAAGAGTTCCTCCCTGGGACTGCCGTATCACCTAGCGATCCCATGACGTAAAATTGACATCATATGATCGCCAAGCTATACGAGAAGCTGCACCAAAATGTTAGAATGACGTCATTTTTACGTCATGTGATCACCAGGCGATACGTCAAAGTCCCAGCACTGTTGTTAGCTAATACGAACATTATATGGTATATACAGTATGCAGATTAGAATTAATTTATTTATGCCAAAAAATTTGCAAATATATCTTTACTTTCATATTATCGCTGTAAATATATTTATTAATGAAATTCGCATGATTATGTACTACAAGAATAATACCCACACCACTGCAAAAGAAACACTGACAGACAAACAATACTCATAACATTGTTAATTTTTAAATTGTTCATCGCACTTCAAGTACATTTAAAGTAATTCAAGTACATTTAAAATACTTCAAGTACATTTAAAATACTTCAAGTACATTTAAAGTACTTCAAGTATTTAAAAATACTTCAAGTACTTTTTATTGTACTTCAAGTATTTTTCCAAGTATTAAGTAGCAAGTACATGTGAATAGACTTACTTTGTCAAGTACAAAGTACTATAAATAGAAAGTACTTCAAGTACAGTACTTGAAGTACTGAAAGTACTTGCAAGCCTAATAAAGTACTTTTCTTGCAAGTATTGCCCAGCTCTGGTCCCTACAATACGAATTTACTATTTTTATGATGATGTCTGTATGTATGTATGTATGTATGTATGTATGTATGTATGTATGTATGTATGTATGTATGTATGTATGTATGTATGTATGTATGTATGTATGTATGTATGTATGTGTGTGTGTGTGTATGTGTGTGTGTGTGTGTGCATGTGTGTGTGTGTATGTGTATGTGTGTGTGAGTGTGTGTGTGTGTGGATGTGTGTGTGTGGATGTGTGTGTGTGTGTGTGTGTATGTAACAAAAAATTCGTCTGTGTTATGTTTTAATAAGGGCTTTATCTTTTAATAAAGTAATTAATAACAGGTTGTATGTTGTATTAAGGTAATATAATATGTAGTATAGGGGAAAATAATCTTCCTTTTGGTGTAAATTGTGTGTTAAGTACTTGGGCACATCTTGAATAATTTGTTGAGCAGATTGAGCGGCCGGTTTGGCTTTAATTACGGCCTACTGCGACTCGCTATTTCATTTACGTTTTAGACCATTAAATTTTATGCTTATTAATTTGCATAACGATCTAAAACTCATTAAACAATACAGCTGTTAATATAACGGCCGCTAATAATTACAAATTAGTGCACTGGTGCATTCCATCCTATAAAATACACCCGAAATATTAACAGGGATAGATTATAATACACTCAACATTTACGAAAATAAATAAATTAGGTAATGGTGTTCTTAAGGGGATACTCTTACGTTTTTCGAATAGAACGAAAAGAGGCTCTACTAATTTTACTAATTATGCAAAAACTTGATATATGGCCGCGTGCCTGAGTGTCAGGTCGCGAATCTGGAAAACCGGGTTCGATCCCGACTGACGCCAAATATTTCCAATTTAATTGGCACAAAATTGGCTCCTGTGGTGCACTCTCCACGCCAGCAATAAGTGCCCGACAATGGGTAATAAGCCGTAATGATATATTTATTTATATTTATGTGTGTAACTTTTTAACTCCCGCTACCCTTGGTAAGGGAGGTATAGGGATCGTGCAAAAAATCGCATATCGAGATTGTGTTAAGGTGCCTAGAATCATAATTTAACATTTTTACGAGTCGAAATTACTGTTAGAGGAAATTAAAAATAATCCTATTTCATATAATTGCAAAACTAAATAGTTTAAAGATTAAAATATTTTGTTATAATGAACATAAACGAAAAATGTTTAAAATATTTTAAACGTACCCATGTTTTGATATTCAGTTACCCTAGTCGGCCATCTATTTTCAGCCAGACATAGTAATGTATTTTTGTTGTTTCCTAATCCAGTATTTAAATGGGTTCATGTAAAAATTTCATACCTGAATTTTGCGTACAATTCTATTCTTCTCTAGGGTTTCAAATATATATATATATATATATATATATATATATATATATATATATATATATATATATATATATATATATATATATATATATCTAGGTATGTAGGTATTTAGATTAATAAAAATTAATGATTCATAGAAAAGTTTAAACTAATCCTTATTTTTGGATTAGTGAATTCTAATCTATCCCGGTATTTAAAATTTAATATTCGTTTTATTATCAAGAAAGGTAGTTACTTGGATTAGATTATAATATATTTTAAGAAATAAACTGCCAAAATTAGAGTAAAATTCGCTATCCAAAAATAAGGATTAGCTTAATCTTTTTTCTGACTCGGGCGGTAAATCGCGAGAGGTATTCTGTTGGCCACACCAGATTTTTATATCTTAATTTATTAATAAATTGGTTCGTAATTGGTCGACTTTAGAGTCCTATAACTTTTATAACTTGACAGATTGTATATACAGACCGTATTTAATATTATAACTCCTTTCAGTTCTCTTTATCATACCATGAAGGATGACACGTTACTTACATAATATCCTGTATTGTATGTATAAGATCTTAACACAATTACCAGCATAAATATGTAGGCATGCTTTTAAATATATAAAAATTAAATGGCAAGAGGTACTGTGCTAGCCACATCTAATTTTACAAAGTAAATACCATACTCTGAAGCACTTGTACGATTATAAATTTCTGTTACATTGACAATAACAATAACACTTCTGTCCGTTCTTCAATTATTCCTCACTGTATTGTCGTGTACTTCATTGTGTTTGTGGCAACCCTTAACAGCTCACCACCATTCATCTATCATTCCTCACCCCAAACAAGGGTGCACAGACACGTGTATCTGTCCCATAAACAGCCCTGTTTATCTACCAAACAATCGGGGTACATACTCGACTTGTGGACCATTTCGCTGTTTGATTAGTGGGAATTGCTCAATAATCATATATGCGCCATTCGATTAGGAAGGGATTACATATTAGGTAGGCATTAATAGAGGACAGAATTAATTGTATATTAAACTATAATGGAGTAGTATACCTATTCTGCAACATAACCATACATACAATATATGAATTCAATTATTTTGACTTACATTTCGACATTCTCGTGTCCTTACTATCCTCTTCGTTATACCCAAACTCACACATGCAATTTCAAATGTTTATATATAGTTTATAAAAAGTTTACATCTAGTCCCAACAATATAAAACATAAATGTACTTATATATTTCTTATATATACATCACAAGAAGTATATAAAGTTCACTATAAACAATATTAAATTTAAACAAAATATAAATAACCACTAAAACACAACAAAAAACATAGACAGTTGACCGATGTCTTCAGCGTCACCTAATAAACTAATTTGGACAAGTTAAAACAATGTGTTCGTAAAGTTTATTTTCAAAGCGCGAATATTCAATTGTTTTATTACTAAGTGTGCCAATCCATAATTTCAGTAATGCGATATATTTTTACTGTAAGACGTTTACCATATTGACATTAAAAAATTCAATTAGATCTAAGTGCCAAAAATATTATTCTCATAGATTCTTATATAAAGAGTACAAGTATTAAAATAATTTGTCTTATACATTGTACAAGATTATGAATAAAAAAATCTGATGTGGCTAGCACATTACCTTCCGTCAGTTCTATGTATTTTATTCAAATTCCATACAGACAGTTTCTTGTGATACATTATTTCCAGTACATTACCTTCCCTCAGTTTTATGTATTTTGTACAAATTCCATACCGAATGTTTCTTAAAATTGATTCTATATTTGCAGTAAAATTATAACACAAACATACTATGTCTTTTAGAATTTTTGAAATTATATTAGCTGTTTCCAGTGTTATTGCACAGCTGGCTGCTTTATAAAATTTCTTTATAATTTTTTAATTCAATATGCATTGAATATGAAGTATAAATTGTAATCAAATCGTATAGAGACTAAAATATTCTTTAATATTTATAACATTAAATGTGAAAAATGATATTTAACAGCGTTTTTCAAGAAAAACTGTTAAAATCTTCAAATGAGGGTACTTCCGGTCGACTAATTATAACCAAAATCTAATCAGCTCTTCATATGGATGTAACGAAGAGGAATACGAAAGAATTTCGTCACACACATACACATACACATAGCCATACAGACATCATCTCAAAAAAAGTAAAATCGTATTCTAGGGACTCTCAAACGTGCTTATTCGTTAAAAACTCACCATTAAATTTAACCAAAAACAATACCTTCCTTACCTAAAGGTATGGCGGAAGGTAAAAATCTGATGTGGCCAGCACAATACCTCCCGCCATTTACATACATATTTAGTTATGCTGGAAACTGTATTAAGTGCCATTCGATATAACTATAGTTCTATTTACTATTTTCTTTTTAAAACGTTACTATTATCAATTTTAAATGATTAGTTCTTTGACAGTGACATTTATTTGTCAGTTACATACATTTAAAATATGAACTGTGTAACCAAGAAGTTGTGTTTATTTAAAGCGTAGACTCCGTGATTTAAAATATAAATAATTTTCTAAATTTATCCATAAAATATATAGAAAAAGTATGAATGCAAACCTGTCGAAAATTTAATATTCTTTAATTTTTATAATAACAAAAATCTCGGAAAATAACATTTAAAGGTATTTTTCGAAGAAAAACTATTTTGACCTTCAAGTAAAGTGCTATTTCCGGTTATCTTACTTACACAAAAATCTAATGGCTTCTTTCCATATTAGAATAAGGTAGAAATTCAAGGTTTCAAAATTTTCTGAATAATAGTATTTGAGTTATTATGAATTATAAATGGCAAAAAAGTTATCTCTGTGGTGCACTCTCCACGCCAACAATGAGTGCCCGTGAGGTGACGCCTGGTAAACGCCCGGACGATATCTGCGTATAAAGCAGACTGGTACATTCAGAAATGGGTACTATACTTATTATCTATATTTGAATTTGGTAAACGCTTATTAAATATTATTTTAAGTAGAAATTTTTATCTAATACGTCCCTGCATCCACCTACACTTGAAATAGAAACCATGTAAAGCACCCTGAACGTAATATAATCGCTTTATTAACGGCCCAACTGTGAACAGCGTTACAATAAAATTATACACCGTCGAAATTATAACTTAGGACAAGTCTATAACGAGAGGTTCAACTTTAGAGCCCTTTTGAACGATAGGCGGAGAAAATTACATATTTACATACGTATACTTACAGGTACACTCAGTTGGGAAAACATACCTATTAATTTTGGGACAATACAGTTAAAAATATGAGAATAAATTTCAAAAATTAAAATTGTCAAATAAATTATTTATTTGACAAACATTTTGATAAAACAACAAATTATAAAACCTACGCAAAAATTGCTTTAAGTTTTGTTCATTTATCTCGAAATTTCTTCAAATTATGGCCCCTCACTTCAGTAATTCTGACTTAAGTATCGTTCACAATAAAAAAGAAATTGTAACTCGTTATCAAGAAAAAAATAAAAATCCTATTAATAAGCGAGTTATGGTCCCCCGAAGTTTGAAAATATAAATGTGACGTCACGAATATAAGTTTTTATATAAAACTGTTTTTTTCGTGGAACTAAAATGTTCTTGAAATGTATGCTATTTTTAAATTATATTTATAAAAAACAAAGTAATATTATAACACTGTACAAGTCTACATGCTTTATAATTGCAAGTGTATCAAAATGATTAAGTTTAATGCAAGAAATTTATATTCAAATAAAAACTGTTTGAGAATTGTAGTACTGGACTGGTAGCCATGTGTCCGCTATTTGAATTTGTCTACTTCCATTGGTAGTAGACTGCACCCCCTAACTCGGGATTCGTTATATATTTATAAGTGGTTTTTGAGTCGCCAATCAAAATAATATATATGGATTTCATATGAGTGACGAGCTGCTAAAACAATAACCCCCTTATTTCAATTTCAATTATATCATTTTATTTCTTTATTATATTCATTATTAAGCATATACTTTCACTATTTTTTTTTTACTAATTTCTTTTAATTCGATTGAGCTGTAATCACCTATTACGGAATTTTGAGAAAGTACCGCTACATCATTTTCTCAAATTTTGCTAATCCTTGACGCAGATTTTTGTAAATACCATGCTGTTTTGCGGTGTATCGCGTCATTATGCAGGCAGGTAGATTTGCAAATATCTTGAAACACACCATACATAGTGACATAGTTAGGTAGTCAGTTGAGTTGAGTTGACGAGCAGTTATATAGATAGTAAGTTTAGGAGCATAGCAGTATCGTGGTAAGCGTATGTAGTATAGTGTCGAGTGAAATACTTGGGATGTTACTGATATACTGGGATAGCGTGGAAATGAATACTCGGTATTGTTGACGAGTATTGGGAAGCTATAGTATGCGAGGTCAATAACGGCGAGTCGGGAAGTGGTATATTGGCACAGATGTGGAAATGAATACTCGGTAGTATTAATGAGTTTTTGAAAACTATAGTAATAATAATAATAATAATAATAAATTTATTGCCCAACAGTTTACAAGAGGTAACCAGTTACAGGACAAAGACAAAACATTTAAATATAATTAAATAAACAAAATATGTATGCATGCGAGTGCATAGATAAGAATAATATAAAGATAAAATACATTCTTCATTGAATCATTATAAAAAAATATTTTCATAATGTAGTTCAGCATTGCGACACATGATGGGTTTTAGCCAAATAGAAGGTCCTTGAGTATCTAGAAACAGATCTGGGAGTGTGAAAAGGGATGCAGGAAAGCAAGTAAGGTGCAATTTTATTATCCATAAGAATCTAGAAGTGGAAATAGTTCTTCTTTCTGATAGAGATGGCATGGAATGACGTTGAAGTAAACTATTTTGATCTATGCCTCTTTCTGGATATACGCCGTCATGCTTAAATGACAAAAACTTTAAAAATTTACGATGTATACCATCAAGTGCTATAGATTGATACGCATAGAAAGGATACCAAATAATATTGGCGTATTCAAACTTACTCAGTATAAAGGCAAAATACAGTGGTTTGAGAATTAAATGGTTGTTGAACATTTTTGAAATACGCATCAAGAAACCTAAAGTTTTACTTGTAGAACTACATATCTCATAGATGTGCTCTGAAAAATTAAAATTGTGAGAAAAGGTAACTCCAAGATCTTTAATAGAAGTCTTTTTCTCGATGTGAATATCATTCATAGCGTAATTAAAACGTAAATAATTAATTTTCCTGGTGTACGATACTGAGCAGCACTTATTTACATTTATAGTCAGTTTATTTGTTTCACACCATTCAATAAAAATATCGACATTAGATTGAAGATGTAGAGCATCAGGAATAGTGGCAATTTTTTATACAATTTAATGTCGTCAGCATATGCCAATACAGAACAAGAAAAAGATTCGATCAGATCATTAACGAAGATGTTAAATAATAGTGGCCCTAGATTAGAGCCCTGCGGAACTCCAGAAGTGACAAAAAATTCAAATGAGCTGTAACAGCGAGTTGGAGTAGATACTCGACATTGGTGTTAAAGAATTGCTACATACGGACAGTTGAATGTAATATAAATAGTAGTGAAATAAATAGTGATATAAAAAAATGAATATAGTGATATAAATATCGCGCAAACAGTCTACAAGAGAAATGCTATTAGAAATATTGTTAGTTATTTCTGTTACGTTTTGTATAACATTATAATTTCATACTGTCATTAATACATCATATTTTCTTCTGATTTGCTGCAACATCTGTGTAACATACATATTCGTAAAATATTCCTTCATTTGCATATATTTCAAATATGTTACATATTGACATACGTAGCAAAAAACCATCCGTAATAAATGAAATAACAAATAAAGGACATTAGTTAATATTCCTTGCATATGAATAGGGTGTATATGGGACATATGTCCATTAGAAGTTGCCCTTCATAGGGAACAAAAAATGTGAAAAATCATTTAAATATGCAGACCAAAAGTCATGTCGACATTCATCAAAACAGACCATGTAATAATGAGTGTGACAGTGTAGGGAAGACCCTTTTATTTCTAAAGGGATGTGGTAACTGGACATAGAATAATGAGTTATTTACGTATCTATCATAATAATGTTTTCGAAAAAAATCTGATTCCACGTTTAAAATAGCAATGAGTTTCAAGTATACATACACCTATTTACTATATAATGACAATCTAGGTACAATGTAATCTAGTTGACGTGCAATATGTTATTTGGTTAAGCGTAATTTAAAATCATGCGGGACCGAGTGCGGTATGTCTATCCTTCATCCTGCTGCATCCTCCTGCTGTCCTGCATTACGTCACAGCATCCCGCAGGAACATCCCCAGGGCGGCAGATGGCCACGCAATCAAACAATCCCGAGGGATGCGTTGCCTGGTAACGTATGACAACTGCGAGATGGGATCTATGATCTATATATGTGATTATTGCATTCATAGACGGGGGAATTAGATAGGGATACAGATTCTTAACTTTAGGATTAAGTACTTGCGGCGGGATCAGGAGATAACGTACTGGATAGATGAGAAAAATTATTAGGGATCAAGTACTTCATTAACACATAACGCAATTAAAAAAAAATCTGATGTGGCCAGCACATTACCTTCCGTCAGTTCTATGTATTTTATACAAATTTCATACGGAAAGTTCCTTGCTAAATTAAATATTCTATTTCTTGTACATTACCTTCCGGCAGTTGCATGTATTTTATGAAAATTTCATACAGAAAATTATTATTTTGTGACGTTTTCTATACACAGTGTAATGTATCTGCAGAAATAAAAGATTTATTATTATTATTTCTTGTACATTACCTTAAAGCAGTTGTATGTATTTTATACAAATTCCATACAGAAAGCAAAAGATCCTATATTTCCAGTAAAATTATAAGACACTATGTCACTTTCACTTGACACTGACATCTTTCAATCAGAATTTTCTTAATATAGTAACTGTTTCCATAGCTATGGCTACTTATTGAAATTTAATTTCTTTATAATTTTTTAACTCTATATCCATTTAATATTAAGTATAAAATGCAATCAAATCGTATAGAGAATAAAATATTCTTTAATATTTATAATAACATCAATTGTGAAAAAATTATATTTAACATAGTTTTTTCAAGAAAAACTGTTAAAATCTTCAAATGATGGTACTTCCGGTTGACCAATTGTAACCAAAATCTAATCAGCTCTTCATATGGATGTAACGAAGAAGTATACGAAAAAAATATAATTTTTGAAACTGTAGTATTAAAGTTATCGCAGACGAAAATTTTGTTACACACACACACACACATACACACACACACACACACACACACACATATATATATATATATATATATATATATATATATATATATATATATATTACAAGAGGTGGTCTCCTGTGGATTCCTGTACTGCGACCTGGGGCCTGTTTCTCAAAAAATACGAGACTAGTATTACTAGTCCCTACACTAGTAATACTAGTGAAGTTTACTAGTTTTTGTTTCTGAAATATACAAGTGTAAAATACTAGTTACAAGTTGGGAACCAGTATTTACTAGTGTATTTGACAAAAAATACTAGTATTTTGTTTCTCAAAATATTTGAGTTGTCTGTCAGACTAGTAATTTACTAGAGAAAAGCTACAAGTGTCAAAAGTCTTGTAAATTTTGAATATAAATTTTACTGCCGTATTATTTGATAGTTCGTGTGTTTATTTTCTTTTACGTATATAATTCAATGGTTCTTTGTTAATGTTAATTCAGATTCATGTAGTGTCTGTCGTTGTTTAGTGTTAATAGATTATTTTAAATAATATAATAATGTGGTCTAGTGACTCTGAGTCTAGTGATGAAGAAGTAGTGCGACGTCAAAAACTAATTAAAGCAAGAATAAATTCTGTCCATGCAGAAACTCCATATGAGTGAGAGGTTACTCATGGCAAATAACATTAATTAATTAATTGGGACATTCTTCAGCTAGATATGAACAGAAACCATGCATTAACCATTAACTGTTTTAAGTTTGACCAAAATGTGACCCTGATATATTATTTCTAGTCTTTGTCATGTCTACTCAACCCGAAGCGTGACAAGTTTGACAGATTTTTATCCATTCATTGAATTTAACTGCTTTAGACAATTTATTTAGAGAATGCTCCAAACAGAATACCTTTAGCATTTCGAATCATTCCCAAAATAGTTAATTTGCATCCAGTGTAGACATTTTCATTGAAAAATAATTTAATTTCAAATTACAACACTTGAAAATGTCAACGTCAGTCAGAAAATAAAATCACTTGATTTAAAGAATATTGATTTAAATACTAGTATTTATTAAAAAAAACTACTAGACTATTGAAAATGTTTCAGAAACACTATTTTACTTGACTAATAAAATTTCACTTGTAACTATTAACTTGTGAACTAGTAACTTGTAAACTACGAGTAGTAAAATAGTTTTCAGAAACACAATTTACTAGTACTATTAAAAATTTCACTTGTAACTAGTAACTTGTAACTTGTAAATTAGTATTTTTTGAGAAACAGGCCCCAGTACATATATTGTACCCTCCAGATTTACTCCTATTCTAGGAGTCCTGTTTGTTTAATGAACTCCAGGGTTTTCTTCAGATCTAAATCTTTTAGCATATCCTGCTGGATCTTTTCTGCCCCCAGGATATTATATCTGCTGCTCGTAAAGGCTTCACGGTGACATATAAGATGCTGAGGAGTTTCTTCCTCACCAAACCCTCTGCATGTTGGTTCTTGTGTTAGTCCCATCGTGTGTAGGTGTTTGTTTAGTAGACAGTGTCCTGTTAGGAGTCCTGTTATTAATCTAACGTCTTGTTGTCTCATTAGGAGTAAACGGTCCGTTCTTTTCTTGGTTGGTTCATTTACGAAGAGCCTTGAGTGTCTCTCCAACCAGTGATTCTTGTGCCATTGATTCAGCAATGTTTTTATTTCCAGCTTAACTGTCTCCGCTGAGATTCCAAAAGCCGGTTCTGGTCCTGTGAAAGTAAAACTTGTCCCCATCTTAACCAGACTATCTGCTATCTGGTTTCCTTCGATCTCTGAATGCCCGGGTACCCATATTAATTTCAATTTGTTCCTCGCTCCTAGTGCATTTAATCTATGGATGCACTCTAAAACAAGTCCAGATTCTGTCTCACAAGATTCTAGTGCTTTTAGTGCGGCTCGGCTGTCTATTACTATAGAGATTCTTCTGTTGCTAAAGTGACTCTCTAGTATTAACTTGGCGCAGGTTAAAATTGCGTACAGTTCTGCATGGAATACTGTCGTATAAGTCCCGAGTCCAATCGACTGATTGTGTCTCAGTCCTTTAGCTTCATATATTCCTGCTCCGGTTCCATTTGATGTTTTGAATCCATCTGTATACATGACTATGTCATCTTTTTCCACCGGACTATTTACATGTTCCCATGCGTCCCTTCCGGGGATTTCTACCCTGTAGATTTTATTGATGGTAAACTTTTTGCTGGTCCGGTCTGGCACCATTCGAAGGATGCAGTTATCTTTAGATATATACCCTAATTACATTTATTCCCAGAATATAAATTTGACTGACAAGCAGTAGGGGAAGAGTAATACATTATTTTTCATCTTTATGTGCACTCAGTTAAATACTTTCTGTTTCATATTTGAACTGAATATTTAGCAGACCATATCCCTAATTCATAGTAGTACTAATAACATTATATTCTATCAGTGTCACTGACAATGACACAGGATCAGTATCTTATTTTTCACATATTTAGTTTTACATTTGCTAATAAACTATCAGTTGACTTAGTTTTGAATTTTGAATGCTTTTACTGTAATATATATTTTCATAATAATAAAATAATAGTAGTATCTTATGTACCGTAATCAAAACTAAGTAAACGACATTACTGAATTTGACAGAACAAAATTTTAATTCATACATCTCTTAAAAATTTTACAGATAGGAAACAAAAATGAATAATAAAATCATTCGCAGTATGTTCTTTTTCAATAAAATTCACCAATTTTGTTAGAATATTTTTCGATGTATTCCTTTGACTATCCAGGGCTTCACCTCATTTTGTCCACAAAAAGTCTGGATAGACCATTTGTGGTAATAGTGCACCGTATCAACACCTTATCTGCGAATTTGGCTTTTTGTTTGGCATTACTAGAAACCTCTGCAATATTGTTAATATAAAAATGTCTTTATTTAATTTAAGTTCATAGTTTTGTTGCTTTAGAAAACATTAAGTAAATGCATTTTTACCTCTCGCTAAGAGAGGTATTGTATTCATGCTAAAAATCGCATATCCAGATTTTAATGAATAAGCACGTTTTAAGGTCCCTAAAATCCGGTTAACATTTTTACGATGATGTCCGTATGTGTGTGTGGATGTGTGTGTGTGTGTGTGTGTGTGTGTGTGTGTGTGTGTGTGTGTGTGGATGTGGATGTGTGTGTGTGTGTGGATGTTGGATTCACTATATCTCAAATACTATAAGACTTAAGACATTTTTAACTACGGGTTCCTCAATCTAACAATAATGGGAAGAGTCGAGTCAGTTTTGGTAACAATTGGACAACCGGAAGTAGTAGTTACAAGAAAAAAATCATCTAAATATTATTTATCGAAAATTTATGTAAATACTTATATTAAAGAACGTTAAATTCTTTATTCGATAAATATAAATTTATTATTATATCTTCTATAGACTTAGAGATAAAGAAAGGCATATAAAATAATTTGATGTGAAAAATCTCAGATCAAACTACTACAAGGCAAGAAATTCAAATGTTTGTAATTGACACATAAATGTCACTGTCAAAAATATTTGTATGCCTCTGTCAAAAATATTTTTACATTATTATGAAGATTATGAAAATAAAAAAAAGTCAACAACGTAAAAGAATATACGTAAAAAAGAATATAAAAGGAATTTGCGAAAAAATGACTAATATAAAGAAAAAGAAAAGGAAAGTAGAAAAAGAAAATTTCAGGATATTGAATATAAAGAAAATGTATGTATTGTACATAATTTATATTAAAATAATTATTTTGTAGTGAGCCATGAATATATGTATTTGTATTTAAAAATATTTTTCGTTTTATGCGTACAACCAGGTAAAATATCTGGCGAGAGCTTATATGTTGGCCACATCAGATTTTTTATTTTAAAAAAAAATTGTTGAATTACTTATGTGACTAAAGAAAAACAGATTTCCAAGTCCTACTTAGTGTAAAATATATGTTCTATCAAATCAAGTCATCCAGGTGTGTTCATCTGTTCCCATCTCATGATCTGAGTCCATGGCACCCCCCGCAGATTGCGCTGTCCAGGTAACACCTCTTGACATGGGCGGCAACTTCAAAGAACCACAGGAGGTCACAAAAAAGATCCGTAGTGGACTTCAACGTCGAAAATCATAGAGTGAAACCTTACATTGTGTTTTTACTTTGCTAAATAATAAATAGTCTTCGTTACGAGTCGTAAAATGCCATAATGGTCAACGTATGCATAAGCTGAACGTAAAGTTAATACTTTATATTTAGTAAAACAGTCGTGTACAATAAGAATTATAGTTTATTATTATTGCTTTCTTGAAACGTATGTCAACGTTATAATTGTTTAGAACATAGATTTTAAATTGTATATTACATAGAAAATGATATTTTCTAATGGAAATGCATTGTGCAAATAAATGAAACTATTAATTATGGCATAAATCATTTTTATGACATATTATGTTAACACATGCTAATAATATGCTAATTACATATATTATTTGTTATTGATATAATCCTATTGTTAACATTTCAAACAAATTCTTATGTAGGAATCATACTCGTTTCGACTACTTTAGAATCAGTGGCGTACCTAAGTGAAATGGTGCCCAGGGCAAGGGTCGTAATTGCGCACCCTGACAAGAATGTAAAATCAAGATTACTTTTTTCTCGCTTTAGTGTAGCGAGATATGTGGCCATAACCAAATAACCATCAATATACGAGTGTTCCGCGACTCGCTCGAAAAAATTATACCATATATTCCGGGGGTCATTACGATCAAAAAATGGCATTAATAACGTGCTCGGAATCGGTCTCTTCAGTTTCTTCTCTTTCAACACTCATCAAAGCAAGATCACCTAATCGATCTTGACCCATATGGAGACTCTCAGATAATTTAAGATCAGTTTTAATTTGTTAAAAGATCTTTCACTCAAGCGATGGAAACTGCAATAGGCAACATTATTTGCATGGCTATTCGAAGATTTTTCGCCATTGGCGTTTTTCGGTTTCAACATCCCAGTTTTGACAGAGACTAAGTCCAATTTCTAGACCTTCAGTCACCAAAGTTTCTCTTTCATTGCGAAAATAATCTCTTAAACCTTTCAAATCTAAGGCGGCATCATGATAATTCATATTTATATCTTGCAGTCTTTTCTGAACTCTATCAATAGGAATGAGTACTCTCGTCCAAAATCCAAGTAGAGTCAGAAAATCAAGTGTCAACATACGGTTGTACAATTGCATCACTTCTTGTTTCACTCGTTTCATTTGCATCATCCATTATAGTCTCGAGAACTTGGAGTATGCCGTCAAGGTAGTTGTTTATAGGCTTCACAGCTTCCACCTTTGCACTCCATATTGTTTTAGACTCGTATTTAATAACTATGGTCACAGCGTTTTTGAGTATTTCCCAGAGTTGAGTAGACGATAAAAAACAGATAGAGAACTTCACCAGTTCCGAAAAATGTCAATACGCACAGTAATCAACAGTTTTAACATTTCAAATTCTGGCACCTAAATTACATCCGGATACCAAGGGCTCCAAGCGACGCCCCCTTGGTTCTGGCGCCCAGGGCACCTGCCCTGTTTGCCCCACCCTAGGTACACCACTGTTTAGAATACAAATTTTAAACTTATAAAAACAATATGTTTTTCAAGTATTTCGCGAATTTTTTTAATGTATGTACTTTTAATTGTTAAATTCCAGAAACATTACATCTGAAAAGAAGAATTAAAAATGCTCTGGTGGATAATTTGAGGTCGTAAATTTTCGCGGTCATAAAGGTTATTTTTCAGGGGAAGTTTTGTTGTGTTTCCGGAACCGGAACCGAGGGCGACACCAACGCATCCGCAAGATCTATAGTCCCCGGAGATCCGGACTGTGTATTTTTAATGCATTACAGTACATATATTACACTTACAATATCAAAATAACTTTTAATAAACAAAACTCAAGTAGGTAGACATTTTTATGCGAGTAACTTTATTTTGAATGCTGGTAATTTTTTCTGAGTTACTACAATAATAATTTATTCATACACAAAAATATATTTACATTTCGTATTCATTAAGGTGCATTCACAAATGAAAATTAGGTTTAGATTTATATAAAGATTTTGGCCGCATATTATGTAATGTCTCCATTCACACTTCAGAATTTAGGGTCTCTAAATCCAAATCATAAAGCTAAACATTGCAAGGTCCAAACTTTAGGTTTATGATTTAGTTTGACGTCATAAACTTCACCAATGAGAACGAGTCTGAAATGATATAGATATATACACCCATCTTTATTTAGTATCCACTTTGTGGATTCGGCTTTTTAAACAAATGCGAGAAGAAAATGGAGACTGTCATAACTTAATTGTTGAAAAATTACCAATAATGCCAAGCGAATAACAGTTTCACGGCGCACAGGTGTCTTGTAGAGGAGGCTGGTTTAATTTTTAGTGGACTCGTGAATATTTGAAGATACCATTTTTGTTGTTTTTGCTTTTTTCTACTGTACCAGCAGGTATCGATAATTGAAAATTGGTATACATATGTAGAAAGGTCCATAGAATCGAATGGCAAATTTCCGAACCAGTACAATTTACCGTAAATTAGCTATAGTGCACCAAAGTCAAAAAATCTTGTAAATCTCAATTAAAAATTAAAATTTCTATTTTGAAAATGAAGGCCTAGGGAATTTTTTTATTATTTTTCCCGTAATCAGCGTGTTTGAATTAAAGGAAAATGATACTTTTCATTTATATACAGGCTGGTTTAATTTTTAGTGGACTCGTGAATATTTGAAGATACCATTTTTGTTGTTTTTGCTTTGTTCTACTGTACCAGCAGGTTTCGATAAATGAAAATTGGTATACATATGTAGAAAGGTCCATAGAATCGAATGGCAAATTCCCGAACCAGTAAAATTTACCGTACATTAGCTATAGTGCGCCAAAGTCAAAAAATCTTGTAAATCTCAATTCAAAATTAAAATTTCTATTTTAAAAATGAAGGCCTAGGGAATTTATTTATTATTTTTCCCGTAATCAGCGTGTTCGAATTAAGGGAAAATAATACTTTTTATTTATATAGAGGCTGGTTTAATTTTTAGTGGACACGTGAATATTTGAAGATACCATTTTTGTTGTTTTTGCTTTGTTCTACTGTACCAGCAGGTTTCGATAAATGAAAATTGGTATACATATGTAGAACGGTCCATAGAATCGAATGGCTAATTCCCGAACCAGTAAAATTTACCGTACATTAGCTATACTGCGCCAAAGTCAAAAAATCTTGTTAATCTCAATTCAAAATTAAAAATTCTATTTTGAAAATGAAGGCCTAGGGAATTTTTTTATTATTTTTCCTGTAATCAGCGTGTTCGAATTAAGGAAAAATGATACTTTTCATTTATATAGAGGCTGGTTTAATTTTTAGTGGACTCGTGAATATTTGAAGATACCATTTTTGTTGTTTTTGCTTTGTTCTACTGTACCAGCAGGTTTCGATAATTGAAAATTGGTATACATATGTAGAAAGGTCCATAGAATCGAAGGGCAAATTTCCGAACCAGTAAAATTTACCGTACATTAGCTATAGTGCGCCAAAGTCAAAAAATCTTGTAAATCTCAATTAAAAATTAAAATTTCTATTTTGAAAATGAATGCCATGGGAATTTTTTTATTATTTTTCCCGTAATCAGCGTGTTTAAATTAAGGGAAAATAATACTTTTCATTTATATAGAGGCTGGTTTAATTTTTAGTGGACTCGTGAATATTTGAAGATACCATTTTTGTTGTTTTTGCTTTGTTCTACTGTTCTAGCAGGTTTCGATAATTGAAAATTGGTATACGTATGTAGAAAGGTCCATAGAATCGAATGGCAAATTTCCGAACCAGTAAAATTTACCGTAAATTAGCTATAGTGCACCAAAGTCAAAAAATCTTGTAAATCTCAATTAAAAATTAAAATTTCTATTTTGAAAATGAAGGCCTAGGGAATTTTTTTATTATTTTTCCCGTAATCAGCGTGTTTGAATTAAAGGAAAATGATACTTTTCATTTATATACAGGCTGGTTTAATTTTTAGTGGACTCGTGAATATTTGAAGATACCATTTTTGTTGTTTTTGCTTTGTTCTACTGTACCAGCAGGTTTCGATAAATGAAAATTGGTATACATATGTAGAAAGGTCCATAGAATCGAATGGCAAATTCCCGAACCAGTAAAATTTACCGTACATTAGCTATAGTGCGCCAAAGTCAAAAAATCTTGTAAATCTCAATTCAAAATTAAAATTTCTATTTTAAAAATGAAGGCCTAGGGAATTTATTTATTATTTTTCCCGTAATCAGCGTGTTCGAATTAAGGGAAAATAATACTTTTCATTTATATAGAGGCTGGTTTAATTTTTAGTGGACACGTGAATATTTGAAGATACCATTTTTGTTGTTTTTGCTTTGTTCTACTGTACCAGCAGGTTTCGATAAATGAAAATTGGTATACATATGTAGAACGGTCCATAGAATCGAATGGCTAATTCCCGAACCAGTAAAATTTACCGTACATTAGCTATACTGCGCCAAAGTCAAAAAATCTTGTTAATCTCAATTCAAAATTAAAAATTCTATTTTGAAAATGAAGGCCTAGGGAATTTTTTTATTATTTTTCCTGTAATCAGCGTGTTCGAATTAAGGAAAAATGATACTTTTCATTTATATAGAGGCTGGTTTAATTTTTAGTGGACTCGTGAATATTTGAAGATACCATTTTTGTTGTTTTTGCTTTGTTCTACTGTACCAGCAGGTTTCGATAATTGAAAATTGGTATACATATGTAGAAAGGTCCATAGAATCGAAGGGCAAATTTCCGAACCAGTAAAATTTACCGTACATTAGCTATAGTGCGCCAAAGTCAAAAAATCTTGTAAATCTCAATTAAAAATTAAAATTTCTATTTTGAAAATGAATGCCATGGGAATTTTTTTATTATTTTTCCCGTAATCAGCGTGTTTAAATTAAGGGAAAATAATACTTTTCATTTATATAGAGGCTGGTTTAATTTTTAGTGGACTCGTGAATATTTGAAGATACCATTTTTGTTGTTTTTGCTTTGTTCTACTGTTCTAGCAGGTTTCGATAATTGAAAATTGGTATACGTATGTAGAAAGGTCCATAGAATCGAATGGCAAATTTCCGAACCAGTAAAATTTACCGTACATTAGCTATAGTGCGCCAAAGTCAAAAAATCTTGTAAATCTCAATTAACAATTAAAATTTCTATTTTGAAAATGAAGGCCCAGGGAATTTTTTTATTATTTTTCCCGTAATCAGCGTGTTTGATTTAAGAGAAAATGATACTTTTCATTTATATAGAGGCTGGTTTAATTTTTAGTGGACTCGTGAATATTTGAAGATACCATTTTTGTTGTTTTTGCTTTGTTCTGCTGTACCAGCAGGTTTCGATAAATGAAAATTGGTATACATATGTAGAAAGGTCCATAGAATCGAATGGCAAATTCCCGAACCAGTAAAATTTACCGTACATTAGCTATAGTGCGCCAAAGTCAAAAAATCTTGTAAATCTCAATTCAAAATTAAAATTTCTATTTTAAAAATGAAGGCCTAGGGAATTTATTTATTATTTTTCCCGTAATCAGCGTGTTCGAATTAAGGGAAAATAATACTTTTCATTTATATAGAGGCTGGTTTAATTTTTAGTGGACACGTGAATATTTGAAGATACCATTTTTTGTTGTTTTTGCTTTGTTCTACTGTACCAGCAGGTTTCGATAAATGAAAATTGGTATACATATGTAGAACGGTCCATAGAATCGAATGGCAAATTCCCGAACCAGTAAAATTTACCGTACATTAGCTATACTGCGCCAAAGTCAAAAAATCTTGTAAATCTCAATTCCAAATTAAAAATTCTATTTTGAAAATGAAGGCCTAGGGAATTTTTTTATTATTTTTCCTGTAATCAGCGTGTTTAAATTAAGGGAAAATAATACTTTTCATTTATATAGAGGCTGGTTTAATTTTTAGTGGACTCGTGAATATTTGAAGATACCATTTTTGTTGTTTTTGCTTTGTTCTACTGTACCAGCAGGTTTCGATAATTGAAAATTGGTATACATATGTAGAAAGGTCCATAGAATCGAAGAGCAAATTTCCGGACCAGTAAAATTTACCGTACATTAGCTATAGTGCGCCAAAGTCAAAAAATCTTGTAAATCTCAATTAAAAATTAAAATTTCTATTTTGAAAATGAATGCCATGGGAATTTTTTTATTATTTTTCCCGTAATCAGCGTGTCTAAATTAAGGGAAAATAATACTTTTCATTTATATAGAGGCTGGTTTAATTTTTAGTGGACTCGTGAATATTTGAAGATACCATTTTTGTTGTTTTTGCTTTGTTCTACTGTACCAGCAGGTTTCGATAATTGAAAATTGGTAAACACATGTAGAAAGGTCCATAGAATCGAATGGCAAATTCCCGAACCAGTAAAATTTACCGTACATTAGCTATAGTGCGCCAAAGTCAAAAAATCTTGTAAATCTCAATTCAAAATTAAAATTTCTATTTTAAAAATGAAGGCCTAGGGAATTTTTTTATTATTTTTCCCGTAATCAGCGTGTTCGAATTAAGGGAAAATAATACTTTTCATTTATATAGAGACTGGTTTAATTTTTAGTGGACTCGTGAATATTTGAAGATACCATTTTTGTTGTTCTTGCATTGTTCTACTGTACCAGCAGGTTTCGATAATTGGAAAAAGGTATACATACGTAGAAAGGTCCATAGAATCGAATGGCAAATTCCCGAACCAGTAAAATTTACCGTACATTAGCTATAGTGCGCCAAAGTCAAAAAATCTTGTAAATCTCAATTAACAATTAAAATTTCTATTTTGAAAATGAAGGCCCAGGGAATTTTTTTATTATTTTTCCCGTAATCAGCGTGTTTGATTTAAGGGAAAATGATACTTTTCATTTATATAGAGGCTGGTTTAATTTTTAGTGGACTCGTGAATATTTGAAGATACCATTTTTGTTGTTTTTGCTTTGTTCTACTGTACCAGCAGGTTTCGATAAATGAAAATTGGTATACATATGTAGAAAGGTCCATAGAATCGAATGGCAAACTCCCGAACCAGTAAAATTTACCGTACATTAGCTATAGTGCGCCAAATTCAAAAAATCTTGTAAATCTCAATTCAAAATTAAAATTTCTATTTTAAAAATGAAGGCCTAGGGAATTTTTTTATTATTTTTCCAGTAATCAGCGTGTTCGAATTAAGGGAAAATAATACTTTTCATTTATATAGAGACTGGTTTAATTTTTAGTGGACACGTGAATATTTGAAGATACCATTTTTGTTGTTTTTGCTTTGTTCTACTGTACCAGCAGGTTTCGATAAATGAAAATTGGTATACATATGTAGAAAGGTCCATAGAATCAAATGGCAAATTCCCGAACCAGTAAAATTTACCGTACATTAGCTATACTGCGCCAAAATCAAAAAATCTTGTAAATCTGAATTCAAAATTAAAAATTCTATTTTGAAAATGAAGGCCTAGGGAATTTTTTTATTATTTTTCCCGTAATCAGCGTGTTTGAATAAAGGGAAAATGATACTTTTCATTTATATAGAGGCTGGTTTAATTTTTAGTGGACTCGTGAATATTTGAAGATACCTTTTTTGTTGTTTTTGCTTTGTTCTACTGTACCAGCAGGTTTCGATAATTGAAAATTGGTATACATATGTAGAAAGGTCCATAGAATCGAATGGCAAATTTCCGAACCAGTAAAATTTACCGTACATTAGCTATATTGCGCCAAATTCAAAAAATCTTGTAAATCTCAATTAAAAATTAAAATTTCTATTTTGAAAATGAAAGCCTAGGGAATTTTTTTATTATTTTTCCCGTAATCAGTGTGTTTGAATTAAGGGAAAATGATACTTTTCATTTATATAGAGGCTGGTTGAATTTTTAGTGGACTCGTGAATATTTGAAGATACCATTTTTGTTGTTTTTGCTTTGTTCTACTGTACCAGCAGGTTTCGATAATTGAAAATTGGTATACATAAGTAGAAAGGTCCATAGAATCGAATGGCAAATTTCCGAACCAGTAAAATTTACCGTACATTAGCTATAGTGCGCCAAAGTCAAAAAATCTTGTAAATCTCAATTAAAAATTAAAATTTCTATTTTGAAAATGAAGGCCTAGGGAATGTTTTTATTATTTTTCCCGTAATCAGCGTGTTTGAATTAAGGGAAAATGATACTTTTCATTTATATAGAGGCTGGTTTAATTTTTAGTGGACTCGTGAATATTTGAAGATACCTTTTTTGTTGTTTTTGCTTTGTTCTACTGTACCAGCAGGTTTCGATAATTGAAAATTGGTATACATATGTAGAAAGGTCCATAGAATCGAATGGCAAATTTCCGAACCAGTAAAATTTACCGTACATTAGCTATATTGCGCCAAATTCAAAAAATCTTGTAAATCTCAATTAAAAATTAAAATTTCTATTTTGAAAATGAAAGCCTAGGGAATTTTTTTATTATTTTTCCCGTAATCAGCGTGTTTGAGTTAAGGGAAAATGATACTTTTCATTTATATAGAGGCTGGTTGAATTTTTAGTGGACTCGTGAATATTTGAAGATAACATTTTTGTTGTTTTTGCTTTGTTCTACTGTACCAGCAGGTTTCGATAATTTAAAATTGGTATACATATGTAGAAAGGTCCATAGAATCGAATGGCAAATTTCCGAACCAGTAAAATTTACCGTACATTAGCTATAGTGCGCCAAAATTCAAAAAATCTTGTGAATCTCAATTAAAAATTAAAATTTCTATTTTGAAAATGAAGGCAATGGGAATTTTTTTATTATTTTTCCCGTAATCAGCGTGTTTGAATTAAGGGAAAATGATACTTTTCATTTATATAGAGGCTGGTTTAATTTTTAGTGGACTCGTGAATATTTGAAGATACCATTTTTGTTGTTTTTGCTTTGTTCTACTGTACCAGCAGGTTTCGATAATTGAAAATTGGTACACATATGTAGAAACGTCCATAGAATCAAATGGCAAATTTTCGAACCAGTAAAATTTACCGTACATTAGCTATATTGCGCCAAAATTCAAAAAATCTTGTAAATCTCAATAAAAAATTAAAATTTATATTTTGAAAATGAAGGCCTAGGGAAATTTTTTAATATTTTTCCCGTAATCAGCGTGTTTGAATTAAGAGAAAATGATACTTTTCATTTATATAGAGGCTCGTTTAATTTTTAGTGGACTCGTGAATATTTGAAGATACCATTTTTGTTGTTTTTGCTTTGTTCTACTGTACCAGCAGGTTTCGATAATTGAAAATTGGTATACATATGTAGAAAGGTCCATAGAATCGAATGGCAAATTTCCGAACCAGTAATATTTACCGTACATTAGCTATATTGCGCCAAAATTCAAAAAATCTTGTAAATCTCAATAAAAAATTAAAATTTATATTTTGAAAATGAAGGCCTAGGGAAATTTTTTATTATTTTTCCCGTAATCAGCGTGTTTGAATTAAGGGAAAATGATACTTTTCATTTATATAGAGGCTCGTTTAATTTTTAGTGGACTCGTGAATATTTGAAGATACCATTTTTGTTGTTTTTGCTTTGTTCTACTGTACCAGCAGGTTTCGATAATTGAAAATTGGTATAAGTATGTAGAAAGGTCCATAGAATCGAATGGCAAATTTCCGAACCAGTAAAATTTACCGTACATTAGCTATATTGCGCCAAATTCAAAAAATCTTGTAAATCTCAATCAAAAATTAAAATTTCTATTTTGAAAATGAAGGCCATGGGAATTTTTTAATTATTTTTCCCGTAATCAGCGTGTTTAAATTAAGGGAAAATGATACTTTTCATTTATATAGAGGCTGGTTTAATTTTTAGTGGACTCGTGAATATTTGAAGATACCATTTTTGTTGTTTTTGCTTTGTTCTACTGTACCAGCAGGTTTCGATAATTGAAAATTGGTATACATATGTAGAAAGGTCCATAGAATCGAATGGCAAATTCCCGAACCAGTAAAATTTACCGTGCATTAGCCATAGTGCGCCAAATTCAAAAAATCTTGTAAATCTCAGTTAAAAATTAAAATTTCTATTTTGAAAATGAAGGCCTAGGGAATTTTTTTTTTATTTTTACCGTAATCAGCGTGTTTGAATTAAGGGAAAATGATACTTTTCATTTATATAGAGGCTGGTTTAATTTTTAGTGGACTCGTGAATATTTGAAGATACCATTTTTGTTGTTTTTGCTTTGTTCTACTGTACCAGCAGGTTTCGAAAATTGAAAAAAGGTATACATATGTAGAAAGGTCCATAGAATCGAATGGCAAATTCCCGAACCAGTAAAATTTACCGTACATTAGCTATAGTGCGCCAAAGTCAAAATATCTTGTAAATCTCAATTAACAATTAAAATTTCTATTTTGAAAATGAAGGCCCAGGGAATTTTTTTATTATTTTTCCCGTAATCAGCGTGTTTGATGTAAGGGAAAATGATACTTTTCATTTATATAGAGGCTGGTTTAATTTTTAGTGGACTCGTGAATATTTGAAGATACCATTTTTGTTGTTTTTGCTTTGTTCTACTGTACCAGCAGGTTTCGATAAATGAAAATTGGTATACATATGTAGAAAGGTCCATAGAATCGAATGGCAAATTCCCGAACCAGTAAAATTTACCGTACATTAGCTATACTGCGCCAAAGTCAAAAAATCTTGTAAATCTCAATTCAAAATTAAAAATTCTATTTTGAAAATGAATGCCATGGGAATTTTTTTATTATTTTTACCGTAATCAGCGTGTTTAAATTAAGGGAAAATAATACTTTTCATTTATATAGAGGCTGGTTTAATTTTTGTGGACTCGTGAATATTTGAAGATACCATTTTTGTTGTTTTTGCTTTGTTCTACTGTACCAGCAGGTTTCGATAATTGAAAATTGGTATACATATGTAGAAAGGTCCATAGAATCGAATGGAAAATTTCCGAACCAGTAAAATTTACCGTACATTAGCTATAGTGCGCCAAAGTCAAAAAATCTTGTAAATCTCAATTAAAAATTAAAATTTCTATTTTGAAAATGAAGGCCTAGGAATTTTTTTTATTATTTTTCCCGTAATCAGCGTGTTTGAATTAAGGGAAAATGATACTTTTCATTTATATAGAGGCTGGTTTAATTTTTAGTGGACTCGTGAATATTTGAAGATACCATTTTTGTTGTTTTTGCTTTGTTCTACTGTACGAGCAGGTTTCGATAATTGAAAATTGGTATACATATGTAGAAAGGTCCATAGAATCAAATGGCAAATTTCCGAACCAGTAAAATTTACCGTACATTAGCTATATTGCGCCAAATTCAAAAAATCTTGTAAATCTCAATTAAAATTTAAAATTTCTATTTTGAAAATGAAAGCCTAGGGAATTTTTTTATTATTTTTCCCGTAATCAGCGTGTTTGAATTAAGGGAAAATGATACTTTTCATTTATATAGAGGCTGGTTGAATTTTTAGTGGACTCGTGAATATTTGAAGATACCATTTTTGTTGTTTTTGCTTTGTTCTACTGTACCAGCAGGTTTCGAAAATTGAAAAAAGGTATACATATGTAGAAAGGTCCATAGAATCGAATGGCAAATTCCCGAACCAGTAAAATTTACCGTACATTAGCTATAGTGCGCCAAAGTCAAAAAATCTTGTAAATCTCAATTAACAATTAAAATTTCTATTTTGAAAATGAAGGCCCAGGGAATTTTTTTATTATTTTTCCCGTAATCAGCGTGTTTGATGTAAGGGAAAATGATACTTTTCATTTATATAGAGGCTGGTTTAATTTTTAGTGGACTCGTGAATATTTGAAGATACCATTTTTGTTGTTTTTGCTTTGTTCTACTGTACCAGCAGGTTTCGATAAATGAAAATTGGTATACATATGTAGAAAGGTCCATAGAATCGAATGGCAAATTCCCGAACCAGTAAAATTTACCGTACATTAGCTATACTGCGCCAAAGTCAAAAAATCTTGTAAATCTCAATTCAAAATTAAAAATTCTATTTTGAAAATGAATGCCATGGGAATTTTTTTATTATTTTTACCGTAATCAGCGTGTTTAAATTAAGGGAAAATAATACTTTTCATTTATATAGAGGCTGGTTTAATTTTTGTGGACTCGTGAATATTTGAAGATACCATTTTTGTTGTTTTTGCTTTGTTCTACTGTACCAGCAGGTTTCGATAATTGAAAATTGGTATACATATGTAGAAAGGTCCATAGAATCGAATGGAAAATTTCCGAACCAGTAAAATTTACCGTACATTAGCTATAGTGCGCCAAAGTCAAAAAATCTTGTAAATCTCAATTAAAAATTAAAATTTCTATTTTGAAAATGAAGGCCTAGGAATTTTTTTTATTATTTTTCCCGTAATCAGCGTGTTTGAATTAAGGGAAAATGATACTTTTCATTTATATAGAGGCTGGTTTAATTTTTAGTGGACTCGTGAATATTTGAAGATACCATTTTTGTTGTTTTTGCTTTGTTCTACTGTACGAGCAGGTTTCGATAATTGAAAATTGGTATACATATGTAGAAAGGTCCATAGAATCAAATGGCAAATTTCCGAACCAGTAAAATTTACCGTACATTAGCTATATTGCGCCAAATTCAAAAAATCTTGTAAATCTCAATTAAAATTTAAAATTTCTATTTTGAAAATGAAAGCCTAGGGAATTTTTTTATTATTTTTCCCGTAATCAGCGTGTTTGAATTAAGGGAAAATGATACTTTTCATTTATATAGAGGCTGGTTGAATTTTTAGTGGACTCGTGAATATTTGAAGATACCATTTTTGTTGTTTTTGCTTTGTTCTACTGTACCAGCAGGTTTCGATAAATGAAAATTGGTATACATATGTAGAAAGGTCCATAGAATCGAATGGCAAATTTCCGAACCAGTAAAATTTACCGTACATTAGCTATATTGCGCCAAAATTCAAAAAATCTTGTAAATCTCAATAAAAAATTAAAATTTATATTTTGAAAATGAAGGCCTAGGGAAATTTTTTAATATTTTTCCCGTAATCAGCGTGTTTGAATTAAGAGAAAATGATACTTTTCATTTATATAGAGGCTCGTTTAATTTTTAGTGGACTCGTGAATATTTGAAGATACCATTTTTGTTGTTTTTGCTTTGTTCTACTGTACCAGCAGGTTTCGATAATTGAAAATTGGTATACATATGTAGAAAGGTCCATAGAATCGAATGGCAAATTTCCGAACCAGTAATATTTACCGTACATTAGCTATATTGCGCCAAAATTCAAAAAATCTTGTAAATCTCAATAAAAAATTAAAATTTATATTTTGAAAATGAAGGCCTAGGGAAAT
Organism: Harpalus rubripes; assembly: GCA_963082715.1. Classification (NCBI taxonomy): domain Eukaryota; kingdom Metazoa; phylum Arthropoda; class Insecta; order Coleoptera; family Carabidae; genus Harpalus; species Harpalus rubripes. The sequence continues at coordinate 1,243,066 of OY720462.1, forward strand.
TTTTTATTATTTTTCCCGTAATCAGCGTGTTTGAATTAAGGGAAAATGATACTTTTCATTTATATAGAGGCTCGTTTAATTTTTAGTGGACTCGTGAATATTTGAAGATACCATTTTTGTTGTTTTTGCTTTGTTCTACTGTACCAGCAGGTTTCGATAATTGAAAATTGGTATAAATATGTAGAAAGGTCCATAGAATCGAATGGCAAATTTCCGAACCAGTAAAATTTACCGTACATTAGCTATATTGCGCCAAATTCAAAAAATCTTGTAAATCTCAATCAAAAATTAAAATTTCTATTTTGAAAATGAAGGCCATGGGAATTTTTTAATTATTTTTCCCGTAATCAGCGTGTTTAAATTAAGGGAAAATGATACTTTTCATTTATATAGAGGCTGGTTTAATTTTTAGTGGACTCGTGAATATTTGAAGATACCATTTTTGTTGTTTTTGCTTTGTTCTACTGTACCAGCAGGTTTCGATAATTGAAAATTGGTATAAATATGTAGAAAGGTCCATAGAATCGAATGCCAAATTCCCGAACCAGTAAAATTTACCGTACATTAGCTATAGTGCGCCAAAGTCAAAAAATCTTGTAAATCTCAATTAACAATTAAAATTTCTATTTTGAAAATGAAGGCCCAGGGAATTTTTTTATTATTTTTCCCGTAATCAGCGTGTTTGATGTAAGGGAAAATGATACTTTTCATTTATATAGAGGCTGGTTTAATTTTTAGTGGACTCGTGAATATTTGAAGATACCATTTTTGTTGTTTTTGCTTTGTTCTACTGTACCAGCAGTTTCGATAATTGAAAATTGGTATACATATGTAGAAAGGTCCATAGAATCGAATGGAAAATTTCCGAACCAGTAAAATTTACCGTACATTAGCTATAGTGCGCCAAAATCAAAAAATCTTGTAAATCTCAATTAAAAATTAAAATTTCTATTTTGAAAATGAAGGCCTAGGAATTTTTTTTATTATTTTTCCCGTAATCAGCGTGTTTGAATTAAGGGAAAATGATACTTTTCATTTATATAGAGGCTGGTTTAATTTTTAGTGGCCTCGTGAATATTTGAAGATACCATTTTTGTTGTTTTTGCTTTGTTCTACTGTACGAGCAGGTTTCGATAATTGAAAATTGGTATACATATGTAGAAAGGTCCATAGAATCGAATGGCAAATTTCCGAACCAGTAAAATTTACCGTACATTAGCTATATTGCGCCAAATTCAAAAAATCTTGTAAATCTCAATTAAAATTTAAAATTTCTATTTTGAAAATGAAAGCCTAGGGAATTTTTTTATTATTTTTCCCGTAATCAGCGTGTTTGAATTAAGGGAAAATGATACTTTTCATTTATATAGAGGCTGGTTGAATTTTTAGTGGACTCGTGAATATTTGAAGATACCATTTTTGTTGTTTTTGTTTTGTTCTACTGTACCAGCAGGTTTCGATAATTTAAAATTAGTATACATATATAGAAAGGTCCATAGAATCGAATGGCAAATTTCCGAACCAGTAAAATTTACCGTACATTAGCTATAGTGCGCCAAAATTCAAAAAATCTTGTAAATCTCAATTAAAAATTAAAATTTCTATTTTGAAAATGAAGGCCATGGGATTTTTTTTATTATTTTTCCCGTAATCAGCGTGTTTGAATTAAGGGAAAATGATACTTTTCATTTATATAGAGGCTGGTTTAATTTTTAGTGGACTCGTGAATATTTGAAGATACCATTTTTGTTGTTTTTGCTTTGTTCTACTGTACCAGCAGGTTTCGATAAATGAAAATTGGTATACATATGTAGAAAGGTCCATAGAATCGAATGGCAAATTTCCGAACCAGTAAATTTTACCGTACATTAGCTATAGTGCGCCAAAGTCAAAAAATCTTATAATCTCAATTAAAAATTAAAATTTCTATTTTGAAAATGAAGGCCTAGGGAATTTTTTTATTATTTTTCCCGTAATCAGCGTGTTTGAATTAAGGGAAAATGATACTTTTCATTTATATAGAGGCTGGTTTAATTTTTAGTGGACTCGTGAATATTTGAAGATACCATTTTTGTTGTTTTTGCTTTGTTCTACTGTACCAGCAGGTTTCGATAATTGAAAATTGGTATACATATGTAGAAAGGTCCATAGAATCGAATGGCAAATTTCCGAACCAGTAAAATTTACCGTACATTAGCTATATTGCGCCAAAGTCAAAAAATCTTGTAAATCTCAATTAAAAATTAAAATTTCTATTTTGAAAATGAAGGCCTAGGGAATTTTTTTATTATTTTTCCCGTAATCAGCGTGTTCGAATTAAGGGAAAATGATACTTTTCATTTATATACAGGCTGGTTTAATTTTTAGTGGACTCGTGAATATTTGAAGATACCATTTTTGTTGTTTTTGCTTTGTTCTACTGTACCAGCAGGTTTCGATAATTGAAAATTGGTATACATATGTAGAAAGGTCCATAGAATCGAAGGGCAAATTTCCGAACCAGTAAAATTTACCGTACATTAGCTATAGTGCGCCAAAGTCAAAAAATCTTGTAAATCTAAATTAAAAATTAAAATTTCTATTTTGAAAATTAATGCCATGGGAATTTTTTTATTATTTTTACCGTAATCAGAGTGTTTAAATTAAGGGAAAATAATACTTTTCATTTATATAGAGGCTGGTTTAATTTTTAGTGGACTCGTGAATATTTGAAGATACCATTTTTGTTGTTTTTGCTTTGTTCTACTGTACCAGCAGGTTTCGATAATTGAGAATTGGTATACATATGTAGAAAGGTCCATAGAATCGAATGGAAAATTTCCGAACCAGTAAAATTTACCGTATATTAGCTATAGTGCGCCAAAGTCAAAAAATCTTGTAAATCTCAATTAAAAATTAAAATTTCTATTTTGAAAATGAAGGCCATGGGAATTTTTTAATTATTTTTCCCGTAATCAGCGTGTTTGAATTAAGGGAAAATGATACTTTTTATTTATATAGAGGCTGGTTTAATTTTTAGTGGACTCGTGAATATTTGAAGATACCATTTTTGTTGTTTTTGCATTGTTCTACTGTACCAGCAGGTTTCGATAATTGAAAATTGGTATACATATGTAGAAATGTCCATAGAATCGAAGTGCAAATTTCCGAACCAGTAAAATTTACCGTACATTAGCTATAGTGCGCCAAAGTCAAAAAATCTTGTAAATCTCAATTAAAAATTAAAATTTCTATTTTGAAAATGAAGGCCTAGGAATTTTTTTATTATTTTTCCCGTAATCAGCGTGTTCGTATTAAGGGAAAATGATACTTTTCATTTATATACAGGCTGGTTTAATTTTTAGTAGACTCGTGAATATTTGAAGATACCATTTTTGTTGTATTTGCTTTGTTCTACTGTACCAGCAGGTTTCGATAATTTAAAATTGGTATACATATGTAGAAAGGTCCATAGAATTGAATGGCAAATTTCCGAACCAGTAAAATTTACCGTACATTAGCTATAGTGCGCCAAAATTCAAAAAATCTTGTAAATCTCAATTAAAAATTAAAATTTCTATTTTGAAAATGAAGGCCATGGGAATTTTTTTATTATTTTTCCCGTAATCAGCGTGTTCGTATTAAGGGAAAATGATACTTTTCATTTATATACAGGCTGGTTTAATTTTTAGTAGACTCGTGAATATTTGAAGATACCATTTTTGTTGTTTTTGCTTTGTTCTACTGTACCAGCAGGTTTCGATAATTGAAAATTGGTATACATATGTAGAAAGGTCCATAGAATCGAATGGCAAATTTCCGAACCAGTAAAATTTACCGTACATTAGCTATAGTGCGCCAAAGTCAAAAAATCTTGTAAATCTCAATTAAAAATTAAAATTTCTATTTTGAAAATGAAGGCCATGGGAATTTTTTAATTATTTTTCCCGTAATCAGCGTGTTTGAGTTAAGTGAAAATGATACTTTTCATTTATATAGAGGCTGGTTTAATTTTTAGTGGACTCGTGAATATTTGAAGATACCATTTTTGTTGTTCTTGCATTGTTCTACTGTACCAGCAATTTTTGATAATTGAAAATTGGTATACATATGTAGAAAGGTCCATAGAATCGAATGGCAAATTTCCGAACCAGTAAAATTTATTGTACATTAGCTATAGTGCGCCAAAGTCAAAAAATCTTGTAAATCTCAATTAAAAATTAAAATTTCTATTTTGAAAATGAAGGCCTAGGATTTTTTTTATTATTATTCCCGTAATCAGCGTGTTTGAATTAAGGGAAAATGATACTTTTCATTTATATAGAGGCTGGTTTAATTTTTAGTGGACTCGTGAATATTTGAAGATACCATTTTTGTTGTTTTTGCTTTGTTCTACTGTACCAGCAGGTTTCGATAATTTAAAACTGGTATACATATGTAGAAAGGTCCATAGAATCGAATGGCAAATTTCCAAACCAGTAAAATTTACCGTACATTAGCTATAGTGCGACAAAATTCAAAAAATCTTGTAAATCTCAATTAAAAATTAAAATTTCTATTTTGAAAATGAAGGCCTAGGGAATTTTTTTATTATTTTTCCCGTAATCAGCGTGTTTGAATTAAGGGAAAATGATACTTTTCATTTATATAGAGGCTCGTTTAATTTTTAGTGGACTCGTGAATATTTGAAGATACCATTTTTGTTGTTTTTGCTTTGTTCTACTGTACCAGCAGGTTTCGATAATTGAAAATTGGTATACATATGTAGAAAGGTCCATAGAATCGAATGGCAAATTTCCGAACCAGTAATATTTACCGTACATTAGCTATATTGCGCCAAAATTCAAAAAATCTTGTAAATCTCAATAAAAAATTAAAATTTATATTTTGAAAATGAAGGCCTAGGGAAATTTTTTATTATTTTTACCGTAATCAGCGTGTTTGAATTAAGGGAAAATGATACTTTTCATTTATATAGAGGCTCGTTTAATTTTAAGTGGACTCGTGAATATTTGAAGATACCATTTTTGTTGTTTTTGCTTTGTTCTACTGTACCAGCAGGTTTCGATAATTGAAAATTGGTATAAATATGTAGAAAGGTCCATAGAATCGAATGGCAAATTTCCGAACCAGTAAAATTTACCGTACATTAGCTATATTGCGCCAAATTCAAAAAATCTTGTAAATCTCAATCAAAAATTAAAATTTCTATTTTGAAAATGAAGGCCATGGGAATTTTTTAATTATTTTTCCCGTAATCAGCGTGTTTAAATTAAGGGAAAATGATACTTTTTATTTATATAGAGGCTGGTTTAATTTTTAGTGGACTCGTGAATATTTGAAGATACCATTTTTGTTGTTTTTGCTTTGTTCTACTGTACCAGCAGGTTTCGATAATTGAAAATTGGTATACATATGTAGAAAGGTCCATAGAATCGAATGGCAAATATCCGAACCAGTAAAATTTACCGTGCATTAGCCATAGTGCGCCAAATTCAAAAAATCTTGTAAATCTCAGTTAAAAATTAAAATTTCTATTTTGAAAATGAAGGCCTAGGGAATTTTTTTATTATTTTTCCCGTAATCAGCGTGTTTGAATTAAGGGAAAATGATACTTTTCATTTATATAGAGGCTGGTTTAATTTTTAGTGGACTCGTGAATATTTGAAGATACCATTTTTGTTGTTTTTGCTTTGTTCTACTGTACCAGCAGGTTTCGATAAATGAAAATTGGTATACATATGTAGAAATGTCCATAGAATCGAATGGCAAATTCCCGAACCAGTAAAATTTACCGTACATTAGCTATACTGCGCCAAAGTCAAAAAATCTTGTAAATCTCAATTCAAAATTAAAAATTCTATTTTGAAAATGAATGCCATGGGAATTTTTTTATTATTTTTCCCGTAATCAGCGTGTTTAAATTAAGGGAAAATAATACTTTTCATTTATATAGAGGCTGGTTTAATTTTTAGTGGACTCGTGAATATTTGAAGATACCATTTTTGTTGTTTTTGCTTTGTTCTACTGTACCAGCAGGTTTCGATAATTGAAAATTGGTATACATATGGAGAAAGGTCCATAGAATCGAATGGAAAATTTCCAAACCAGTAAAATTTACCGTACATTAGCTATAGTGCGCCAAAGTCAAAAAATCTTGTAAATCTCAATTAAAATTTAAAATTTCTATTTTGAAAATGAAAGCCTAGGGAATTTTTTTATTATTTTTCCCGTAATCAGCGTGTTTGAATTAAGAGAAAATGATACTTTTCATTTATATAGAGGCTGGTTGAATTTTTAGTGGACTCGTGAATATTTGAAGATACCATTTTTGTTGTTTTTGCTTTGTTCTACTGTACCAGCAGGTTTCGATAATTTAAAATTAGTATACATATGTAGAAAGGTCCATAGAATCGAATGGCAAAATTTCCGAACCAGTAAAATTTACCGTACATTAGCTATAGTGCGCCAAAATTCAAAAAATCTTGTAAATCTCAATTAAAAATTAAAATTTCTATTTTGAAAATGAAGGCCATGGGAATTTTTTTATTATTTTTCCCGTAATCAGCGTGTTTGAATTAAGGGAAAATGATACTTTTCATTTATATAGAGGCTGGTTGAATTTTTAGTGGACTCGTGAATATTTGAAGATACCATTTTTGTTGTTTTTGCTTTGTTCTACTGTACCAGCAGGTTTCGATAAATGAAAATTGGTATACATATGTAGAAAGGTCCATAGAATCGAATGGCAAATTTCCGAACCAGTAAATTTTACCGTACATTAGCTATAGTGCGCCAAAGTCAAAAAATCTTATAATCTCAATTAAAAATTAAAATTTCTATTTTGAAAATGAAGGCCTAGGGAATTTTTTTATTATTTTTCCCGTAATCAGCGTGTTTGAATTAAGGGAAAATGATACTTTTCATTTATATAGAGGCTGGTTTAATTTTTAGTGGACTCGTGAATATTTGAAGATACCATTTTTGTTGTTTTTGCTTTGTTCTACTGTACCAGCAGGTTTCGTTAATTGAAAATTGGTATACATATGTAGAAAGGTCCATAGAATCGAATGGCAAATTTCCGAACCAGTAAAATTTACCGTACATTAGCTATATTGCGCCAAATTCAAAAAATCTTGTAAATCTCAATTAAAAATTAAAATTTCTATTTTGAAAATGAAGGCCATGGGAATTTTTTTATTATTTTTCCCGTAATCAGCGTGTTTGAATTAAGGGAAAATGATACTTTTCATTTATATAGAGGCTGGTTTAATTTTTAGTGGACTCGTGAATATTTGAAGATACCATTTTTGTTGTTTTTGCTTTGTTCTACTGTACCAGCAGGTTTCGATAAATGAAAATTGGTATACATATGTAGAAAGGTCCATAGAATCGAATGGCAAATTTCCGAACCAGTAAATTTTACTGTACATTAGCTATAGTGCGCCAAAGTCAAAAAATCTTATAATCTCAATTAAAAATTAAAATTTCTATTTTGAAAATGAAGGCCTAGGGAATTTTTTTATTATTTTTCCCGTAATCAGCGTGTTTGAATTAAGGGAAAATGATACTTTTCATTTATATAGAGGCTGGTTTAATTTTTAGTGGACTCGTGAATATTTGAAGATACCATTTTTGTTGTTTTTGCTTTGTTGTACTGTACCAGCAGGTTTCGATAATTGAAAATTGGTATACATATGTAGAAAGGTCCATAGAATCGAATGGCAAATTTCCGAACCAGTAAAATTTACCGTACATTAGCTATATTGCGCCAAATTCAAAAAATCTTGTAAATCTCAATTAAAAATTAAAATTTCTATTTTGAAAATGAAGGCCTAGGGAATTTTTTAATTATTTTTCCCGTAATCAGCGTGTTCGAATTAAGGGAAAATGATACTTTTCATTTATATACAGGCTGGTTTAATTTTTAGTGGACTCGTGAATATTTGAAAATACCATTTTTGTTGTTTTTGCTTTGTTCTACTGTACCAGCAGGTTTCGATATTTGAAAATTGGTATACATATGTAGAAAGGTCCATAGAATCGAAGGGCAAATTTCCAAACCAGTAAAATTTACCGTACATTAGCTATAGTGCGCCAAAGTCAAAAAATCTTGTAAATCTAAATTAAAAATTAAAATTTCTATTTTGAAAATTAATGCCATGGGAATTTTTTTATTATTTTTCCCGTAATCAGAGTGTTTAAATTAAGGGAAAATAATACTTTTCATTTATATAGAGGCTGGTTTAATTTTTAGTGGACACGTGAATATTTGAAGATACCATTTTTGTTGTTTTTGCTTTGTTCTACTGTACCAGCAGGTTTCGATAAATGAAAATTGGTATACATATGTAGAACGGTCCATAGAATCGAATGGCTAATTCCCGAACCAGTAAAATTTACCGTACATTAGCTATACTGCGCCAAAGTCAAAAAATCTTGTTAATCTCAATTCAAAATTAAAAATTCTATTTTGAAAATGAAGGCCTAGGGAATTTTTTTATTATTTTTCCTGTAATCAGCGTGTTCGAATTAAGGAAAAATGATACTTTTCATTTATATAGAGGCTGGTTTAATTTTTAGTGGACTCGTGAATATTTGAAGATACCATTTTTGTTGTTTTTGCTTTGTTCTACTGTACCAGCAGGTTTCGATAATTGAAAATTGGTATACATATGTAGAAAGGTCCATAGAATCGAAGGGCAAATTTCCGAACCAGTAAAATTTACCGTACATTAGCTATAGTGCGCCAAAGTCAAAAAATCTTGTAAATCTCAATTAAAAATTAAAATTTCTATTTTGAAAATGAATGCCATGGGAATTTTTTTATTATTTTTCCCGTAATCAGCGTGTTTAAATTAAGGGAAAATAATACTTTTCATTTATATAGAGGCTGGTTTAATTTTTAGTGGACTCGTGAATATTTGAAGATACCATTTTTGTTGTTTTTGCTTTGTTCTACTGTTCTAGCAGGTTTCGATAATTGAAAATTGGTATACGTATGTAGAAAGGTCCATAGAATCGAATGGCAAATTTCCGAACCAGTAAAATTTACCGTACATTAGCTATAGTGCGCCAAAGTCAAAAAATCTTGTAAATCTCAATTAACAATTAAAATTTCTATTTTGAAAATGAAGGCCCAGGGAATTTTTTTATTATTTTTCCCGTAATCAGCGTGTTTGATTTAAGAGAAAATGATACTTTTCATTTATATAGAGGCTGGTTTAATTTTTAGTGGACTCGTGAATATTTGAAGATACCATTTTTGTTGTTTTTGCTTTGTTCTGCTGTACCAGCAGGTTTCGATAAATGAAAATTGGTATACATATGTAGAAAGGTCCATAGAATCGAATGGCAAATTCCCGAACCAGTAAAATTTACCGTACATTAGCTATAGTGCGCCAAAGTCAAAAAATCTTGTAAATCTCAATTCAAAATTAAAATTTCTATTTTAAAAATGAAGGCCTAGGGAATTTATTTATTATTTTTCCCGTAATCAGCGTGTTCGAATTAAGGGAAAATAATACTTTTCATTTATATAGAGGCTGGTTTAATTTTTAGTGGACACGTGAATATTTGAAGATACCATTTTTTGTTGTTTTTGCTTTGTTCTACTGTACCAGCAGGTTTCGATAAATGAAAATTGGTATACATATGTAGAACGGTCCATAGAATCGAATGGCAAATTCCCGAACCAGTAAAATTTACCGTACATTAGCTATACTGCGCCAAAGTCAAAAAATCTTGTAAATCTCAATTCCAAATTAAAAATTCTATTTTGAAAATGAAGGCCTAGGGAATTTTTTTATTATTTTTCCTGTAATCAGCGTGTTTAAATTAAGGGAAAATAATACTTTTCATTTATATAGAGGCTGGTTTAATTTTTAGTGGACTCGTGAATATTTGAAGATACCATTTTTGTTGTTTTTGCTTTGTTCTACTGTACCAGCAGGTTTCGATAATTGAAAATTGGTATACATATGTAGAAAGGTCCATAGAATCGAAGGGCAAATTTCCGGACCAGTAAAATTTACCGTACATTAGCTATAGTGCGCCAAAGTCAAAAAATCTTGTAAATCTCAATTAAAAATTAAAATTTCTATTTTGAAAATGAATGCCATGGGAATTTTTTTATTATTTTTCCCGTAATCAGCGTGTCTAAATTAAGGGAAAATAATACTTTTCATTTATATAGAGGCTGGTTTAATTTTTAGTGGACTCGTGAATATTTGAAGATACCATTTTTGTTGTTTTTGCTTTGTTCTACTGTACCAGCAGGTTTCGATAATTGAAAATTGGTAAACACATGTAGAAAGGTCCATAGAATCGAATGGCAAATTCCCGAACCAGTAAAATTTACCGTACATTAGCTATAGTGCGCCAAAGTCAAAAAATCTTGTAAATCTCAATTCAAAATTAAAATTTCTATTTTAAAAATGAAGGCCTAGGGAATTTTTTTATTATTTTTCCCGTAATCAGCGTGTTCGAATTAAGGGAAAATAATACTTTTCATTTATATAGAGACTGGTTTAATTTTTAGTGGACTCGTGAATATTTGAAGATACCATTTTTGTTGTTCTTGCATTGTTCTACTGTACCAGCAGGTTTCGATAATTGGAAAAAGGTATACATACGTAGAAAGGTCCATAGAATCGAATGGCAAATTCCCGAACCAGTAAAATTTACCGTACATTAGCTATAGTGCGCCAAAGTCAAAAAATCTTGTAAATCTCAATTAACAATTAAAATTTCTATTTTGAAAATGAAGGCCCAGGGAATTTTTTTATTATTTTTCCCGTAATCAGCGTGTTTGATTTAAGGGAAAATGATACTTTTCATTTATATAGAGGCTGGTTTAATTTTTAGTGGACTCGTGAATATTTGAAGATACCATTTTTGTTGTTTTTGCTTTGTTCTACTGTACCAGCAGGTTTCGATAAATGAAAATTGGTATACATATGTAGAAAGGTCCATAGAATCGAATGGCAAATTCCCGAACCAGTAAAATTTACCGTACATTAGCTATAGTGCGCCAAATTCAAAAAATCTTGTAAATCTCAATTCAAAATTAAAATTTCTATTTTAAAAATGAAGGCCTAGGGAATTTTTTTATTATTTTTCCAGTAATCAGCGTGTTCGAATTAAGGGAAAATAATACTTTTCATTTATATAGAGACTGGTTTAATTTTTAGTGGACACGTGAATATTTGAAGATACCATTTTTGTTGTTTTTGCTTTGTTCTACTGTACCAGCAGGTTTCGATAAATGAAAATTGGTATACATATGTAGAAAGGTCCATAGAATCAAATGGCAAATTCCCGAACCAGTAAAATTTACCGTACATTAGCTATACTGCGCCAAAATCAAAAAATCTTGTAAATCTGAATTCAAAATTAAAAATTCTATTTTGAAAATGAAGGCCTAGGGAATTTTTTTTATTATTTTTCCCGTAATCAGCGTGTTTGAATAAAGGGAAAATGATACTTTTCATTTATATAGAGGCTGGTTTAATTTTTAGTGGACTCGTGAATATTTGAAGATACCTTTTTTGTTGTTTTTGCTTTGTTCTACTGTACCAGCAGGTTTCGATAATTGAAAATTGGTATACATATGTAGAAAGGTCCATAGAATCGAATGGCAAATTTCCGAACCAGTAAAATTTACCGTACATTAGCTATATTGCGCCAAATTCAAAAAATCTTGTAAATCTCAATTAAAAATTAAAATTTCTATTTTAAAAATGAAAGCCTAGGGAATTTTTTTATTATTTTTCCCGTAATCAGTGTGTTTGAATTAAGGGAAAATGATACTTTTCATTTATATAGAGGCTGGTTGAATTTTTAGTGGACTCGTGAATATTTGAAGATACCATTTTTGTTGTTTTTGCTTTGTTCTACTGTACCAGCAGGTTTCGATAATTGAAAATTGGTATGCATAAGTAGAAAGGTCCATAGAATCGAATGGCAAATTTCCGAACCAGTAAAATTTACCGTACATTAGCTATAGTGCGCCAAAGTCAAAAAATCTTGTAAATCTCAATTAAAAATTAAAATTTCTATTTTGAAAATGAAGGCCTAGGGAATGTTTTTATTATTTTTCCCGTAATCAGCGTGTTTGAATTAAGGGAAAATGATACTTTTCATTTATATAGAGGCTGGTTTAATTTTTAGTGGACTCGTGAATATTTGAAGATACCTTTTTTGTTGTTTTTGCTTTGTTCTACTGTACCAGCAGGTTTCGATAATTGAAAATTGGTATACATATGTAGAAAGGTCCATAGAATCGAATGGCAAATTTCCGAACCAGTAAAATTTACCGTACATTAGCTATATTGCGCCAAATTCAAAAAATCTTGTAAATCTCAATTAAAAATTAAAATTTCTATTTTGAAAATGAAAGCCTAGGGAATTTTTTTATTATTTTTCCCGTAATCAGCGTGTTTGAGTTAAGGGAAAATGATACTTTTCATTTATATAGAGGCTGGTTGAATTTTTAGTGGACTCGTGAATATTTGAAGATAACATTTTTGTTGTTTTTGCTTTGTTCTACTGTACCAGCAGGTTTCGATAATTTAAAATTGGTATACATATGTAGAAAGGTCCATAGAATCGAATGGCAAATTTCCGAACCAGTAAAATTTACCGTACATTAGCTATAGTGCGCCAAAATTCAAAAAATCTTGTGAATCTCAATTAAAAATTAAAATTTCTATTTTGAAAATGAAGGCAATGGGAATTTTTTTATTATTTTTCCCGTAATCAGCGTGTTTGAATTAAGGGAAAATGATACTTTTCATTTATATAGAGGCTGGTTTAATTTTTAGTGGACTCGTGAATATTTGAAGATACCATTTTTGTTGTTTTTGCTTTGTTCTACTGTACCAGCAGGTTTCGATAATTGAAAATTGGTACACATATGTAGAAAGGTCCATAGAATCAAATGGCAAATTTCCGAACCAGTAAAATTTACCGTACATTAGCTATATTGCGCCAAAATTCAAAAAATCTTGTAAATCTCAATAAAAAATTAAAATTTATATTTTGAAAATGAAGGCCTAGGGAAATTTTTTAATATTTTTCCCGTAATCAGCGTGTTTGAATTAAGAGAAAATGATACTTTTCATTTATATAGAGGCTCGTTTAATTTTTAGTGGACTCGTGAATATTTGAAGATACCATTTTTGTTGTTTTTGCTTTGTTCTACTGTACCAGCAGGTTTCGATAATTGAAAATTGGTATACATATGTAGAAAGGTCCATAGAATCGAATGGCAAATTTCCGAACCAGTAATATTTACCGTACATTAGCTATATTGCGCCAAAATTCAAAAAATCTTGTAAATCTCAATAAAAAATTAAAATTTATATTTTGAAAATGAAGGCCTAGGGAAATTTTTTATTATTTTTCCCGTAATCAGCGTGTTTGAATTAAGGGAAAATGATACTTTTCATTTATATAGAGGCTCGTTTAATTTTTAGTGGACTCGTGAATATTTGAAGATACCATTTTTGTTGTTTTTGCTTTGTTCTACTGTACCAGCAGGTTTCGATAATTGAAAATTGGTATAAATATGTAGAAAGGTCCATAGAATCGAATGGCAAATTTCCGAACCAGTAAAATTTACCGTACATTAGCTATATTGCGCCAAATTCAAAAAATCTTGTAAATCTCAATCAAAAATTAAAATTTCTATTTTGAAAATGAAGGCCATGGGAATTTTTTAATTATTTTTCCCGTAATCAGCGTGTTTAAATTAAGGGAAAATGATACTTTTCATTTATATAGAGGCTGGTTTAATTTTTAGTGGACTCGTGAATATTTGAAGATACCATTTTTGTTGTTTTTGCTTTGTTCTACTGTACCAGCAGGTTTCGATAATTGAAAATTGGTATACATATGTAGAAAGGTCCATAGAATCGAATGGCAAATTCCCGAACCAGTAAAATTTACCGTGCATTAGCCATAGTGCGCCAAATTCAAAAAATCTTGTAAATCTCAGTTAAAAATTAAAATTTCTATTTTGAAAATGAAGGCCTAGGGAATTTTTTTATTATTTTTACCGTAATCAGCGTGTTTGAGTTAAGGGAAAATGATACTTTTCATTTATATAGAGGCTGGTTTAATTTTTAGTGGACTCGTGAATATTTGAAGATACCATTTTTGTTGTTTTTGCTTTGTTCTACTGTACCAGCAGGTTTCGAAAATTGAAAAAAGGTATACATATGTAGAAAGGTCCATAGAATCGAATGGCAAATTCCCGAACCAGTAAAATTTACCGTACATTAGCTATAGTGCGCCAAAGTCAAAAAATCTTGTAAATCTCAATTAACAATTAAAATTTCTATTTTGAAAATGAAGGCCCAGGGAATTTTTTTATTATTTTTCCCGTAATCAGCGTGTTTGATGTAAGGGAAAATGATACTTTTCATTTATATAGAGGCTGGTTTAATTTTTAGTGGACTCGTGAATATTTGAAGATACCATTTTTGTTGTTTTTGCTTTGTTCTACTGTACCAGCAGGTTTCGATAAATGAAAATTGGTATACATATGTAGAAAGGTCCATAGAATCGAATGGCAAATTCCCGAACCAGTAAAATTTACCGTACATTAGCTATACTGCGCCAAAGTCAAAAAATCTTGTAAATCTCAATTCAAAATTAAAAATTCTATTTTGAAAATGAATGCCATGGGAATTTTTTTATTATTTTTACCGTAATCAGCGTGTTTAAATTAAGGGAAAATAATACTTTTCATTTATATAGAGGCTGGTTTAATTTTTGTGGACTCGTGAATATTTGAAGATACCATTTTTGTTGTTTTTGCTTTGTTCTACTGTACCAGCAGGTTTCGATAATTGAAAATTGGTATACATATGTAGAAAGGTCCATAGAATCGAATGGAAAATTTCCGAACCAGTAAAATTTACCGTACATTAGCTATAGTGCGCCAAAGTCAAAAAATCTTGTAAATCTCAATTAAAAATTAAAATTTCTATTTTGAAAATGAAGGCCTAGGAATTTTTTTTATTATTTTTCCCGTAATCAGCGTGTTTGAATTAAGGGAAAATGATACTTTTCATTTATATAGAGGCTGGTTTAATTTTTAGTGGACTCGTGAATATTTGAAGATACCATTTTTGTTGTTTTTGCTTTGTTCTACTGTACGAGCAGGTTTCGATAATTGAAAATTGGTATACATATGTAGAAAGGTCCATAGAATCAAATGGCAAATTTCCGAACTAGTAAAATTTACCGTACATTAGCTATATTGCGCCAAATTCAAAAAATCTTGTAAATCTCAATTAAAATTTAAAATTTCTATTTTGAAAATGAAAGCCTAGGGAATTTTTTTATTATTTTTCCCGTAATCAGCGTGTTTGAATTAAGGGAAAATGATACTTTTCATTTATATAGAGGCTGGTTGAATTTTTAGTGGACTCGTGAATATTTGAAGATACCATTTTTGTTGTTTTTGCTTTGTTCTACTGTACCAGTAGGTTTCGATAAATGAAAATTGGTATACATATGTAGAAAGGTCCATAGAATCGAATGGCAAATTTCCGAACCAGTAAAATTTACCGTACATTAGCTATATTGCGCCAAAATTCAAAAAATCTTGTAAATCTCAATAAAAAATTAAAATTTATATTTTGAAAATGAAGGCCTAGGGAAATTTTTTAATATTTTTCCCGTAATCAGCGTGTTTGAATTAAGAGAAAATGATACTTTTCATTTATATAGAGGCTCGTTTAATTTTTAGTGGACTCGTGAATATTTGAAGATACCATTTTTGTTGTTTTTGCTTTGTTCTACTGTACCAGCAGGTTTCGATAATTGAAAATTGGTATACATATGTAGAAAGGTCCATAGAATCGAATGGCAAATTTCCGAACCAGTAATATTTACCGTACATTAGCTATATTGCGCCAAAATTCAAAAAATCTTGTAAATCTCAATAAAAAATTAAAATTTATATTTTGAAAATGAAGGCCTAGGGAAATTTTTTATTATTTTTCCCGTAATCAGCGTGTTTGAATTAAGGGAAAATGATACTTTTCATTTATATAGAGGCTCGTTTAATTTTTAGTGGACTCGTGAATATTTGAAGATACCATTTTTGTTGTTTTTGCTTTGTTCTACTGTACCAGCAGGTTTCGATAATTGAAAATTGGTATAAATATGTAGAAAGGTCCATAGAATCGAATGGCAAATTTCCGAACCAGTAAAATTTACCGTACATTAGCTATATTGCGCCAAATTCAAAAAATCTTGTAAATCTCAATCAAAAATTAAAATTTCTATTTTGAAAATGAAGGCCATGGGAATTTTTTAATTATTTTTCCCGTAATCAGCGTGTTTAAATTAAGGGAAAATGATACTTTTCATTTATATAGAGGCTGGTTTAATTTTTAGTGGACTCGTGAATATTTGAAGATACCATTTTTGTTGTTTTTGCTTTGTTCTACTGTACCAGCAGGTTTCGATAATTGAAAATTGGTATAAATATGTAGAAAGGTCCATAGAATCGAATGCCAAATTCCCGAACCAGTAAAATTTACCGTACATTAGCTATAGTGCGCCAAAGTCAAAAAATCTTGTAAATCTCAATTAACAATTAAAATTTCTATTTTGAAAATGAAGGCCCAGGGAATTTTTTTATTATTTTTCCCGTAATCAGCGTGTTTGATGTAAGGGAAAATGATACTTTTCATTTATATAGAGGCTGGTTTAATTTTTAGTGGACTCGTGAATATTTGAAGATACCATTTTTGTTGTTTTTGCTTTGTTCTACTGTACCAGCAGTTTCGATAATTGAAAATTGGTATACATATGTAGAAAGGTCCATAGAATCGAATGGAAAATTTCCGAACCAGTAAAATTTACCGTACATTAGCTATAGTGCGCCAAAGTCAAAAAATCTTGTAAATCTCAATTAAAAATTAAAATTTCTATTTTGAAAATGAAGGCCTAGGAATTTTTTTTATTATTTTTCCCGTAATCAGCGTGTTTGAATTAAGGGAAAATGATACTTTTCATTTATATAGAGGCTGGTTTAATTTTTAGTGGCCTCGTGAATATTTGAAGATACCATTTTTGTTGTTTTTGCTTTGTTCTACTGTACGAGCAGGTTTCGATAATTGAAAATTGGTATACATATGTAGAAAGGTCCATAGAATCGAATGGCAAATTTCCGAACCAGTAAAATTTACCGTACATTAGCTATATTGCGCCAAATTCAAAAAATCTTGTAAATCTCAATTAAAATTTAAAATTTCTATTTTGAAAATGAAAGCCTAGGGAATTTTTTTATTATTTTTCCCGTAATCAGCGTGTTTGAATTAAGGGAAAATGATACTTTTCATTTATATAGAGGCTGGTTGAATTTTTAGTGGACTCGTGAATATTTGAAGATACCATTTTTGTTGTTTTTGTTTTGTTCTACTGTACCAGCAGGTTTCGATAATTTAAAATTAGTATACATATATAGAAAGGTCCATAGAATCGAATGGCAAATTTCCGAACCAGTAAAATTTACCGTACATTAGCTATAGTGCGCCAAAATTCAAAAAATCTTGTAAATCTCAATTAAAAATTAAAATTTCTATTTTGAAAATGAAGGCCATGGGATTTTTTTTATTATTTTTCCCGTAATCAGCGTGTTTGAATTAAGGGAAAATGATACTTTTCATTTATATAGAGGCTGGTTTAATTTTTAGTGGACTCGTGAATATTTGAAGATACCATTTTTGTTGTTTTTGCTTTGTTCTACTGTACCAGCAGGTTTCGATAAATGAAAATTGGTATACATATGTAGAAAGGTCCATAGAATCGAATGGCAAATTTCCGAACCAGTAAATTTTACCGTACATTAGCTATAGTGCGCCAAAGTCAAAAAATCTTATAATCTCAATTAAAAATTAAAATTTCTATTTTGAAAATGAAGGCCTAGGGAATTTTTTTATTATTTTTCCCGTAATCAGCGTGTTTGAATTAAGGGAAAATGATACTTTTCATTTATATAGAGGCTGGTTTAATTTTTAGTGGACTCGTGAATATTTGAAGATACCATTTTTGTTGTTTTTGCTTTGTTCTACTGTACCAGCAGGTTTCGATAATTGAAAATTGGTATACATATGTAGAAAGGTCCATAGAATCGAATGGCAAATTTCCGAACCAGTAAAATTTACCGTACATTAGCTATATTGCGCCAAAGTCAAAAAATCTTGTAAATCTCAATTAAAAATTAAAATTTCTATTTTGAAAATGAAGGCCTAGGGAATTTTTTTATTATTTTTCCCGTAATCAGCGTGTTCGAATTAAGGGAAAATGATACTTTTCATTTATATACAGGCTGGTTTAATTTTTAGTGGACTCGTGAATATTTGAAGATACCATTTTTGTTGTTTTTGCTTTGTTCTACTGTACCAGCAGGTTTCGATAATTGAAAATTGGTATACATATGTAGAAAGGTCCATAGAATCGAAGGGCAAATTTCCGAACCAGTAAAATTTACCGTACATTAGCTATAGTGCGCCAAAGTCAAAAAATCTTGTAAATCTAAATTAAAAATTAAAATTTCTATTTTGAAAATTAATGCCATGGGAATTTTTTTATTATTTTTACCGTAATCAGAGTGTTTAAATTAAGGGAAAATAATACTTTTCATTTATATAGAGGCTGGTTTAATTTTTAGTGGACTCGTGAATATTTGAAGATACCATTTTTGTTGTTTTTGCTTTGTTCTACTGTACCAGCAGGTTTCGATAATTGAGAATTGGTATACATATGTAGAAAGGTCCATAGAATCGAATGGAAAATTTCCGAACCAGTAAAATTTACCGTATATTAGCTATAGTGCGCCAAAGTCAAAAAATCTTGTAAATCTCAATTAAAAATTAAAATTTCTATTTTGAAAATGAAGGCCATGGGAATTTTTTAATTATTTTTCCCGTAATCAGCGTGTTTGAATTAAGGGAAAATGATACTTTTTATTTATATAGAGGCTGGTTTAATTTTTAGTGGACTCGTGAATATTTGAAGATACCATTTTTGTTGTTTTTGCATTGTTCTACTGTACCAGCAGGTTTCGATAATTGAAAATTGGTATACATATGTAGAAATGTCCATAGAATCGAAGTGCAAATTTCCGAACCAGTAAAATTTACCGTACATTAGCTATAGTGCGCCAAAGTCAAAAAATCTTGTAAATCTCAATTAAAAATTAAAATTTCTATTTTGAAAATGAAAGCCTAGGAATTTTTTTATTATTTTTCCCGTAATCAGCGTGTTCGTATTAAGGGAAAATGATACTTTTCATTTATATACAGGCTGGTTTAATTTTTAGTAGACTCGTGAATATTTGAAGATACCATTTTTGTTGTATTTGCTTTGTTCTACTGTACCAGCAGGTTTCGATAATTTAAAATTGGTATACATATGTAGAAAGGTCCATAGAATTGAATGGCAAATTTCCGAACCAGTAAAATTTACCGTACATTAGCTATAGTGCGCCAAAATTCAAAAAATCTTGTAAATCTCAATTAAAAATTAAAATTTCTATTTTGAAAATGAAGGCCATGGGAATTTTTTTATTATTTTTCCCGTAATCAGCGTGTTCGTATTAAGGGAAAATGATACTTTTCATTTATATACAGGCTGGTTTAATTTTTAGTAGACTCGTGAATATTTGAAGATACCATTTTTGTTGTTTTTGCTTTGTTCTACTGTACCAGCAGGTTTCGATAATTGAAAATTGGTATACATATGTAGAAAGGTCCATAGAATCGAATGGCAAATTTCCGAACCAGTAAAATTTACCGTACATTAGCTATAGTGCGCCAAAGTCAAAAAATCTTGTAAATCTCAATTAAAAATTAAAATTTCTATTTTGAAAATGAAGGCCATGGGAATTTTTTAATTATTTTTCCCGTAATCAGCGTGTTTGAGTTAAGTGAAAATGATACTTTTCATTTATATAGAGGCTGGTTTAATTTTTAGTGGACTCGTGAATATTTGAAGATACCATTTTTGTTGTTCTAGCATTGTTCTACTGTACCAGCAATTTTTGATAATTGAAAATTGGTATACATATGTAGAAAGGTCCATAGAATCGAATGGCAAATTTCCGAACCAGTAAAATTTATTGTACATTAGCTATAGTGCGCCAAAGTCAAAAAATCTTGTAAATCTCAATTAAAAATTAAAATTTCTATTTTGAAAATGAAGGCCTAGGATTTTTTTTATTATTATTCCCGTAATCAGCGTGTTTGAATTAAGGGAAAATGATACTTTTCATTTATATAGAGGCTGGTTTAATTTTTAGTGGACTCGTGAATATTTGAAGATACCATTTTTGTTGTTTTTGCTTTGTTCTACTGTACCAGCAGGTTTCGATAATTTAAAACTGGTATACATATGTAGAAAGGTCCATAGAATCGAATGGCAAATTTCCAAACCAGTAAAATTTACCGTACATTAGCTATAGTGCGACAAAATTCAAAAAATCTTGTAAATCTCAATTAAAAATTAAAATTTCTATTTTGAAAATGAAGGCCTAGGGAATTTTTTTATTATTTTTCCCGTAATCAGCGTGTTTGAATTAAGGGAAAATGATACTTTTCATTTATATAGAGGCTCGTTTAATTTTTAGTGGACTCGTGAATATTTGAAGATACCATTTTTGTTGTTTTTGCTTTGTTCTACTGTACCAGCAGGTTTCGATAATTGAAAATTGGTATACATATGTAGAAAGGTCCATAGAATCGAATGGCAAATTTCCGAACCAGTAATATTTACCGTACATTAGCTATATTGCGCCAAAATTCAAAAAATCTTGTAAATCTCAATAAAAAATTAAAATTTATATTTTGAAAATGAAGGCCTAGGGAAATTTTTTATTATTTTTACCGTAATCAGCGTGTTTGAATTAAGGGAAAATGATACTTTTCATTTATATAGAGGCTCGTTTAATTTTAAGTGGACTCGTGAATATTTGAAGATACCATTTTTGTTGTTTTTGCTTTGTTCTACTGTACCAGCAGGTTTCGATAATTGAAAATTGGTATAAATATGTAGAAAGGTCCATAGAATCGAATGGCAAATTTCCGAACCAGTAAAATTTACCGTACATTAGCTATATTGCGCCAAATTCAAAAAATCTTGTAAATCTCAATCAAAAATTAAAATTTCTATTTTGAAAATGAAGGCCATGGGAATTTTTTAATTATTTTTCCCGTAATCAGCGTGTTTAAATTAAGGGAAAATGATACTTTTTATTTATATAGAGGCTGGTTTAATTTTTAGTGGACTCGTGAATATTTGAAGATACCATTTTTGTTGTTTTTGCTTTGTTCTACTGTACCAGCAGGTTTCGATAATTGAAAATTGGTATACATATGTAGAAAGGTCCATAGAATCGAATGGCAAATATCCGAACCAGTAAAATTTACCGTGCATTAGCCATAGTGCGCCAAATTCAAAAAATCTTGTAAATCTCAGTTAAAAATTAAAATTTCTATTTTGAAAATGAAGGCCTAGGGAATTTTTTTATTATTTTTCCCGTAATCAGCGTGTTTGAATTAAGGGAAAATGATACTTTTCATTTATATAGAGGCTGGTTTAATTTTTAGTGGACTCGTGAATATTTGAAGATACCATTTTTGTTGTTTTTGCTTTGTTCTACTGTACCAGCAGGTTTCGATAAATGAAAATTGGTATACATATGTAGAAATGTCCATAGAATCGAATGGCAAATTCCCGAACCAGTAAAATTTACCGTACATTAGCTATACTGCGCCAAAGTCAAAAAATCTTGTAAATCTCAATTCAAAATTAAAAATTCTATTTTGAAAATGAATGCCATGGGAATTTTTTTATTATTTTTCCCGTAATCAGCGTGTTTAAATTAAGGGAAAATAATACTTTTCATTTATATAGAGGCTGGTTTAATTTTTAGTGGACTCGTGAATATTTGAAGATACCATTTTTGTTGTTTTTGCTTTGTTCTACTGTACCAGCAGGTTTCGATAATTGAAAATTGGTATACATATGGAGAAAGGTCCATAGAATCGAATGGAAAATTTCCAAACCAGTAAAATTTACCGTACATTAGCTATAGTGCGCCAAAGTCAAAAAATCTTGTAAATCTCAATTAAAATTTAAAATTTCTATTTTGAAAATGAAAGCCTAGGGAATTTTTTTATTATTTTTCCCGTAATCAGCGTGTTTGAATTAAGAGAAAATGATACTTTTCATTTATATAGAGGCTGGTTGAATTTTTAGTGGACTCGTGAATATTTGAAGATACCATTTTTGTTGTTTTTGCTTTGTTCTACTGTACCAGCAGGTTTCGATAATTTAAAATTAGTATACATATGTAGAAAGGTCCATAGAATCGAATGGCAAAATTTCCGAACCAGTAAAATTTACCGTACATTAGCTATAGTGCGCCAAAATTCAAAAAATCTTGTAAATCTCAATTAAAAATTAAAATTTCTATTTTGAAAATGAAGGCCATGGGAATTTTTTTATTATTTTTCCCGTAATCAGCGTGTTTGAATTAAGGGAAAATGATACTTTTCATTTATATAGAGGCTGGTTGAATTTTTAGTGGACTCGTGAATATTTGAAGATACCATTTTTGTTGTTTTTGCTTTGTTCTACTGTACCAGCAGGTTTCGATAAATGAAAATTGGTATACATATGTAGAAAGGTCCATAGAATCGAATGGCAAATTTCCGAACCAGTAAATTTTACCGTACATTAGCTATAGTGCGCCAAAGTCAAAAAATCTTATAATCTCAATTAAAAATTAAAATTTCTATTTTGAAAATGAAGGCCTAGGGAATTTTTTTATTATTTTTCCCGTAATCAGCGTGTTTGAATTAAGGGAAAATGATACTTTTCATTTATATAGAGGCTGGTTTAATTTTTAGTGGACTCGTGAATATTTGAAGATACCATTTTTGTTGTTTTTGCTTTGTTCTACTGTACCAGCAGGTTTCGTTAATTGAAAATTGGTATACATATGTAGAAAGGTCCATAGAATCGAATGGCAAATTTCCGAACCAGTAAAATTTACCGTACATTAGCTATATTGCGCCAAATTCAAAAAATCTTGTAAATCTCAATTAAAAATTAAAATTTCTATTTTGAAAATGAAGGCCATGGGAATTTTTTTATTATTTTTCCCGTAATCAGCGTGTTTGAATTAAGGGAAAATGATACTTTTCATTTATATAGAGGCTGGTTTAATTTTTAGTGGACTCGTGAATATTTGAAGATACCATTTTTGTTGTTTTTGCTTTGTTCTACTGTACCAGCAGGTTTCGATAAATGAAAATTGGTATACATATGTAGAAAGGTCCATAGAATCGAATGGCAAATTTCCGAACCAGTAAATTTTACCGTACATTAGCTATAGTGCGCCAAAGTCAAAAAATCTTATAATCTCAATTAAAAATTAAAATTTCTATTTTGAAAATGAAGGCCTAGGGAATTTTTTTATTATTTTTCCCGTAATCAGCGTGTTTGAATTAAGGGAAAATGATACTTTTCATTTATATAGAGGCTGGTTTAATTTTTAGTGGACTCGTGAATATTTGAAGATACCATTTTTGTTGTTTTTGCTTTGTTGTACTGTACCAGCAGGTTTCGATAATTGAAAATTGGTATACATATGTAGAAAGGTCCATAGAATCGAATGGCAAATTTCCGAACCAGTAAAATTTACCGTACATTAGCTATATTGCGCCAAATTCAAAAAATCTTGTAAATCTCAATTAAAAATTAAAATTTCTATTTTGAAAATGAAGGCCTAGGGAATTTTTTAATTATTTTTCCCGTAATCAGCGTGTTCGAATTAAGGGAAAATGATACTTTTCATTTATATACAGGCTGGTTTAATTTTTAGTGGACTCGTGAATATTTGAAAATACCATTTTTGTTGTTTTTGCTTTGTTCTACTGTACCAGCAGGTTTCGATATTTGAAAATTGGTATACATATGTAGAAAGGTCCGTAGAATCGAAGGGCAAATTTCCGAACCAGTAAAATTTACCGTACATTAGCTATAGTGCGCCAAAGTCAAAAAATCTTGTAAATCTAAATTAAAAATTAAAATTTCTATTTTGAAAATTAATGCCATGGGAATTTTTTTATTATTTTTCCCGTAATCAGAGTGTTTAAATTAAGGGAAAATAATACTTTTCATTTATATAGAGGCTGGTTTAATTTTTAGTGGACTCGTGAATATTTGAAGATACCATTTTTGTTGTTTTTGCTTTGTTCTACTGTACCAGCAGGTTTCGATAATTGAGAATTGGTATACATATGTAGAAAGGTCCATAGAATCGAATGGAAAATTTCCGAACCAGTAAAATTTACCGTACATTAGCTATAGTGCGCCAAAGTCAAAAAATCTTGTAAATCTCAATTAAAAATTAAAATTTCTATTTTGAAAATGAAGGCCTAGGGAATTTTTTTATTATTTTTCCCGTAATCAGCGTGTTCGAATTAAGGGAAAATGATACTTTTCATTTATATACAGGCTGGTTTAATTTTTAGTGGACTCGTGAATATTTGAAGATACCATTTTTGTTGTTTTTGCTTTGTTCTACTGTACCAGCAGGTTTCGATATTTGAAAATTGGTATACATATGTAGAAAGGTCCATAGAATCGAAGGGCAAATTTCCGAACCAGTAAAATTTACCGTACATTAGCTATAGTGCGCCAAAGTCAAAAAATCTTGTAAATCTAAATTAAAAATTAAAATTTCTATTTTGAAAATTAATGCCATGGGAATTTTTTTATTATTTTTCCCGTAATCAGAGTGTTTAAATTAAGGGAAAATAATACTTTTCATTTATATAGAGGCTGGTTTAATTTTTAGTGGACTCGTGAATATTTGAAGATACCATTTTTGTTGTTTTTGCTTTGTTCTACTGTACCAGCAGGTTTCGATAATTGAGAATTGGTATACATATGTAGAAAGGTCCATAGAATCGAATGGAAAATTTCCGAACCAGTAAAATTTACCGTACATTAGCTATAGTGCGCCAAAGTCAAAAAATCTTGTAAATCTCAATTAAAAATTAAAATTTCTATTTTGAAAATGAAGGCCATGGGAATTTTTTAATTATTTTTCCCGTAATCAGCGTGTTTGAATTAAGGGAAAATGATACTTTTTATTTATATAGAGGCTGGTTTAATTTTTAGTGGACTCGTGAATATTTGAAGATACCATTTTTGTTGTTTTTGCATTGTTCTACTGTACCAGCAGGTTTCGATAATTGAAAATTGGTATACATATGTAGAAAGGTCCATAGAATCGAAGTGCAAATTTCCGAACCAGTAAAATTTACCGTACATTAGCTATAGTGCGCCAAAGTCAAAAAATCTTGTAAATCTCAATTAAAAATTAAAATTTCTATTTTGAAAATGAAGGCCTAGGAATTTTTTTATTATTTTTCCCGTAATCAGCGTGTTTGAATTAAGGGAAAATGATACTTTTCATTTATATAGAGGCTGGTTTAATTTTTAGTGGACTCGTGAATATTTGAAGATACCATTTTTGTTGTTTTTGCTTTGTTCTACTGTACCAGCAGGTTTCGATAATTTAAAACTGGTATACATATGTAGAAAGGTCCATAGAATCGAATGGCAAATTTCCAAACCAGTAAAATTTACCGTACATTAGCTATAGTGCGACAAAATTCAAAAAATCTTGTAAATCTCAATTAAAAATTAAAATTTCTATTTTGAAAATGAAGGCCTAGGGAATTTTTTTATTATTTTTCCCGTAATCAGCGTGTTTGAATTAAGGGAAAATGATACTTTTCATTTATATAGAGGCTCGTTTAATTTTTAGTGGACTCGTGAATATTTGAAGATACCATTTTTGTTGTTTTTGCTTTGTTCTACTGTACCAGCAGGTTTCGATAATTGAAAATTGGTATAAATATGTAGAAAGGTCCATAGAATCGAATGGCAAATTTCCGAACCAGTAAAATTTACCGTACATTAGCTATATTGCGCCAAAGTCAAAAAATCTTGTAAATCTCAATTAAAAATTAAAATTTCTATTTTGAAAATGAAGGCCTAGGGAATTTTTTTATTATTTTTCCCGTAATCAGCGTGTTCGAGTTAAGGGAAAATGATACTTTTCATTTATATACAGGCTGGTTTAATTTTTAGTGGACTCGTGAATATTTGAAGATACCATTTTTGTTGTTTTTGCTTTGTTGTACTGTACCAGCAGGTTTCGATAATTGAAAATTGGTATACATATGTAGAAAGGTCCATAGAATCGAATAGTAAATTCCCGAACCAGTAAAATTTACCGTACATTAGCTATACTGCGCCAAAATCAAAAAATCTTGTAAATCTCAATTCAAAATTAATATTTCTATTTTGAAAATGAAGGCCTAGGGAATTTTTTTATTATTTTTCCTGTAATCAGCGTGTTTGAATTAAGGGAAAATGATACTTTTCATTTATATAGAGGCTGGTTTAATTTTTAGTGGACTCGTGAATATTTGAAGATACCATTTTTGTTGTTTTTGCTTTGTTCTACTGTACCAGCAGGTTTTGATAATTGAAAATTGGTGTACATATGTAGAAAGGTCCATAGAATCGAAGGGCAAATTTCCGAACCAGTAAAATTTACCGTACATTAGCTATAGTGCGCCAAATTCAAAAAATCTTGTAAATCTCAATTAAAAATTAAAATTTCTATTTTGAAAATGAAGGCCTAGGAAATTTTTTTAATATTTTTCCCGTAATCAGCGTGTTCGAATTAAGGGAAAATGATACTTTTCATTTATATAGAGGCTGGTTTAATTTTTAGTGGACTCGTGAATATTTGAAGATACCATTTTTGTTGTTTTTGCTTTGTTCTACTGTACCAGCAGGTTTCGATAATTGAAAATTCGTATACATATGTAGAAAGGTCCATAGAATAGAATGGTAAATTCCCGAACCAGTAAAATTTACCGTACATTAGCTATACTGCGCCAAAATCAAAAAATCTTGTAAATCTCAATTCAAAATTAAAATTTCTATTTTGAAAATGAAGGCCTAGGGAATTTTTTTATTATTTTTCCTGTAATCAGCGTGTTTGAATTAAGGGAAAATGATACTTTTCATGTATATAGAGGCTGGTTTAATTTTTAGTGGACTCGTGAATATTTGAAGATACCATTTTTGTTGTTTTTGCTTTGTTGTACTGTACCAGCAGGTTTCGATAATTGAAAATTGGTATACATATGTAGAAAGGTCCATAGAATCGAATGGTAAATTCCCGAACCAGTAAAATTTACCGTACATTAGCTATACTGCGCCAAAGTCAAAAAATCTTGTAAATCTCAATTAAAAATTAAAATTTCTATTTTGAAAATGAAGGCCTAGGGAATTTTTTTATTATTTTTCCCGTAATCAGCGTGTTTGAATTAAGGGAAAATGATACTTTTCATTTATATAGAGGCTGGTTTAATTTTTAGTGGACTCGTGAATATTTGAAGATACCATTTTTGTTGTTTTTGCATTGTTCTACTGTACCAGCAGGTTTCGATAATTGAAAATTGGTATACATATGTAGAAAGGTCCATAGAATCGAATGGCAAATTTCCGAACCAGTAAAATTTACCGTACATTAGCTATATGGCGCCAAAATCAAAAAATCTTGTAAATCTCAATTAAAAATTAAAATTTCTATTTTAAAAATGAAGGCCTAGGGAATTTTTTTATTATTTTTCCCGTAATCAGCATGTTTGAATTAAGGGAAAATGATACTATTCATTTATATAGAGGCTGGTTTAATTTTTAGAGAACTCGTGAATATTTGAAGATACCATTTTTGTTGTTTTTGCTTTGTTCTACTGTACCAGCAGGTTTCGATAATTGAAAATTGGTATACATATGTAGAAAGGTCCATAGAATCGAATGGCAAATTTCCGAACCAGTAAAATTTACCGTACATTACCTATAGTGCGCCAAAATCAAAAAATCTTGTAAATCTCAATTAAAAGTTAAAATTTCTATTTTGAAAATGAAGGCCTAGGGAATTTTTTTATTATTTTTCCCGTAATCAGCGTGTTTGAATTAAGGGAAAATGATACTTTTCATTTATATAGAGGCTGGTTTAATTTTTAGTGGACTCGTGAATATTTGAAGATACCATTTTTGTTGTTTTTGCTTTGTTCTACTGTACCAGCAGGTTTCGATAATTGAAAAAATGTATACATATGTAGAAAGGTCCATAGAATCGAATGGCAATTCCCGAACCAGTAAAATTTACCGTACATTAGCTATAGTGCGCCAAAATCAAAAAATCTTGTAAATCTCAATTAACAATTAAAATTTCTATTTTGAAAATGAAGGCCCAGGGAATTTTTTTATTATTTTTCCCGTAAGCAGCGTGTTTGATGTAAGGGAAAATGATACTTTTCATTTATATAGAGGCTGGTTTAATTTTTAGTGGACTCGTGAATATTTGAAGATACCATTTTTGTTGTTTTTGCTTTGTTCTACTGTACCAGCAGGTTTCGATAAATGAAAATTGGTATACGTATGTAGAAAGGTTCATAGAATCGAATGGCAAATTTCCGAACCAGTAAAATTTACCGTACATTAGCTATACTGCGCCAAAGTCAAAAAATCTTGTAAATCTCAATTCAAAATTAAAAATTCTATTTTGAAAATGAATGCCATGGGAATTTTTTTATTATTTTTCCCGTAATCAGCGTGTTTAAATTAAGGGAAAATAATACTTTTCATTTATATAGAGGCTGGTTTAATTTTTAGTGGACTCGTGAATATTTGAAGATACCATTTTGGTTGTTTTTGCTTTGTTCTACTGTACCAGCAGGTTTCGATAATTGAAAATTGGTATACATATGGAGAAAGGTCCATAGAATCGAATGGAAAATTTCCGAACCAGTAAAATTTACCGTACATTAGCTATAGTGCGCCAAAGTCAAAAAATCTTGTAAATCTCAATTAAAATTTAAAATTTCTATTTTGAAAATGAAAGCCTAGGGAATTTTTTTATTATTTTTCCCGTAATCAGCGTGTTTGAATTAAGGGAAAATGATACTTTTCATTTATATAGAGGCTGGTTGAATTTTTAGTGGACTCGTGAATATTTGAAGATACCATTTTTGTTGTTTTTGCTTTGTTCTACTGTACCAGCAGGTTTCGATAATTTAAAATTAGTATACATATGTAGAAAGGTCCATAGAATCGAATGGCAAATTTCCGAACCAGTAAAATTTACCGTACATTAGCTATAGTGCGCCAAAATTCAAAAAATCTTGTAAATCTCAATTAAAAATTAAAATTTCTATTTTGAAAATGAAGGCCATGGGAATTTTTTTATTATTTTTCCCGTAATCAGCGTGTTTGAATTAAGGGAAAATGATACTTTTCATTTATATAGAGGCTGGTTTAATTTTTAGTGGACTCGTGAATATTTGAAGATACCATTTTTGTTGTTTTTGCTTTGTTCTACTGTACCAGCAGGTTTCGATAAATGAAAATTGGTATACATATGTAGAAAGGTCCATAGAATCGAATGGCAAATTTCCGAACCAGTAAATTTTACCGTACATTAGCTATAGTGCGCCAAAGTCAAAAAATCTTATAATCTCAATTAAAAATTAAAATTTCTATTTTGAAAATGAAGGCCTAGGGAATTTTTTTATTATTTTTCCCGTAATCAGCGTGTTTGAATTAAGGGAAAATGATACTTTTCATTTATATAGAGGCTGGTTTAATTTTTAGTGGACTCGTGAATATTTGAAGATACCATTTTTGTTGTTTTTGCTTTGTTGTACTGTACCAGCAGGTTTCGATAATTGAAAATTGGTATACATATGTAGAAAGGTCCATAGAATCGAATGGCAAATTTCCGAACCAGTAAAATTTACCGTACATTAGCTATATTGCGCCAAATTCAAAAAATCTTGTAAATCTCAATTAAAAATTAAAATTTCTATTTTGAAAATGAAGGCCTAGGGAATTTTTTAATTATTTTTCCCGTAATCAGCGTGTTCGAATTAAGGGAAAATGATACTTTTCATTTATATACAGGCTGGTTTAATTTTTAGTGGACTCGTGAATATTTGAAAATACCATTTTTGTTGTTTTTGCTTTGTTCTACTGTACCAGCAGGTTTCGATATTTGAAAATTGGTATACATATGTAGAAAGGTCCATAGAATCGAAGGGCAAATTTCCGAACCAGTAAAATTTACCGTACATTAGCTATAGTGCGCCAAAGTCAAAAAATCTTGTAAATCTAAATTAAAAATTAAAATTTCTATTTTGAAAATTAATGCCATGGGAATTTTTTTATTATTTTTCCCGTAATCAGAGTGTTTAAATTAAGGGAAAATAATACTTTTCATTTATATAGAGGCTGGTTTAATTTTTAGTGGACTCGTGAATATTTGAAGATACCATTTTTGTTGTTTTTGCTTTGTTCTACTGTACCAGCAGGTTTCGATAATTGAGAATTGGTATACATATGTAGAAAGGTCCATAGAATCGAATGGAAAATTTCCGAACCAGTAAAATTTACCGTACATTAGCTATAGTGCGCCAAAGTCAAAAAATCTTGTAAATCTCAATTAAAAATTAAAATTTCTATTTTGAAAATGAAGGCCTAGGGAATTTTTTTATTATTTTTCCCGTAATCAGCGTGTTCGAATTAAGGGAAAATGATACTTTTCATTTATATACAGGCTGGTTTAATTTTTAGTGGACTCGTGAATATTTGAAGATACCATTTTTGTTGTTTTTGCTTTGTTCTACTGTACCAGCAGGTTTCGATATTTGAAAATTGGTATACATATGTAGAAAGGTCCATAGAATCGAAGGGCAAATTTCCGAACCAGTAAAATTTACCGTACATTAGCTATAGTGCGCCAAAGTCAAAAAATCTTGTAAATCTAAATTAAAAATTAAAATTTCTATTTTGAAAATTAATGCCATGGGAATTTTTTTATTATTTTTCCCGTAATCAGAGTGTTTAAATTAAGGGAAAATAATACTTTTCATTTATATAGAGGCTGGTTTAATTTTTAGTGGACTCGTGAATATTTGAAGATACCATTTTTGTTGTTTTTGCTTTGTTCTACTGTACCAGCAGGTTTCGATAATTGAGAATTGGTATACATATGTAGAAAGGTCCATAGAATCGAATGGAAAATTTCCGAACCAGTAAAATTTACCGTACATTAGCTATAGTGCGCCAAAGTCAAAAAATCTTGTAAATCTCAATTAAAAATTAAAATTTCTATTTTGAAAATGAAGGCCATGGGAATTTTTTAATTATTTTTCCCGTAATCAGCGTGTTTGAATTAAGGGAAAATGATACTTTTTATTTATATAGAGGCTGGTTTAATTTTTAGTGGACTCGTGAATATTTGAAGATACCATTTTTGTTGTTTTTGCATTGTTCTACTGTACCAGCAGGTTTCGATAATTGAAAATTGGTATACATATGTAGAAAGGTCCATAGAATCGAAGTGCAAATTTCCGAACCAGTAAAATTTACCGTACATTAGCTATAGTGCGCCAAAGTCAAAAAATCTTGTAAATCTCAATTAAAAATTAAAATTTCTATTTTGAAAATGAAGGCCTAGGAATTTTTTTATTATTTTTCCCGTAATCAGCGTGTTTGAATTAAGGGAAAATGATACTTTTTATTTATATAGAGGCTGGTTTAATTTTTAGTGGACTCGTGAATATTTGAAGATACCATTTTTGTTGTTTTTGCTTTGTTCTACTGTACCAGCAGGTTTCGATAATTTAAAACTGGTATACATATGTAGAAAGGTCCATAGAATCGAATGGCAAATTTCCAAACCAGTAAAATTTACCGTACATTAGCTATAGTGCGACAAAATTCAAAAAATCTTGTAAATCTCAATTAAAAATTAAAATTTCTATTTTGAAAATGAAGGCCTAGGGAATTTTTTTATTATTTTTCCCGTAATCAGCGTGTTTGAATTAAGGGAAAATGATACTTTTCATTTATATAGAGGCTCGTTTAATTTTTAGTGGACTCGTGAATATTTGAAGATACCATTTTTGTTGTTTTTGCTTTGTTCTACTGTACCAGCAGGTTTCGATAATTGAAAATTGGTATAAATATGTAGAAAGGTCCATAGAATCGAATGGCAAATTTCCGAACCAGTAAAATTTACCGTACATTAGCTATATTGCGCCAAAGTCAAAAAATCTTGTAAATCTCAATTAAAAATTAAAATTTCTATTTTGAAAATGAAGGCCTAGGGAATTTTTTTATTATTTTTCCCGTAATCAGCGTGTTCGAGTTAAGGGAAAATGATACTTTTCATTTATATACAGGCTGGTTTAATTTTTAGTGGACTCGTGAATATTTGAAGATACCATTTTTGTTGTTTTTGCTTTGTTGTACTGTACCAGCAGGTTTCGATAATTGAAAATTGGTATACATATGTAGAAAGGTCCATAGAATCGAATAGTAAATTCCCGAACCAGTAAAATTTACCGTACATTAGCTATACTGCGCCAAAATCAAAAAATCTTGTAAATCTCAATTCAAAATTAATATTTCTATTTTGAAAATGAAGGCCTAGGGAATTTTTTTATTATTTTTCCTGTAATCAGCGTGTTTGAATTAAGGGAAAATGATACTTTTCATTTATATAGAGGCTGGTTTAATTTTTAGTGGACTCGTGAATATTTGAAGATACCATTTTTGTTGTTTTTGCTTTGTTCTACTGTACCAGCAGGTTTTGATAATTGAAAATTGGTGTACATATGTAGAAAGGTCCATAGAATCGAAGGGCAAATTTCCGAACCAGTAAAATTTACCGTACATTAGCTATAGTGCGCCAAATTCAAAAAATCTTGTAAATCTCAATTAAAAATTAAAATTTCTATTTTGAAAATGAAGGCCTAGGAAATTTTTTTAATATTTTTCCCGTAATCAGCGTGTTCGAATTAAGGGAAAATGATACTTTTCATTTATATACAGGCTGATTTAATTTTTAGTGGACTCGTGAATATTTGAAGATACCATTTTTGTTGTTTTTGCTTTGTTCTACTGTACCAGCAGGTTTCGATAAATGAAAATTGGTATACATATGTAGAAAGGTCCATAGAATCGAATGGCAAATTCCCGAACCAGTAAAATTTACCGTACATTAGCTATAGTGCGCCAAAGTCAAAAAATCTTGTAAATCTCAATTAAAAATTAAAATTTCTATTTTGAAAATAAAGACCTAGGGAATTTTTTTATTATTTTTCCCGTAATCAGCGTGTTTGAGTTAAGGGAAAATGATACTTTTCATTTATAAAGAGGCTGGTTTAATTTTTAGTGGACTCGTGAATATTTGAAGATACCATTTTTGTTGTTTTTGCATTGCTCTACTGTACCAGCAAGTTTCAATAATCGAAAATTGGTATACATATGTAGAAAGGTCCATAGAATTGAATGGCAAATTTCCGAACCAGTAAAATTTACCGTACATTAGCTATAGTGCGCCAAAAATCAAAAAATCTTGTAAATTTCAATTAAAAATTAAAATTTCTATTTTGAAAATGAAGGCCTAGGGAATTTTTTTATTATTTTTCCCGTAATCAGCATGTTTGAATTAAGGGAAAATGATACTATTCATTTATATAGAGGCTGGTTTAATTTTTAGAGAACTCGTGAATATTTGAAGATACCATTTTTGTTGTTTTTGCTTTGTTCTACTGTACCAGCAGGTTTCGATAATTGAAAATTGGTATACATATGTAGAAAGGTCCATAGAATCGAATGGCAAATTTCCGAACCA
This sequence comes from Harpalus rubripes, assembly GCA_963082715.1. Lineage (NCBI taxonomy): Eukaryota > Metazoa > Arthropoda > Insecta > Coleoptera > Carabidae > Harpalus > Harpalus rubripes. The sequence goes on from OY720462.1 coordinate 1,276,871, forward strand.
GTAAAATTTACCGTACATTAGCTATAGTGCGCCAAAATCAAAAAATCTTGTAAATCTCAATTAAAAGTTAAAATTTCTATTTTGAAAATGAAGGCCTAGGGAATTTTTTTATTATTTTTCCCGTAATCAGCGTGTTTGAATTAAGGGAAAATGATTCTTTTCATTTATATAGAGGCTGGTTTAATTTTTAGTGGACTCGTGAATATTTGAAGATACCATTTTTGTTGTTTTTGCTTTGTTGTACTGTACCAGCAGGTTTCGATAATTGAAAATTGGTATACGTATGTAGAAAGGTCCATAGAATCGAATGGCAAATTCACGAACCAATAAAATTTACCGTACATTAGCTATAGTGCGCCAAAGTCAAAAAATCTTGTAAATCTCAATTCAAAATTAAAATTTCTATTTTGAAAATGAAGGCCTAGAGAATTTTTTTATTATTTTTCCCGTAATCAGCGTGTTCGAATTAAGGGAAAATGATACTTTTCATTTATATACAGGCTGGTTTAATTTTTAGTAGACTCGTGAATATTTGAAAATACCATTTTTGTTGTTTTTGCTTTGTTCTACTGTACCAGCAGGTTTCGATAATTGAAAATTGGTATACATATGTAGAAAGGTCCATAGAATCGAATGGCAAATTTCCGAACCAGTAGAATTTACCGTACATTAGCTATAGTGCGCCAAAAATCAAAAAATCTTGTAAATCTCAATTAAAAATTAAAATTTCTATTTTGAAAATGAAGGCCTAGGGAATTTTTTTATTATTTTTCCCGTAATCAGCGTGTTTGAATTAAGGGAAAATGATACTTTTCATTTATATAGAGGCTGGTTTAGTTTTTAGTGGACTCGTGAATATTTGAAGATACCATTTTTGTTGTTTTTGCTTTGTTCTACTGTACCAGCAGGTTTCGATAATTGAAAATTGGTATACATATGTAGAAAGGTCCATAGAATCGAATGGCAAATTCCCGAACCAGTAAATTTTACCATACATTAGCTATAGTGCGCCAAAGTCAAAAAATCTTGTAAATCTCAATTAAAAATTAAAATTTCTATTTTGAAAATGAAGGCATAGGGAATTTTTTTATTATTTTTCCCGTAATCAGCGTGTTTAAGTTAAGGGAAAATAATACTTTTCATTTATATAGAGGCTGGTTTAATTTTTAGTGGACTCGTGAATATTTGAAGATATCATTTTTGTTGTTTTTGCTTTGTTCTACTGTACCAGCAGGTGTCGATAATTGAAAATTGGTATACATATGTAGAAAGGTCCATAGAATTGAATGGCAAATTCCCGAACCAGTAAATTTTACCATACATTAGCTATAGTGCGCCAAAGTCAAAAAATCTTGTAAATCTCAATTAAAAATTAAAATTTCTATTTTGAAAATGAAGGCCTAGGAAATTTTTTTATTATTTTTCCTGTAATCAGCGTGTTTGAATTAAGGGAAAATAATACTTTTCATTTATATAGAGGCTGGTTTAATTTTTAGTGGACTCGTGAATATTTGAAGATATCATTTTTGTTGTTTTTGCTTTGTTCTACTGTACCAGCAGGTGTCGATAATTGAAAATTGGTATACATATGTAGAAAGGTCCATAGAATTGAATGGCAAATTCCCGAACCAGTAAATTTTACCATACATTAGCTATAGTGCGCCAAAGTCAAAAAATCTTGTAAATCTCAATTAAAAATTAAAATTTCTATTTTGAAAATGAAGGCATAGGGAATTTTTTTATTATTTTTCCCGTAATCAGCGTGTTTAAGTTAAGGGAAAATAATACTTTTCATTTATATAGAGGCTGGTTTAATTTTTAGTGGACTCGTGAATATTTGAAGATATCATTTTTGTTGTTTTTGCTTTGTTCTACTGTACCAGCAGGTGTCGATAATTGAAAATTGGTATACATATGTAGAAAGGTCCATAGAATTGAATGGCAAATTCCCGAACCAGTAAATTTTACCATACATTAGCTATAGTGCGCCAAAGTCAAAAAATCTTGTAAATCTCAATTAAAAATTAAAATTTCTATTTTGAAAATGAAGGCATAGGGAATTTTTTTATTATTTTTCCCGTAATCAGCGTGTTTAAGTTAAGGGAAAATAATACTTTTCATTTATATAGAGGCTGGTTTAATTTTTAGTGGACTCGTGAATATTTGAAGATATCATTTTTGTTGATTTTGCTTTGTTCTACTGTACCAGCAGGTGTCGATAATTGAAAATTGGTATACATATGTAGAAAGGTCCATAGAATTGAATGGCAAATTCCCGAACCAGTAAATTTTACCATACATTAGCTATAGTGCGCCAAAGTCAAAAAATCTTGTAAATCTCAATTAAAAATTAAAATTTCTATTTTGAAAATGAAGGCCTAGGAATTTTTTTTATTATTTTTCCTGTAATCAGCGTGTTTGAATTAAGGGAAAATAATACTTTTCATTTATATAGAGGCTGGTTTAATTTTTAGTGGACTCGTGAATATTTGAAGATATCATTTTTGTTGTTTTTGCTTTGTTCTACTGTACCAGCAGGTGTCGATAATTGAAAATTGGTATACATATGTAGAAAGGTCCATAGAATTGAATGGCAAATTCCCGAACCAGTAAATTTTACCATACATTAGCTATAGTGCGCCAAAGTCAAAAAATCTTGTAAATCTCAATTAAAAATTAAAATTTCTATTTTGAAAATGAAGGCCTAGGAATTTTTTTTATTATTTTTCCTGTAATCAGCGTGTTTGAATTAAGGGAAAATAATACTTTTCATTTATATAGAGGCTGGTTTAATTTTTAGTGGACTCGTGAATATTTGAAGATATCATTTTTGTTGTTTTTGCTTTGTTCTACTGTACCAGCAGGTGTCGATAATTGAAAATTGGTATACATATGTAGAAAGGTCCATAGAATTGAATGGCAAATTCCCGAACCAGTAAATTTTACCATACATTAGCTATAGTGCGCCAAATTCAAAAAATCTTGTAAATCTCAATTAAAAATTAAAATTTCTATTTTGAAAATGAAGGCCTAGGAAATTTTTTTATTATTTTTCCTGTAATCAGCGTGTTTGAATTAAGGGAAAATAATACTTTTCATTTATGTAGAGGCTGGCGAGTGTCTTGTTGGGTACTGGTCTACCGATATTTTAATCTTGTTTTTGAAGCATTTACACAGATGTCTTTACATATCAAAACTAATTTTCAGGTAATTTAAACTTACATTTATGAATGATTTACTTAAACCTAAACAAAAACCATAAACCTAATTTTCATTTGTGAATGCATCTTTAGACCGGTTATAGTTATTAACGTCATAAGGCTGATATGAAGCCAATAACAGATGAGGTTGAATGTTGTAAAATCGAGGCGATAGCCGAGATTTTATAATCAACCGTGTCTGTTATTTGTATATCAGCCGTGTGACGTTCAGTATTTTTCATAATAACATAAAATATCTTCTTAAAATTCTATTTTCTATGGCATATTGACAGGTGACAGCTCTTCATGACAATTTCATGATGTTGAGATTTTTTTAAGAACACATGATTTTTAATAATTGTACTGTTATAAAAAATAATGGCCGTGGCTGTTTTCATGCATATATCGGTTGAGCATACAGTACTGTTAAGCACATTTAACAGTATGGTATTATGAAAATATTTTTATCGGTTTCAGGATATTATTCCATAGTTTACATGTACAAAAGTAGGCTGGTAACTAAGTAACAACTGCATCTGTATGGTAATATTATTACAACGATCTACAAAATGAAAATAAAATAAAATGAAAATTTAATGCTCTTCATTAATACATATACAGATAACGTTAGCCTATCGTTCTAAATACGGTCTACTTTATTCTAAAGTAATAAACATGTGGAACAAAGCACATAATTTGAATATTTGTCATATTGACATATGTCAAAATAATTGTTCTGTTAGCCATAGCAATCTGAAAGTAGCATTAATGAGAGAATTTCAAAAAATGGTATTTATCAATAATGTCTTAATTTTCTGAAACCGATAAACTATTGAACAAACCACGGATGTTATTAATCATAACAAGCCTTAGATGTCTTAAAATACTCGCTCTACGAGCTCGGATTTCAAACTTACATCTGCGGCAGTTATGATGTAAATAACATTCCTAGGTATGTTAATAGCTATTACAAACATATAAAACCTGAGAAATTTCTACAAATTTCTTTTGAATTTTGTAATAATTTCTAATCATTTGTATAGATTTTATAAGTTTTTACCTTCCGTCACCTTTAGGTAAGGAAGGTATTGTCTTTGGTCAAAAAATTCGGTGGTGAGTTTTTGATGAATAAGCACGTTTTAGGGTCCCTAGAACACGATTTTAATATTTTTACGATGATGTCTGTATGTGTGTGTGTGTGTGTGTGTGTGTGTGTGTGTGTGTGTGTGTGTGTGTGTGTGTGTGTCTGTGTGTGTGTGTGTGTGTGTAACAAAATTTTCGTCTACGATAACTTCCATACTACAATTCAAAAAATTATAATTCTTTCGTATTCCTCTTCGTTACATCCATGTGAAGAGCTGATTAGATTTTGGTTAGAATTGGTCAACCGGAAGTACCCTCATTTGAAGATTTTAACAGTTTTTCTTGAAAACACGATGTTAAATATCATTTTTTCACATTTAATGTTATTATAAATATTAAAGAATATTTTATTCTCTATGCGATTTGAATGCATTTTATATTTCATATTAAATGGATAAAGAAAAAATTATAAAAGAATTAAATATCATATATTAGCTAGCTATGCTATAACTCTGGAAACAGCTGCTATGTTAAGAAAATTCTGACTGAAAGGTGTCAGTGTCAAGTGCAATTGACAGTATGTATGTGTTATAATTTTACTGTAAATATAGGATCTTTTGCTTTCTGTATGGAATTTATATAAAATACATACAACTACCTTAAGGTAATGTACAAGAAATAGAATCTTTGGCAAGGAACTTTCTGTATGACATTATACAAAATACATAGAACTGACGACGGAAGGTAATGTGCTGGCCACATCCGATTTTTTTAAATGTAAACCAGCCGAATTATATTTCTAATTTTTTCGACGTAAATGTAAAATGCATTCGAATTTCTATGCAAGTCTGAATTATTGGTATAAATAAAACATTTTAATAAATTTTGCTGAAATGTATTTTCCCATCAGATTGTCAAACTCTCTGGCTATATATTTCATTGTTAATTAACCTGAAACACATAAATATTTCTGAAAATTATATTTACATTCACTGAAAAACATGTTGGTAAAAGAGCAATCTAGGCTTTTAGCGTTCGCCCATATTAAATTATCGTCTGTCAACGTTATAATCATACGTTAATAAACGGAATTTAAAACGCGGGAATATGTTTAAAAGTAATTTATTTATTACGGCCATTTGTTGTGTTTTAAAAGCGTCACATTTTTAAATGCACCATAAATTATCAGACATAAATGCAATGATTTTAATAAAAGTTTTATTAAAAGTTATTTTGATTTTTTAATAGTAATATATGGAGCAAATGCATTTGCAAAACATTATTATCGAAGCTATATTTTTTGTATTTAATATAAATTATTTGATCTCTCTTTTATCTTAACCAAACAAAAATCTCTCCTACATACAAATCTGTATCACTACCTAACTTAAGGCGATTTCGGGCGACATACCCGTTCACTTCTTCGGATTACTTACGGTTAGTTACGGTATGATATGGTTAATGATGGCGCCAAAAATCCTGAAATCGCCTTTTGGTATCTGTATGGTAATAATATTACCGTACAGATACAGTTATTACTTAGTTACCAGCCTACTTTTGTATATGTAAACAATGGAATAATATCCTGAAACCGGTAAAATATATAATTTGTTCAAACTATATAGAAGTGACAGACGGTAATGTACTGGAAATATAGAATCTTTTGCAAAACATTTGCTGTATATGGCGCAAGATAATGTGCTGGCCGCATCAGATTTTTTATTATGAATGATGCATTATTTTGGATGTATTCCTTTTTACCTTCCGTCACTTTTAGGTGAGGAGGGTATTGTCTTTGGTCAAAAAATTCGGTGGTGAGTTTTTGATGAATAAGCACGTTTTAGGGTCCCTAGAATACGATTTTACTATTTTTACGATGATATCTGTATGTGTGTGTGTGTGTGTGTATGCGTATCTCTGTGTGTGTGTGTGTGTGTGTGTGTGTGTGTGTGTGTGTGTGTGTGTGTGTGTGTCCATACTACAATTCTAAAAATTATACTTCTTTCGTATTTCTCTTCGTTACATCCATGTGAAGAGCTGATTAGATTTTGGTTAGAATTGGACTACCGGAAGTACCATCATTTGAAAATTTTAACAGTTTTTCTTGAAAAAGCTATGTTAAATATCATTTTTTCACATTTAATGTTATTATAAATATTAAAGAATATTTTATTCTCTATACGATTTGACTGCATTTTATACTTAATTTTAAATGGATATAGAGTTAAAAAATTATAAAGAAATTAAATTTCATAAAGTAGCCATAGGTATGGAAACAGCTACTATTAGAAAATTTTGATTAAAAGATGTCAGTGTCAAGTTAAATTGACATAGTGTGTTTGTCTTATAATTTTACTGGAAATATAGGATCTTTTGCTATAAATTTTCTGTATGGAATTTGCATAAAATATAAGCAACTGCCGGAAGGTAAAGTACATACATACATACATACATACATACATACATACATACATACATACATACATACATAAAATCACGCATTTCCCACTTAGTGAGTTAGCACAAACCCGAAGGAATAACAATAACATCATCCAAAAAATAATCAGTTTCTCAACAACATTCGTACTAACCAGACAACATACATTCCTCACTCTCAACATATTAAAGCGACCGATTTTCGATAGCGAAATACCGTAACCGTACCACAATAATAGTTACGAAACAATCATCCTTCGCCACACATTCCTGTCTAAGCACACTTCTTTCGCCTCGGCCACATTCATAATCGCATTCATACACGCTCTTCTTCTCTTCCCACTCGGAAACTTTCTCTCTGTTAGTACCTTATCAATCACATCCTTCTCACTTACACACTGGACGGCCACGCAATCGAACACCCTCAATTTCACCAAGATATATACGCTTTACAAGTAGATCACTCTTCATTCCCTCCATATGACCAAACCATCTCAACTGGCTCATTCCTCTTAACAACATTCTTCCTAACCATACATTCTTCATACACCAAATTATTCCTCATGCGATCCCGTCTTACATATCCACATACTCCACGTAAATACCTCATTTCCACGGCAGTCACTCTCTTTTTATGCTTTCCCGTCCATGCCCAACATTTGCTTCCATACATCAAAGCAGGCACTAGCACTCTATTATACACACTTAAACGAGCTTCTCTAAATACGTTTACGTTTCGAGCAAACGTACCCAGAGCACCCATTACCTTCCACCCCGCACTCACTTTCCTACAAGAAATATAATCTTTAACAAGGAACTTTCTGTATGAAATTTGTACAAAATACATAGAACTGACGGAAGGTAACTTTAGAAAACATACTTAGCAAATTAATTATGAAATTTTATACGATACACGAGTGCATATTTTATGAAAATGATTGTAATTCGAAAAATACATACGTGTATGTACATTAGTCACTCCAAAATGCGTTTTTGTTTGTTTAAAGCATAAAATGTATCCCTGTGCATATTCCATTGAAATTTACCTCTTTTATATTTGAACATCATAAATTAACATTAAAAATACATTACACTTTTATCAGAAGTGCGTTTATCTATAATTCAAATAAATCTACCACTAAAAATCAAACAGCACGTCCCAATTTTCCGCTTTTTTCGCTCATGGGCGTGCAAGGCGGGCATTTGGGGGCATATTTATCGGCATTCGGGACAATAAAACCTCATCGAGGGGCCGATATGTCCAACCGGGCGACATAAATCGATTACACAGCGCAAAAACGCATCAAAACATTGTAAATAACTCTTGACTAGCAGTGTATCACCTCGCCTGCAGCTATACCCATTGCATTATGAATGTTTGTACGTATATTACAACGTGTTCTAGTTGTACATACATATTCTTTACATGTATACATCGCGCAATGTTCGTATACTCTTTTTAAAAACATATTTATGGCAGACATGTTTTTACATTACTGGAAATGTAGAAATCATTTTTAAGGGATGAAATATACTTCGCAGAGAAGGGTTTTTTGCAATTTTTATACTTGAATAATATAGAACAATATTATAATAAAATTGAGATATTCAAGCATATGTATAGTTCGACTACATGAAAGATGTGTACAAGTAATAATATTTTATTTTTGAGAAATATTCGTTTTCCGGGAATGGACTGTATCATATTTTGAGTCAGAGCTTAACGTTTCGCCCGCAGTCGTATGGGGCACCTTCAGGAGCAAGGGGGATAGTACTTTCTTAAACAATGTTACCCGACGTGTCAACCACGCTAGAGGCCGAATTTAAACAACAAAGGGGGGAGACTTAGTTTACACCTCGGCAACCTTGTAAACTGAGTCTCCCCCTCTTGTTGCTTAAATTCGGCCTCTAGCGTGGTTGACACGTCGAGTAACATTGTTTAAGACAGTACTATCCCCCTTGCTCCTGAAGATGCCCCATACGATTGCGGGCGAAACGTTGAGCTCTGACTCAAAATATGACACAGTCCATTCCCGGAAAACGAATATTTCTCATGAATCAGACTGTGGAAGCCTACGCAATTATTTCATATTTTATTTTTATCTAAAATAATCCATAAACGATTAATAAAGATAAATCTGACAATAACTTTTGTTTTACATGCTTTCTATAAGAACTGGAGCCCCAACTGACCAGTTACGTCATAGTACAAAATTTTATTTTAAAAAATGTGATGTGGCCAACACCAAACCTCCCGCTTTTTAATTTTTATTAATTTAAATATACATACTTACATATTTAGTTATTGCGGAAACTGTATTAAGATCCATTCCATATAACTATGGTTCTATTTACTATTTTATTTTTAAAACGTTACTATTATTAATTTGAAATGTTTAGTTCTTTGACAGTGACATTTATCTGTCAGTTACATACATTTGAGATATGAACTGTGTAACCAAGGAGTTTTGCTTGTTTAAAGCTTAGGCTCCGGGATTAAATTTATAGATAATTTTATAAATTTATCCATAAAATATTATTTGTATAAAAGTATTTATACAAATCTGTAGAAAATTTAATAATATTTAATTTTAAATAACACAAATCTTAAAAAAGAAACATCCGGTTATCTGATATACACCAAAATCTTCCCATATTAGAATAAGGTAGAAATACAAGGTTTCAAAATTTTCTAAATGATAGTATTTGAGTTAGAACATACATACATATATACAACCAATGACATTTGTTAATATTATTATATGTATTTTCAGAAATTGATATCTCAAAACTGGGGCATTAAATTTAAAAAAGTTTCAAATAAAATTTGCTCAAAATAATATGTTTTGGTTATTTATATATTAATCATATTTACTTAGTTTTAATGTGTAGGGATATAAATGCATATATAAATAAATTATTTTCTCAAAAAATAAATTATTAGCTAAAACATATTTAAAATTAAAAAATAAAAGATGCTTATTAAGAAAATTTGTTTGTATAAAATTTTCCCAACACATAATCAACAAATTTTAGTTTCGCTCATTATCTCTGAAACAAAAGCGAAAATAAAAAAAAGCTTCAACAAGACTCCCCTTTATTTTTAATTATAAATCAATTTCCATATAACAAATTTTGTCGAAAAGTTGCTAGTTTAGCCAGAAAATGGATTTTTTCGAATTTGTTAATAAAAAACGAGACTACTACTGTAATCTATGATGAAAATTATAAACTATTTTTTAATAATTTGTTGTAACAAAGTACGTTGTTGTATCGTGTAAATAGGAGAAAATCAATACAATCGACAAATCGATTGACCAATCAGATTCAAAGAAATTTGTAGTTGGAATATGAGGGATAAACAAATGTCATTTGATTGTTTATCAGCTGTTTAGTGTTAAAAATAGTTAAATTTATTTATTTTGAATTAATTAATTGTTGAAATATTGATTGATAAATATTTTACGCATCAATAAAATTAAAATAGATTTTGTTGTACTTGTTCGGCATAAAGTTAAGCCATGCTATTTAACATATAAATTAATCTACGGTAGCTAATCGAAATTTACGTCTCAAGAAGCAGTTTTATGAAGAATATATTTATAAGTTTTTGAAAAAATTGGAGCCGCCTGGGCCCGAACCCAAGACCTCTTACTCGCCGAGCGGGAGCTCTACTAATTAAGCTACGGTAGCTAATCAAAATTTACGCTTCAAGAAGCAGTTTTGTTAAGAATATATTTATAAGTTTTTGAAAAAATTGGAGCCGCCTGAGCCCGAACCCGGGACCCCTCACTCCCCGAGCGGGAGCTCTACTAATTAAGCTACGGTAGCTAATCGGAATTTACGTCTCAAGAAGCAGTTTTATGAAGAATATATTTATAAGTTTTTGAAAAAATTGGAGACGCCTGGGCCCGAACCCGGGACCTCTCACTCGCCGAGCGGGAGCTCTATCTATTAAGCTACGGTAGGTAATCGAAATTTACGTCTCAAGAAGCAGTTTTATGAAGAATATATTTATAAATTTTTTAAAATATTGGAACCGCCTGGGCCCGTACCCGGAACCTCTCACTCGTCGAGCGGGAGATCTACTAATTAAGCTACGGTAGCTAATCAAAATTTACGTCTCAAGAAGCAGATTTATGAAGAATATATTTATAAGTTTTTTAAAATATTGGAACCGCCTGGGCTCGAATCCGGGACCTCTTACTCGCCCAGCGGGAGCTCTACCAATTGACCTACGGTGACTAATTTAAATTTACGTCTCCAGACACAGTTTTATAAAATATACATATATATATATATATATATATATATATATATATATATATATATATATATATATATATATATATATATATATATATATTTATAAGTTTTTTGAAAAATTGATACCGCCTGGGCTTGAACCCGTGACCTCCCACTCGAGAGCGTTGCTGACTGTGGAAGGACAGGACGTTTAGAGGTTGGGGTTCAAATCCCCGTAAAGACAATTTTTTTTTATTTATGAATTAATTAGATGCGCTAGGTTCTGCTGAACGCGGCCTTTGGTTCATATCGCTGACTTACTCCAGTGTCATAGGTACAAGAAAGTCAGCGATCTTGTTGTCCGATGAAATTGAATCTTTTCATTTCCTCTGACTTTTCTATTGTGGTGCCTTGATTACAAATTTAGAAATAAGTTTGAACACTGCTCGTTACTCAAATACCACTTGTATCAATTTAAGGCACAGGTATTCGCAGCTGTAGTAGAGTGTGCACCACACCTTCCGAGTTAATAAAACCATCTACCCATAATATATCGTCTTTCTTGCATATTCTGCATTCTCTATCCTGTTGTATGCTGCATGGCATTTTATATTCTATCACGACGGTGCAGTGACGGTGAATAATTGATCGTGGAGGCTGCGGCAGGCGCATCGAGGCGTCGGGACGCCCAGCGCCATCTGCGATGAGTTATAGCGAAGCGGTTTAAAAATTACATTAGCCTCAGACGCACGTTCTAAACGTTATTTCTCGTTTAGTGAGACATAACGCGGGAAGAGGATCGACCAGGGACGGCGGCAGGAATCGAGGCAGAAACAGCAGGAATAAAAAAAGAAGGGGATAATAAAATGGCGTCTTGTACGAAAGTATATGTATGCTCACTCAAGAGAGGATAAATGGAGAGATGGTCGAACCAAAAGCTTCAAAGACATAAAAAACAACTCCATCTTTCGAATGGTGCGAGACCGGACCAGCAAAAAGTTTACCATCGATAAAACCTACAGGGTAGAAATCCCCGCAAGGGAAGCATGGGAACATGTAAATAGTCCGGTGGAAAAAGATGACATAGTCATGTATACAGACGGATCCAAAACACCAAATGGAACCGGAGCAGAAATATATGGAGCTAGAGGACTGGGGCACAATCAGTCGATTGGACTCGGGACTTATACGACAGTATTCCATGCAGAACTGTACGCAATTTTAACCTGCGCCAAATTACTACTAGAGAGCCACTTTAGAAACACAAGCCGCCAAGCCGCACTAAAAGCACTAGAATCCTGTGAGACAGAATCTGGACTTGTTCTAGAGTGCATCCACAGATTAAATGCACTAGAAGCGAGGAACAAATTGAAATTAATATGGGTACCCGGGCATTCAGAGATCGAAGGAAATCAGGTAGCAGATAGTCTGGCTAAGAAGGGGACAAGTTTTCCTTTCACAAGACCAGAACCGGCTTTTGGAATCTCAGCGAAGACAGTTAAGCTGGAAATAAAAACATTGCTGAATCAATGGCACAAGAATCACTGGTTGGAGAGACACTCAAAGCTCTTCCTAAATGAACCAACCAAGAAAAGAACGGACCGTTTACTTCTAATGAGCAAACAAGACGTTAGATTAATAACAGGACTCCTAACAGGACACTGTCTACTAAACAAACACCTACACACGATGGAACTAACACAAGAACAAACATTCAGGGGGTGTGGTGAAGAGGAAGAAACCCCTCAGCACCTTATATGTCACTGTGAAGCCTTCACGAGCAGCAGATATAATATCCTGGGGACAGAAAAGATACAGCAGGGTATGCTAAAAGATAGATCTGAAGAAAACCCTGGAGTTTATTAAACAAACAGGACTCCTAGAATAGGAGTAAATCTGGAGGGTACAATAGATCTACAGGTCGCAGGACAGGGATCCACAGGAGACCATCTCTTGTAATATAATAAAAAAATAATAATAATGTTTATGCTAGATATATAAGTTTATTTCACCTGAAATATAGTAGAATATATTTTTTCTATTAAACACAGACCAGTACAGTAAAATATCTAGAAATTACTGTACTTTCTTAAAAATATATGCAGAATTTAATAAAAATATTGACAAAGCTGTAATTCTACCCAGTTTTGGGTATACTTTTAATTTAAACATATTCAAAATTATAATATTGATAAATGTACTGGCAAGTTTATAATTAATTTTTTTTTCAAATTTCAGTACCTATAGACGGGCGCTGTTCCATTCGATTCTGTAGATTTTTCTTCATATGTTTTCAAATTTTCAATTATCTAATCGAACTGATACAACATTAACAAGCAAATATCCGAAAAATAATACCTCGCTCAAACTTCCCATATTAAAAACTTGTTCTACGCCACTGGAAATTTCGCTGTATCCCTTCCCTTTATCATCTAGTGATAACACTGATTTACTCGTAAAATATATATACAGATAACATAATGAAAAAATACTACATGAACGTGGAAAGAACCATAATATTATGTTTGGAAACTTTTACACAAAGATAGATAAAATGTATGTGATACTACCCTGGCCTTACAAAAGCATTACATACGCAGTTTACTAGCCCAAGTAATTAGCTTTAGATTTTATCAGCACCAAATTTTTAGTGAGTTAAAAAACATTAAAAAATTTGCACGAAATTTTGTTCAAATTTAACATATACCGTGAATTTCAGCTAAGTTTCAAGATTAAGGCTTGATTTACATTAGCGGTACAATGACGGTACGATGTCGGTACAATAACGGTACAATGACGGTATGTCAATTACACGAGGCATTTACATTAGACGATACCACGACGGTACGAACCAGAGACAACTATCTAAAGAGAGATTGGAAACTCAATGCTTTTGTATCGTTATAAAGTTCGCCATCTATCAACATATGCAACTGACTAAACCATGGTAACTAAATCTTTAAAACGTAGACCGGTGTTTTTAAAATGAGTTTTTTTTTAATATTTGAAAGAAAAAAAACCCATATTGATATGTATTATGAATATTTATTAAAAATATAGCGTACAAATTTTAAATTGCAAAAGAACAATTAGTAGGTATATAAATAATAATAATAATAAGAGAGTTTAATATATATCCAAATAATTATTTTGAGGAATAGTGAAAAATATAAATGTTTGTGTATATACAAGTTTGTATATTTTTTTTGCAATATCCTCAGCTCTTTGCAAGATTCAATTTCTTATTTGTGTACTGTAATATCTGAGCTATATTTTTACATCTATCTATGTATCATGTAAACTAAAACTTGTAAGCAACTCAATCGGATATGTACATCGTTGTATTAGTATTATTTTCTTGAAAGAATTTTTAAATATTATTTAAATATGTGTTGTAAAGAGACCTATGTAGGTGAAAAAAAAAACGAAAATTGGGAGCTAAGGAATATCAACCTCCAACATCTTCATAGTTCTTCACATAACTCATACAGTCGTAACTTTAAGAACGATATTGTCAGCTTTTAAACTACTGTGGATTTCTAGTTCTTTTTGTGTTGTTCCTTTCTTTTCTCACATAGAATTATTCTGAAGAATTGCAAATGATCATGTTCAGAATATTTATCTCCTAATTTGTAAGTTTCGGGAAGTTCTATATCATTCGATATATAAGCATTAAGAATTTGTTCTCCATGAAATTCTACAGAAACGTACATACATACATACATACATACATACATACATACATACATACATACATAAAATCACGCATTTCCCTCTTAGTGGGTTAGCACAAACCCGAAAGAATAACAATAACATCATCCAAAAAATAATCAGTCTCTCTTTCAACAACATTCTTACTAACCTGACATCATAGGTACAACATATATTCCTCACTCTTAACATATTTCAGAAACATATATAAGAAAAATTTATAAATATTATTATATAAAAAGTAATTAATGTTTAAATGATACCCTACGAGTTCTCTGTATGTTTTAAACATATAAAAATTCAAATAATGTGGAATCAAAAATTATGTATGTCATGTCAGCTTTTAAATTTTTCAGTTTGACGTTTAAATTTTCCATTATATTTTTTTGCATTGCCTTCTATGTTAAGTCTTCATCATTTTTGTGATTTTGCTGCCCTCTGAAGAAATATGCAAGGAACTATTTTCCCCGTGCACCGTTTGCCCCTCATCGCCAAAAACTTTGTTACAAGGCCACCCATAAGTCTGTCCAATCTCTCTTTAGATAGTTGTCTCTGGGTACGAACATAGTAAAATACCATGGCAATATTATTTTGTCCTTGTTGTAGTCAATACAAAAGATAGACGTTATATTTTATAGCATTTATTTATTTGACAGACAATATTTATATTTTACATATATTATTATGACTGAAACAATTATTATATTGCTACTATGATAATTTAATTATTTTTTTAAATTAAATTATGTCACTCGTGCCTTGAGATGACTTGACGACAGTCTTTTATGTATTATGACGGTTTGGTTGCATATGTCATCAAAAATAAAAAATATCGTGCAATGTTTTCGACCATAAGTCCTCAATATTTTAAACAAACTTCTTTAAAACGCCCTCTCCGTCAAAATTCATAACTTCCTTCCCTCATTTTTGCTTGAAATCCCTAGAGATCCCGACATATTGAACCGACATCGTAACAATTCTAATGCGGGACCCTGTCGCGAAAACTAATTTAAATTAAATCCTAGTGAATTACCACGTAGTCCCTACCACGTTTTCAGTAGAGCGGTGTGCGGAGAAGCCTTATACACTAATAGCCTTCCATAAGCGAGGAGTGAAACCGCTTCACAAGGATGGGGGTTGCTCAAGCGACAATTTAAATGAAATCCTGGAGAATTGCCATGGAAACCATGCCATAACGCACAAGTCAAGACTGGAAGGAAGAGGGATGATAAATCATGGAGGATGTTCATTTTAAGCTTATTACATACTATTTTTTATATTTATTGTGAGGGTGTATGCATAAAATATAAATATTTGTTTGTAAAAACTGAATTAAACCATATATTAAATTAAAAATTAGTATATTTATATATATAATCCAGACAATATATACAAAAGAAAAGAGTTACCTTGCGAAAGGTCGAGTATCTATAATTTTTAGCTGTAATTATACATTCGATAAAACCAATCGTTAAAGCAAAAAATCCATTCTTCTTGAGACACTTGAGAAACCATGTTTTCGAAGGCTTCAAACGCTTCATTTGCACTTGTATATCGGAAACCACACATTATTTCCTTTACCGGTTTCAGGATATTATTCCATTGTTTACCTGTACAAAAGTAGGCTGGTAACTAAGTAATAACTGTATCTGTATGGTAATATTATTACCATACTGACTTGTCAACAACGGTCTACAAAATGAAAATAAAATAAAATGAAAATATAATGCTCTTCATTAATACATACAGATAACGTTATCCTATCGTTCTAAATACGGACTACTTTATTCTAAAGTAATAAACATGTGGAATAAAGCACGTAATTTGAATATTTGTCATATTGACATATGTCAAAATAATTGTTCTGTTAACCATAGCAATCTGAATGTAGCATTAATGAGAGAATTTCAAAAAATGGTATTTATCAATAATGTCTAAATCCGATAAACTATTGAACAAACCACCGATGTTATTAATCATAACAAGCCTTAGATGTCTTAAAATCCTCGCTCTACGAGCTCGGATTTCAAACCGCCATCTTCGGCAGTTATGATATACATAACATTCCTAGGTATGTTAACAGCTATTAATTTAAGAAATAGGAAGAAATCATAAGGTTCAAGATCAGGACTGTATGGTGGATGCTCCAGTAATTCCACCTTTGATTCTTTTAAATAGGCTTTAGTTTGCGCAGCAGTATCTGAGGATGCATTGTCCTGATGCAATACTAGTTTACTTCGAGGCCTATTTTTCAAACACCCGTGGCAAACAAATTGTTATGTATCAATCAGAAGTTACTGTTTTCCTATCTTCTAATGCAATATTGACAGTACGATTTTGAGAAAAAGGAGGCAATCATTTTTGTATCAACACTTCGAACTCGTTTTACTTTGACAGGATTGGGGTCTGTTGGAAAGACCCATTGAGCTGATTGTCGTTTTGTTTCAGGTTTAAATGCATACATCCATGATTCATCACCTGTTATAATATCAGACACTACTTTAGATTTACCTTCGTTGTACTTTTTTAATGTTTTAATGTTGCTTTTGCCCATTATTTAAATTATGAGGTTTTCAACAACAACAAACTTTCCTGCCTTTTAGATGATCGAGCAAAATTTTATTTATAGCGGTCTTTCCAATACCCAAAGTAGCCCGTATAATTCTATATGTGACACGGTTGTCTTCTTTAATCATTGTATGAACAGCAGCTATATTTTCATTTGTAATTGCAGAAATTGGCCGATCTTCGCGTAAATCGTCATTGATAGAAACTCGATGAAATTTAAATTCATTGTACCAGCTGTGAGCAGATCTGATACTAGGTGCTTTATTTCCAAAAGCATCCCGAAGTTTTTCGATGCATTGTTTTGGAGAGAGCGAACTTTTAAAATCGTAAAACATCATCAGGAAATTTTCTCTTGTTGACTGCATTTTCAGTACGACATGCGTACTTTAAAACTGCATAGCAAACTAATGATAACAGATAATGAATTGTAACAAGAACTGCCATGCTACCTAAGGATGTACTTTTGTTTTGTCATGCATTTATTTTTCGTAGCTACCTTGGTTATATTTGTTTGCAGAAACTTTCGCTGTTACCCTTGTATACATCGAAGTGCAAAAATTGTTATTCTCAATATTATATTTACGATTTTTCTACGATTTATACTTATCGAACTACAAAGCAGTGCAAAATTTTATATATTGTATGTATGAACTCTTAGGATCATCTTTCCTAGGGTCAAATGTCAAATTGTTGACTGCCGGCTCATTAGTGTGTATGGAGACACTCGTAGAAGAGTTGTATGACAGTGAACAAGAGCCAATAATACTAAGCATCCAATTTGCATGTGCAGAAGCACCGACTTCGCAAGTGGTTAAACGCCGCTTCGCGCACAAGGCTTACACAACAGACGAGAGATGTAATTAGCATACAAGCCAACATCGCCACAGAATCACATCTAGGAGGGAGAGGCTCAGAAAGAAACACAGGAGAGAGTGCACAAATTTTCGCTTATTTTTCATGCCTCGCTGCTT
Organism: Harpalus rubripes; assembly: GCA_963082715.1. Classification (NCBI taxonomy): domain Eukaryota; kingdom Metazoa; phylum Arthropoda; class Insecta; order Coleoptera; family Carabidae; genus Harpalus; species Harpalus rubripes. The sequence continues at coordinate 1,295,085 of OY720462.1, forward strand.
CTTGGTTATTATTGGTGTTTCCCTATATTTATGAATCTACACACAACTTCGTTGATGTGTATACTATTATTCACGAAAGATGACTATTCAAAGTCATTTGTTCATACACATCACTTTACAGCAGTACCTTGGCAATATTTTGTATTAGAAAGAGAATTATTATTTGACCTATGTCTATTTAATTTGTGTGGTGGGACAGATATACGTAAATAGTGGCATTACTTTCTAACACATTATAAATAATAAGGACGTACGTCGTAGAATTACAGATACCTAATTATCTACTACAATGCCCTCTGTGCTAATATTTACCCAGTGGCGTTGCCGTTTAAATCAAATTATTATTAATTGGTTTATAGTTACGACTACGTTTTTGAATTTAGCAAAAACATAAGTGAAGAACACAAATCTTTCAGAAAGCCATTATTTAGAACGAAACATAATTTTTAAATAACATACTCTTATTTTTTCAGTTAAAATGTGTCCATAAATATTTCATGTTACACGCCTATGCTTACGAAATGCAGTGAAGTTATCTGCGAGTAATATTATATCAGACGGCTCACATATGACCTTGAATAGTCATCTTTCGTGAATAATAGTTTACGTCAAAAAAAAATCTGGTGTGGCCAACACAAAACCTCCCGCCATTTACGGCTCGAGTAACAAAAAAGATTAAGTTAATCCTTATTTACTCTAATTTTGACAGTTTATTTCTTAAAATATAGTGTAATCTAATCCAAGTAACTACCTTTTTTTAAACCCTTCAACAGGATTAAATTCCAATTACAGAGTGGGTTCACATTCACACACATCCATGCTTTAGTGCGATTCGAACCCAGAGCTCCGAGGGCACTCATGACATGAGGCGTTGCTTTAACCATTATGTCACCGGGGCTATAATAAAATGAAGATTAAATTTTAAATACCGGGATAGAATAGAATTCACTAATCCAAAAATGAGGATTAGCTTCAACATTTTTGTGAATCGTTAATTTTTATGAATCTAAATACATACCTACATATTTCTTTTTATTACAGAGAAAGTTTTAAATATAAGGTTTTAAAATTATCTGAATGATAGTATTTGCGTTAGAGTGGAGGATCCACACATACACAGAGACATCATCGTGAAAATATTAAAATTGGATTCTAGGGACATTAAACCGTGTTCTTGTTTAAAGCGTAGGCTCTGGGATTTAAATTATAGATAATTTTATAAATTTATCCATAAAATATATACAAAAAGTATTAATGCAAATGTATAGAAAATTTAATAATCTTTAATTTTTATAATAACTTTTATCTCGAAAAAGTAACATTTAAAGGTATTCTCTGAAGAAAAACTATTTTGAGCTTCTAGTAAAGTGCCATTTCCAGTTATCTGATTTTCCCCAAAATCTAATGGGCTTTTTCCATTACAGAAAAAGTTCGAAATACAAGGTTTCAAAATTTTCTGAATAATAGTATTTGAGTTAGAGTGGAGGTTCCACACATACATACACACACACATACACACACGCACACGCACACACTCACACACACACATACACACACACGCACATACACACACACACACACACACACACACACACACACACACACACACACACACACACACACACACACACACACACACACACACACACACACACACACACACACACACACACAAACACACAAACACACAAACACACAAACACACAAACACACAAACACACAAACACACAAACACACAAACACACATACACACAGACATCATCATGAAAATGTTAAAATTGGATTTTAGGGACCTTAAAACGTGGTCATTTACCAAAATCTCGATATGCGATTTTTAGCACAATCCCTATACCTCCCTTACCAAGTATATATATATATATATATATATATATATATATATATATATATATATATATATATATATATATATATATATATATATATATATATATATTACCGCCTATTACGATTATTGAAAAAAATTATTACTACTTAGGTCCACTTTTACAATTAATGGATAAACTATGGTATAGCTATCGGAGGTATAATTTTATCCTAACAATTATACCTTCGATAAACACGACTGTCTTTTACAATGCATTTTTATCTGTTAGATTGTTGTACCAAGAATTACGTTAAATCACTTTAGGTTGGTATTGGCACAATAAAATTATCTTCTTGTTCGACTATTTATCTTCAATATTGTTATTATTTCTGCCTTCTAATTTGCATTTTTCACGATGTTAGATGATATAAATGTTATTTTTGATTCTGACAGTTATGATGAAATACTTTATCTGTCAAACGTATGAATAACAAAACATTGATTGTGTTTACGTGGTATCCACAAGAACAAGGGATAAAATTATCCGAGGTTTATACGACCAATTTCCATGGGATAAGAAATATTGGTGTT
>OY720462.1:1302500-1317500 GCA_963082715.1 Harpalus rubripes
AAATTTTATTTTAAAAAAATTATGTTTTTTAATAAATTAAGAAAGAAGATTTTCTTTGACGTCATTATTTTGAACTGGAGAAAGGGATGCATATTTAAGAATGTAATTTGATTTTGACATTAGTTCATTTTTCTGTCACTGTCTCTCTTTTTTACCTCTCGCTAAGAGAGGTATTGAAATCATCTTAATGAATAAGTACGTTTTATGGTCCCTAGAATCCGAATATAACATTTTTACGATGACGTCCGTGTGTTTTTGTGTGTGTGTGTGTGTGTGTGTGTGTGTGTGTGTGTGTGTGTGTGTGTGTGTGTGGATGTGTGTGTGGCTGTGTGGATGTTGGATCCACGATTTCTCAAATACTATAAGACTTAAGACATTTTTAACTACGGATTCCTCAATCTGACAATAATGGGAAGAGTTGATTAAGTTTTGGTAACAATTGGACAACCGGAAGTAGTAGTTACAAGAAAAAAATCATCTAAATATTATTTATCGAAAATTCATGTAAATACTTATATTAAAGAACGTTAAATTCTTTATTCGATAAATATAAATTCATTATTATATCTTCTATAAATTTAGAGGTAAAGAAATGCATATAAAATAATTTGATGTAATAAATCTCAAATCAAACTACTACAAGGCAAGAAATTCAAATGTTTGTAATTGACACATAAATGTCACTGTCAAAAATATTTGTATGCCACTATCAAAAATATTTGTACACCATTATGAAGATTATGGAAATAAAAAAGTTAACAACGCAAATGAATATACGTAAAAAAGAATATAAAAGGAATTTGCGAAAAAATATAAAGAATATGTAGGTATTGTACATAATTTATATTAAAATGTCCCACAGATTTTGCAAATATATGCGAGAATTATTTTGTAGTGAGACATATATGTATTTAAAAATATTTTTTGTTTTATGTGTACAACCAGGTAAAATATCTGGCGAGAGGTTATGTGCTAGCCACATCAGATTTTTATTATTAACAATTTGCGTGGTTTCTGTTACTTTTATTACGTCTTTCTATTTGTTTATTTTAACTTAGCTTATACTCGTACAAGATTAAAATGACAAACGAAAATATTAGCCACCAAACTATTATTCAAACGTCAAACAGATGATCTGTCATGTTTAAATTACCCGCACATGCCGTTGCTATTGGACGTACCGATGTTATTGCTTTACGGCCATTCATGGTTCGGCGTAATTCTACGTCATACATGGCGGTAATTTAAATATTAAAACTTCATTAATTTTTTTCTGGCCAATTAATGAAAATTTTGCCAAAAGAAAAAATATGGGTAGCAAGTTTTTATCGTCTCTTCAAAAATATTAAATAAAAAAAGGGCACGCAAGTAGCCCATTAGGTAGGTACTGTCATAGTTCTAATCGACCGAATGAAATTAATTATTTTTAACAAATGAATAACGTTAATATTAATAAATTTGGTATGGTCGGAAAGAGAATAAAAAATGCAATCCAAATTTATAAAAGAATAGTATAGGTTGTATTTAAATTAACAAAGTTGATGTCACTTCCGGTTATACCGGAAGTTCCACGATTACAATTTTCAAACGTTTCAATCCCAAATATTGCACTGATAAAATCATGTCCTATAATCCATATGTATATCTGCAATAATAAGCGAGAAAATGAGCCTATCCATCTTTTTCAAACACTGTATATTTGTAAAAAAATTCGTATTCCCCATACAATTTTTTTACGCAAATATCTCGAGAAAGAAAAGAGATGCGGACCTGCGGTTTTAAAATCTTAAATCTACACCCTTCAAACTACATAAATACAAATTTTCAGATTTTTTTATTTTTTAAAAATTTTGATCATTTTTTAAACCACTCCACCCTCATACCCAAAAATGGGTGTGCGGTACACCTTCAACGACCGCACCATTAAATTCCTCGTACCAAAAAACATAAGTATACCAATTTTCATCAAAATATTCCAACGGATGCATTTATTATTAAACATTCTTTAAAATCGTCAAAAACTGAAAAAAACGCAAGGGGTACACTTTAGATTTTTTGCGATTTTTAGACATTTTCAGACTTTTGCTTCTGGAGATTGTAATAGTTGTTCAAAAATTATGAAAATTGGTAAGCTTATGTAATTTTGCTCGTAGAATCTAATGGTGATATTTTCAGGGGTGTATAAATGACCATTTTTGGGATATGGCCCAAAAATGAGCATTTTTGAGCAAAAATTTGAAGACGAATATCTCGGAAATCAAAAGAGATATCGACCTGCGGTTTTAAAATCTTAAATCTACATCCATCAAACTACTTAAATACAAATTTTCAGATTTTTTAATTTTTAAAAATTTCTACCCTTTTTTTAAATCACTCCACACTCATACCCAAAAATGGGTGTGCGTTACACCTTCAACGACCTCACCATTAAATTCCTCGTACTAGAAAACATAAGTATACCAATTTTCATCAAAATATTCCAACGGGTACATTTATTATTGAATATTCTTTAAAATCATCAAAATCTGAAAAAAACCCAAGGGGTACACCTTAGATTTTTTGCGATTTTTAGGCGTTTTCAGACTTTTCCTTCTGGAGACTGTAATAGTTGTTCAAAGATTATGAAAATTGGTATGCTTATGTAATTTTGCTCGTAGAATCTAATGGTGATATTTTCAGGGGTGTATAAATGACCATTTTTGAGATATGGCCCAAAAATGAGCATTTTTGAGCAAAATTTTGAAGACGAATATCTCGGAAACGAAAAGAGATATCGACCTGCGGTTTTAAAATTTGGAATATACATGTTAAGGAAAATGAATATGTAGCAAAATCTCAATTATTTTTTTTGAGTCGAAATTTGATAATTTGGTGTTTTTTTAGCTTTTTGGTTTTTGAGACAGGAATAAATTATTTTTAAGGATAAATTCTTGTAGCTATGTTTGATATTATAACACAAACATGTCAATTGCACTTGTACACTGTCATCTGTCATTCTGCATTTTCTTAATATAGTAGCGGTTTTCATGGTTATACAAGTGTTGTTGTTTTACTTTGATTCTTTATTCAAATAAATAATTGTTAAGGCCAACGCGCACTTCAGCGACCGAAGCGAAGCGCAGCGAAGAGAAGTTTTTTCATTCAATGTATTATTATGTGTATACGCGCACTTTGGATCAGCGAAGAGCAGAGCAACGAGGCGACTATTCACATAAGAATACATTGAAAGAAAAAACTTCTCTTCGCTTCGCTTCGCTCCGCGTCGCTCAAGTGCGTGGCGCCCTTTTTTGGTCCATCTTGAAGTGCGTTTACAATTATTGAACCAGCAAATTAGAAAAGAAATTATTACAGATTATGATACATTACAATATTGTTTATTAAGTGGTAACGTATAGCACGTTATACATACATAATGTTCTGTATATTCACCCCTACGTGTCCCCACCCGGTATATTAAACGATATGTTATATACTATTTAATTTTTTGATTTGTATTAAGTTGTATATAGTATATAGAGCATAATAGAACAATAAAAAAATAGGTGAAACTAATTATAAAAGAAAAATGGTTAAAATAATTATTAAATATGATATTAATTAAAATGGCGGGTCTTCCAAAAATGGTAAAAGTATATTAATTATTGTCTAACTTTAGAGGATTGTGAAAGTAAATTACAAATTATTTTTTGATTAATGTTAAAATTAATATGGTTTTAACAATCTTAGAAAGCTAATTCTTATTCTTTTAATTATCCCAGAAATTAATTCTACAACAAATTTTCCTTTATTTTTTAATTACATTTTCTTCAAAACGGCCAAACTTTTCTTCTCAAATTTAAAAGTTAGAATCGGAAATAAATCTCCGAATGATTCCTTCCAGTTTTCCAGACATTTACTCGATTGATTACCCCGTAAAATTTCCTCCAACTCTTTTGGGCGACTATATTTTATTATTGTGAAACTTTTATAGAGTTTGAATATAATTTTTGTGTCGCAGGCTGTTCAAAGTTAGGTAATAAATATCGAACATAAGTTATGGAAAATTGAATGTCTCGTTCATGTACGAGTTTTAGATGGAAAAACACGCAAGGAAATCACGCATGGTTTCCGGACCTGTCAGAAAAATCACGAAAATAATAGCTAGGGGTTGTTTTAATATAATTTTGATCTAAATTTGAAATTGTTACTATAATTCTGGATTAACGATAGCAAAAGATTTGAGCATATTTTTACGCTCCAAATTTTTTTACCAAATATGGTCTAATCCAAGTAACTACCTTTTTTGTAAACTGTATTGAATTCTTTTTCTATTGTTCTATTTATTTTTCCTTTTAAAACGTTACTAATATTGTTTTGAAATGATCAGTTGTTTGATATCTGTCAGTAACATACATTTGAATAACTGCGTTTTGTTCGTTTAAAGCGTAGGCTCCATAAAATATATAGAACAAGTATTATTATAAATCTATAGAAAATTTAATAATCTTTAATTTTTATAATAACATTAATCTCGAAAAATTAACATTTAAAGGTATTTTTCGAAGAAAAACTATTTTGAGCTTCTTGTAAAGTGCCATTTCCGGTTATCCGATTTTCACCAAAATCTAATGGGCTCTTTCCATTACAGAAAAAGTTTGAAATACAAGGTTTCAAAATTTTCTGAATGATAGTATTTGAGTTAGAGTGGGGAATCCACACACACATACACATATACATACAGACATTATTGTGTAATCTTAAAATTGGATTGTAGGGACCTTAAAACGTGGTCATTTACCAAAATCTCGATATGCGATTTTTAGCCCGATCCCTATACCTCCTTTACCAAGGGTAGCGGGAGGTAAAAATTATAATTCTTTCGTATTACTTTCCTTTACATCCATATGAAGAGACGATTAGATGTTGGTTATGATTGGTCAACCGGAAGTACCCTCATTTTAAGATTTTAACAGTTTTTCTTGAAAAAACACTGTTAAATATCATTTTCCCATATGTAATGTTATTATAACTATTAAAGAATATGTGATTGTCTATACGATTTGATTACATTTTATACTTCATATTCAATGGATATCGAGTTAAAAAATTATAAACAATAGTTATTTGTATCACTAGTCCAGAAACTGAATATTTGCGAGAACGAGTTTATTTTGACAAATACGAGATCTCGCAAAACAGTTTCTGGGCGTGTGATACACAAGATTTTTTGTGCCGACATCTCTATAAATTCGTCGAATATTTCTCAACACTTTATTCTATTACATAACTACATAACCTAAAAAAATGAACATATATTTTTAACGGTTTTGCATTGCAAGTTTAAATATAATTACTTACATTTGAGCTTAAAATGCGTAATTATTTTATATTTATTGAAAATATATCATACAAACATTTGTTATATATATATATATATATATATATATATATATATATATTTTATATACTTTTGCATATTTTCAATCACAGATAGCGGAAACTCAATTGTATCACGTGAAGTTAGTTGTAGTTACAAAACAAACGAAACAAATTAGTCCTAAAGTTAGGACTTATAATTAATCTATACGAGATGACAGCAATGGCAGCACATTATTATTTTTATGACAAAATTTAGTTATTTAAGTTACAACAATTAAAGATTTAGCTCTAAAATTTGTAAACATTTTGCTAATTCTTGTGTTGAAAGTAATCTTAAATTGACATATCACCAGAACAGTAATGCCAACTCCTTTTGCCGGCCTAGTTCAGCAACAGCGCATTTCTGGACGATTTTGAGTTCTGTAATACTAGTCAAAATGGACGGAGGTACGAAAAATAAATTTCATAATATACATGGGATTTTAATTTCATGCAATTTCCTGCTCTCTTGTTTATTTTACGGCGAAAAATGTAGAGTGCAAATTTGTTCAGAATTAATTGTTACATACAAAATTGTTTTTGCATATAGTCCTATAATTTATTCTCAAATTTAAAAAAATCTAAATTTTTGTTATTTCGCAGCAATTATTATTTCGAATTATAAATGGCACAACACGGTACGAATATGTCATCATCATTGCCGATATCTGCTGCGTGTAATGAGATACTAAAATATTTTTTAAAAACCCTTTATATTCTATTATTTATAAGTCAACAAAAATTAAAGATCAGAAATGCCGCTTGGTTGAAATCATAGTCAATAAAGTTTCATTTCTCAGCGTGATACTTGCGACATCTCTTGTTCGATAGAGCAAGATTCAGCCGGTTGAAACACGGACGGACAAGTGGCCTGTTTTATAGTAGAAAGTGCAGGAAAAGCAGCAGGAATAAAATTAGAGTAGATTCCTGCTAAAGATTATAGATTTTTTTTATAATAATTAATACTTACAATATACTTATTTTTTGTAAAATTTATACCTTATAGTTTCTATATAATTACAATAAATAAAATATTTGTTTGTATATTTATCATATACTACAATAAAAAAATATACACATATGTAATATTATTATAATAATACAATTCGTATAATAAAACAAATAAATTTACAATAAATATTTTTTTAATTATACAAAAATTCTCCATTTATTTTCCTTTTTTCCACGCCCTATTTTAAACATACTTTAAATTCCTCCTTTAAATTTAAATTTCGTTCACAGATGGCCTCAACTTTTCACTAAGTTATACATTCATGTTTTTCATATTCTCATACATAAAATAATTCATATGCATTTATAAAGTGCATATTTCACATACATCTTGCACGTGTATCAATAGAAATATTTGAAAAATTTTAGCCTAAGGCACGATTAATATTGCAGGTGTTCAGTAGAGTTTCACTTTTGAATAGAAATACAGACATACATAAAATCACGCATTTCCCACTTAGTGGGTTAGCACAAACCCGAAACAATAATAATAGCATCAACCACAAAAATAATCACTCTCTCTTTCAACAACATTCTTACTAACCTGACATCATACAACAAATATTCTTCACTCTTAACATATTAAAGTGACCGATTTACGGTAGCGAAATACCGCAACCGGACTACAATAATAGTTACGAAACAATCATCCTTCGCTATACATTCCTGTCTAAGCACACTTCTTTCGCCTCGGCCACATTCATATTCTCATTCATACACGCTCTTCTTCTCTTTCCACTCGGAAACTTTCTCTCTTTTAGCACCTTATCAATTACATCCATCCACTTACACACTGGACGGCCACGCAATCGAACACCCTCAATTTCACCAAGATATATACGCTTTACATTGACTCTTCATTCTCTCCACATGACCAAACCATCTCAACTGGCTCATTCCTACTCTCTTAACAACATTCTTCATACACCAAATTATTCCTCACGCGATCAAGTCTTACATATCCACATACACCACGTAAATACCTCAATTTTTATGCTTTCGCGTCCATGCCCAACATTCGCTTCTATACATCAAAGCAGGCACTAGCACTCCATTTAAACGAGCTTCTCTAGATACGTTTACGTTTCGAGCAAACGGACCCAGAGCACCCATTACCCCGCACTCACTCTCCTTTCAATTTCTCTATCAATTCAAATGGTGGAAAATAAAAATTTACATGCGGAAAATATAGGAAAACATGAAAAGATGTATGTATAAATTATTGATTTACATATTTCTTAAAAAAATAGTTTTGACAGATTATGCGATTTTATTGCTATCGTTGATTGAGAACGTTTATCAGGCGTCACCTCACGGGCACTCGAAACTGTTGTAGAAAAAACTTATAGGAAACCTATATTAACAATATTAATATAATATGGATTATTATCATACATAAAATATATTATAAAAAATAAATATTTTAATATTTTATTAATGTTGTATGCACATATATTTTAAAAAAGAATCAACTCTCCATATTAGTAATGAGTGCCCACGATATGACATCCTCTTTAAGTACAAATAAATATTACTAAAATTAATTGCGTAGGCTTCCACAGTCAGAGTCATGAGAAAAATTCGTTTTCCGGGAATGAACCACGCTAGAGGCCAAAAACTAAAATTTGTTATAAAAGATATTGGTACATCCAGAAATGGGTAATAACAATTGTTATTTATTAATTTATACACATAACTCAATAAATGTATTATGTCGGCTTATTACCTATTAATGGGTGTGGACATCTGCTTTTATTTGCAAATTATAATACTTAAGGTGTGTACCGTTAAATAGTTCTGATTATGGAAACAATAGGGGTTTCCAAGTTGTTTTTTCATTTTTTAATAAGTTATACATAAAAATATGAGAATCGAGCAAAGCGACGGCGCATGTGACGTCATCAACACCTAGAACATACATTCCTGGAGCTAAACATGGCGGTAGTGCGGCTTGCGCATTCGACCAGCTCTTAGCCAATAGCCTTTTCCAATGTCTATCACGTCACAAAAATGGTTGATACTGAATTTTAGGCGCTTGATCTAAAATTATAAAAGTTTCAATATATATCATCACTCTAATTTTGACAGTTTATTTCTTAAAATATAGTCTAATCTAATTCAAGTAACTACCTTTTTTTAAACCCCTCAACAGGATTAAATCCCAATTACAGAGTGGGTTCACATTCAACACATCCATGCCTTAGTGGGATTCGAACCCAGAGCCCCGAGGGCACTCATGACATGAGGCGTTGCTCTAACCATTGAGCCACCGGAAGTTTCAATATATATCATCACGGCTTATTACCCATTGCTGGGTGTGCCAATCTGCTTTGTACACAGATATCGGTAATAATGAAATATTTGCGTAGGCTTCCACAGTCTGAGTCATGAGAAATATTCGTTCTCCGGGAATGGACTGTGTCATATTTTGAGTCAGAGCTCAACGTTTCGCCCGCAGTCGTATGGGGCATCTTCAGGAGCAAGGGGGATAGTACTGTCTTAAACAAGGTTACCCGACGTGTCAACCACGCTAGAGGCCGAGTTTAAGCAACCTTGTAAACTGAATCTCCCCCTCTTGTTGCTTAAACTCGGCCTCTAGCGTGGTTGACACGTCGGGTAACCTTGTTTAAGACAGTACTATCCCCCTTGCTCCTGAAGATGCCCCATACGACTGTGGGCGAAACGTTGAGCTCTGACTCAAAATATGACACAGTCCATTCCCGGAAAACGAATATTTCTAATGAAATATTTTCACCGTGCGGGCGCTTACCAGGCGTCACCTCGCGGGCACTCATTGCTGGCGTGGGGAGTGCACCACAAGGATCAATTTTGTACCATCTAAAATTGGAAATATTTGGCGTCAATCAAACCCGGTTCCCCAGATTCGCGTCCTGACACTCTATTTTTATATTTTACTTAGCGAATATTTTATTAAATGATGATTACCAGGCGTCACCTGACGATATTTCAACTCTATCATACAGACATCAACACATGAAACATCCTGTAAGAAACCTTACAAACATTTTTCAAAAAAAATATCGTTTACTGAAACATCCTGTTAAATTTTACCTTAAACTGTACCTTAATCCACCTGTCCCTTCAAACATCCCTTCAAACTGCCTTTATAACCCAAACCTATATTTATACCACAGGTAAATTTCAAAATCTACGCTCTCGCTGAACGTAGAATATTCTCCCACCTTACTTCGATCGCCAGGTAACGGTAAGTACTCAGTTGATGACTGCCAACGTAGTGTTCGTGAGTCGAGGTGTGTTTGTGTAGTGAAAAGTGTTTAAAAAGGATTTAATCCCAGGAAGAAAAGGTACAGAATATGTTTAGCATAGTTTACAATAGTGGAAGAATGCTGGAGATGTAAATTTCGAAGAGATTTCAACGATGCGTTAGGAGTGATGAGTGAAAGAATTTTTTGGAAACAATTAAAAGAGGAATGATGGTTTATTTTGTTGTTTAAAGGTTTAAATAATGAAAATATTAATAAATGTATTGATAATTGTTGATTAAAAGGTATAAGTATAAAAATAAATGTGTAACTAAGGTTACATATGTTGTAACAACACGGTAACTGCTGCAAATCGAAAATATTTAAAAGTTTTGTTCCAGATCATTGAATAATACTTTATTTCCTTTTGTAATTACATTAATTTATTTATATTTACTGTACTACCTGTAATTTTACTGTAGTTATAAACATAACATATTTTTTTTACAATATTATTACCATTTGACGGGATTGACAATATTTAAAATATATAAAATCTTAATGTAAAACTGATATGTAAAAAATATTAAATTGTTTATATTTAAATTCATAAAAAAAATATTTAACAATGCTACTATTTACCTATAATTTATTGTTATTCATATTTTTAATATTTATTATTATTACATATATGTTTGTTTCTTAAATTTAAAAACGAAATTATTTATATATTTTTGACAGCCTACCAAATTTAACACAGGAGGTATCAGGGCCTTATGGTGGCATGTGGCAGACAGACGACTGCCTCACTTCACATAATTTAGGGGCGCATTTTTTAGTTCATTTTGTCAATATTTTGCGAATATTCTACTGGATAAAATGAAAAATCATTTTAAACTGATATAACAATTATTTTGTGTTATGTTGTGTTTTAGATATATGAAATTTTTTTTTTTTTACTATTTGCACCCCCTACTAAAACGCAGTAGCATCCTAAGGCGAGAGCGGTAAAAACCGCAGATTACGAAGTCAAATCACTACACTATATCTCTACTCTCCCCAAAGAATATGTACCTTTATTTACCTTTTGTTGTCGTTTTGCTTGAGAAGACCTCAGCATGTATCACGTGACCTGATATTACTTGATATTATGTTTTGCTCAGTCTTGGTAAGGGATATTGACCTCTTTTACACATCATTCAAGAAGTTAGAGAACTGTATATAAACAGATATGAACAATAGAAGAAACGAAATATATTTGTTGTGTTTTGGTATTCGTAACTCGAAGACTATTGGCGGGAGGTTAAAATTGTTATCAGGAAGCGATTCCTTGGACGATTTTACATAAGAATTATTATTTTTAAATTATTTGAAAAGGCGGTACAATATTTATAAATAAATATTTGAAAAATGAAAAATAAAAAATCTGATGTGACTTTTATTAATTTACTTATGCTGGAAGCTGTATTAAGTTGCATTCCATGTAACTATGGTTCTATTTACAATTTTCTTTTTAAAACGTTACTATTATTAATTTGAAATGATTAGTTCTTTGACAGTGACATTTATCTGTCAGTTACATACATTTGAGATATGAACTGTGTAACCAAGAAGTTGTGCTTGTTTAAGACATATGCTCCGGGATTTAAATTAAATATAATTTTATAAATTTATTCATAAAATATATAGAAAAAGTGTTAGTACAAACCTGTAGAAAATTTATTAATCTTTAATTTTTATAATAACATAAATCTAGAAAAAATAACATTTAAAGGAATTTTTCGAAGAAAACTATTTTGAGCTTCAAGTAAAGTTCCATTTCCGATTGTCCGATTTACACCAATATATAGGTAACGGGTTCTTTCCATATTAGAACAAGGTCGAAATACAATGTTTCAAAATTTTCACATACACACATACATACCTACATTATTTTTCATATTTATGTATATTAATTTAAATAGTTTCCGTTCTGTTCTTTTAATTTTCATCTTTATGTACATTAATTTAAATAGTTTCTGATTCAAATTTTAACTGATTATTAAGGAGACTATATACTTTTATATCCAGTAAAAAAATTGGGGTGACAAGCCGTAGGGCAAGAGTAGTACATTATTTTTTCATATTTATATATATTAATTTAAATAGTTTCTGTTCTATTCTTTTATTTTTCATATATATATATATATATATATACATATGAAAAATAAAAGAATAGAACAGAAACTATTTAAATTAATATATATATATATATATATATATATATATATATATATATATATATATATATATATATATATATATATATATATACTTTACAAACTAATTATGCGAAAAGTAATAGTAATAGTTATTATTACTGATAACATTAAATAATGTTCTATACCTAATAAATACAAGTATAAGTACTTTACAAACACAAATATAAATAAATATGATGTAATTTGTATATTTATATATTTTTATATTACTTTGCAATATTATAAAAATATAAATATTAATAAAGAACAATAATAACAATAGCTGGTATTCGGTAGCAATAATAACTGATTATAGAAAATTAGCGAGTAGATGACTAGCATTGTTTTTCACTGTTAATCGTTTATATATTTATTTATTTTGAAGTCAATGTAGTTTGATATAGCTTTTGCAAAAACTTACAGCTTATTTTGTAATGTATGATTTGAAATATACGAGGCTAAACTCATAATAAATTGTCCGGTTTATGTTTTCAAGAAATTATAAAATCTATACAAATTGTTACAAATTTCTTTAAAATTTTTCCGGCTACTTTAATTATAGACTTTAATTTTGAGCCAAGAAAAAGAAATTTCATAAAACTCTAGTGTGGATCCTCCACTCTAACTCGAATACTATCATTCAGAAAATTGTTAAACCTTGTATTTCGAACTTTTTCTGTAATGGAAAGAGCCCATTAAATCTTTTTGTGAAAATCGGATAACCGGAAATAGCACTTTACTAGAAGCTCAAAATAGTTTTTCTTCGAAAAATATCTTTAAATGTTATTTTTTCGAGATTAATGTTATTATAAAAATTAAAGATTATTAAATTTTCTATAGATTTGCATTAATACTTTTTCTATATATTTTATGGGTAGATTTATAAAATTATCTATAATTTAAATCCCAGAGCTTACGCTTTAAACAAACAAAACGCAGTTATTCAAATGTATGTAACTGACAGATAAATGCCACTATTAAAAAACTAATCATTTCAAAATAATATTAATAACGTTTTAAAAAGAAAAAAGTAAATGGAACAATAGGAAAGGAATTCAAAACAGTCTCCAGCATAAGTAAATATGTAGGTATGTATTTAGATTAATAAAAATTATCGATTCACAAAAATGTTTAAGCTATAATCCTCATTTTTGGATTAGTGAATTCTATTCTATCCCGGTATTTAAAATTTAATCTTCATTTTATTATAGCTCCGGTGGCTCAATGGTTAGAGCAACGCCTCATGTCATGAGTGCCCTCGGGGCTCTGGGTTCGAATCCCACTAAGACATGGATGTGTGTGAATGTAAACCCACTCTGTAATTGGGATTTAATCCTGTTGAGGGGTTTAAAAAAATAGTTACTAGAGATAAAGAAATGCATATAACATAATTTGATGCAAAAATTCTCAAATCAAGCTACTTCAAGGCAAGAAATTCAAATGTTTGTAATTGACAAAAATATTTGTACATCATTATGAAGATTATGAAAATAAAAAACGTAAAAGAATATACGTAAAAAAGAATGTAAGAGGAATTTGCGAAAAATTTACGAATATAAAGAAAAAGAAAAGGAAAGTAGAAAAAGAAAATTTCAGGATATTGAATATAAAGAAAATGTATGTATTGTACATAATTTATATTAAAATATCCCATAGATTTTGCAAATATATATGAGAATTATTTTGTAGTGAGACATGAATATATGTATTTAAAAATATTTTTCGTTTTATGCGTACAACCAGGTAAAATATCTGGCGAGAGGTTATGTGCTGGCCACATCAGATTTTTTGACTTATGAAGGCCCAAAGTCAACCTATTTTTCTGTGCGTTCTCATCGTATAAGAATGTGACATTGTGATGATACCACACGTTGGCTGCGTTGCAATTCAGTCAGTTTGAGGTCACCTGAAAGCCCCAAGCGTCCAGGGGCGTGCGGAAGGGGGGCACTGGCCAGGTGACGCGAAGATATGAGGCACGCCTATGTGCGAATTTCAAAAGATATGTTTATGTCTACGCGGTGTATGTTGGTTATATAAATTGTTGTTTATTTATAGATTGTTTTTATAATATTTATCTATCTATAATTCATCTTCACAGATCTGTCTTAACACCCTGTATATCATATAATTCATTTTAAATTTTGCTTCGTATATATTCATCACAAAAATATAATTATGTACTCAACGATATGTTCATTTTTTTAAGATAGTCACCATGGTAACAATACTAACAATACTTATTAAGAAATAAAGAATTATTTATTTTGTATTGTTTAACAAATTTAAAAGTAAAATTAAACTGTTAATATTTTCATAGCTGTGTCTCATCTATCATGTTGCAAAACGATTTGCAATAAGCAATTAAAAAACGTTTATTTTTACCCACATCATTACAACAAATTATGGTTAAAGTATGGTTCTTCAATATATTATAAACATTTTTAACAAACAAATTATAACAAATGGTGAGAAGTTTCTATAAATTTCTTTCGTCTAGTTTAAAATATAGATTTTCAACTTACAAAAATGTTATGCAAGTATTAATATTGGGTTACAGGGCCTTTATTAGTAATACTAGCTTTAATTCTATTAGGCATTGGATCCCTAAGTCCTGCATATTTTCCTGTGAGTACTGTCCCATATGTCTTGCAAGGTACATTTTAATATACACATAAACACACAGACATCATCGTGAAAATGTTAAAATTGGATTCTAGGGACCTCAAAACGTGCTCATTTACCAAAATCTCGATATGCAATTTTTAGCACGATCCCTATAACTCCCTTACCAAGGGTAGCGGGAGGTAAAAATGTGCTTTGATGATTGAATGTGTTTAGGGATTCATATCCCTAAAATTAGGGGTGGAACAATTTTTTGGACATCATATTTAGATTCCGGAGACATTTTCACATAAGTATGATAAGTTTTAAATTTTTTTGACCACTAATACAATAAATATAATAAAAAATTAAAATTACGTAAAATTACAAGAAAATTATTTCGTCCCTTATTTTGTTTAAACCTTAATTAATCAAAAATTAAGCAATATATTTAAAATCTGTTTTCACTATTGAATTCAGCATACTTTAGTATAGTAATTTTCATTAATTTATCTTAATTCATACAG
>OY720462.1:1322500-1342500 GCA_963082715.1 Harpalus rubripes
TTCAACTGTGTAACAAAATTATTTATGATGCTGTGATGCACTCCCAACTTATTTCCAATACATCTAGTACTACAGAAGGGGACTACACTTATTCCTAACACTCTTTCCAGTAACGCACGTTTTCCTGCTCGTCCTATATTCTGATTACGCTGCTCACGTGTATTTTTTGAAGACACATTAGCAGTCGTCAAATTTTGTCACGAATTTAGTAATTGTGAAATCACGCTCGTCATTAGTATAAATATTAATTTTCTAATAATTTCAGACAATATAATAGAGATAAATTCAAATTATCAGAAACGTCAAATAAGTTAACTCACTTTGGACAGATAAAACGTAAAGCATTTATTTATTTTTTGTTCAATTCCATGGCTGTCGATATTTTCAACGTAATTTTGGATATTTTCATATTTCATTTCTGTCGTTACAATGCTTGGAAAGGTAATTCTGGTTATTGATTTAGATGCAGAATTTTATGCTCTAAAACTTTTATTTGGCGCATTTTTGCTTAAAATAATTAGGCGAGCAGGAAATTGTAAAAAACTGATTTCCCATGTTAATCTCCTATGTACACTTTTAAGACAGCAACACGGCATATATATATATATATATATATATATATATATATATATATATATATATATATATATATATATATATATATATATATATATATATATATATACCTATACATAGTTAAATATAAATATATTATGTATTGTATGACAAAGTTTATCAGGCACACACACACACACACACACAGCTATAGTAAAGAAAACACCACAAACATAATTTTTAAACATTCAAAACACCTAGTAGTATAATTTTTTGTTGTTTGGTGGCAGCACCAACCTGTTGCAATCCGCAATTTTTATAAATTCAAAAAATAATATATTAATAAAATCGTGAATTCTCAACGCGCGTTAGCATTTGTATGTAACAGACTTGCACAAACCAAAATTCTATTCTTAGATTGTTACATTGTTGACTTGTGTTTGAAATTGAAATATATAGATCTACTTGTTATAGCGTAGAAAATATATTTAATTAATATGTACAAAAATTACTACGCAAAGCAACCAGATTTTGCACTATTTTCTAATATTTTTAAACATGAAATAAATATGTAATTAATTCAGATATGATCACAAGATGGTACTAGGTGTTTCGATTTTGTTTTATATAGAAGTTAATTGAATTATTAATTCAAAAAAATACGAAATGGGGACACTGGTTGTTTTGACATTAAACCACATTGATTCGTAATTATTTTGCGATAATAATATTCATTTCATTTCATTTTAAACATATATTTTTATCTTTCGCTAATTTTGATAAGGGAGGTAAGTATAGGAATCGTGCTAAAAATCATTTTCACGATGATGTCTGTGTGTATGTACGCTTTAACCCTAATACTATCATTCGGAAAATTTTGAAACCATTCATTTATATCTTATTCTAATATGGAAAGAAGCCATTAGATTTTGGTGTAAATCAGATAACTGGAAATGACACTTTACTTGAAGCTCAAAATAGTTTTTCTTCGAAAAATACCTTTAAATGTTTTTTTTTCGATATTAATGTTATTATAAAAATTAAAGATTATTAAATTTTCTACAAGTTTGCATTAATACTTTTTCTTTTTATGGATAAATTTATAAAATTATCTATAATTTAAATCCCGGAACCTTCGCTTTAAACCAGTGGTTCTTAAACTTTTTCCTTGGCGACCACTTCAACTCAACAAATTTTAGCGACCCGACAAAATATTGTTACTTTAAAATTTTTATATGGAGTCTCGTGAGTGTTAGGTCGCGAATCTGGGGAACCGGGTTCGATCCCAACCGACGCCAAATATTTCCAACTTTAAATGGCACAGAATTAACTCCTGTGGTGCATTCTCCACGCCAGCAATGAGTGTGTACAAAGCAGATTGGCACACCTAGCAATGGGTAATAAGCCGTGATGATATATTTATTTTGATTTAAAAAATTTATTGTTACAAACCTGTATTAATTTAATAATTATAAGATAAATATACTTATAGATGCCAAGATATTAGGTACGTTCTATCGGTGTCCGAACTCTTCCTACTTCTTCTAGCAGAACCTCAATGATCGTTCTTTTGCGTCAAAAAAGTCTGAATATTCCTACGAATCATTCCAACTTCAGAGCTGGAAGTGCTGGTAGGAAGTTATATAGAGTTTAGATAAATTTAAAATTTTACTAGCCGACTGTCGCGCGTACCTTTTTGTTATATTTGTGAATGTTCAGATTAGACTGTGCTCAACAAAAATGCCCCCTTTAGGTTTTTATTATTTAATATATTTTTATATAATTATAATCTCTGCAATATTTGTATAACAACATTTTGAAGATCCAAAATAAACATATAAAGTTATCTTTAGTTGTTAACTAACAATAACACATAAACACTGTCACTGTTCTATCGTATTTATTTGTTACTTGACAGTTATTTGCTACTGAGCGTTCTATTGCTTTAAGAATATTCTTATTCTAGTAGGAATATTTCTGACACCGATAGAACGTACCTTATTTATTTGTATAATTTATGTCAAATAATGTAACAAATAGAAAAATATTATTTTAACCCTTAAACGCACCTCCTTCGTCACTGTCAAAAAATAAATCATTTCAAATTAATAATAGCAACGTTTTAAAAATAAAATAGTAAATAGAACAAGTTATATGAAAAAGAACTTAATACAGTTCAATTAAAATTAAATAGCGGGAGGTATTTTGTTGGCCACATCAGTTTTTTGTTCGCGTATCTTTCTTCCTGTTAATTCTAAAACTAATAATAATAATAATAATAGTAATAGCAATAGATAATCTATGGAGGATTTCAGATGTTTCTGTTGTAATTTATGTCTTTGCCTCCTAAGATTAATCAGCGAACATTGTTACTAAAGCCGTGTTCCTTCGGGTTGTGATTAGGATTTGGGGAATCCTGATTAATTTAATCGTGATCCTTTTGAAAAAGGATTTAAAAATTGTAGCAAAAAAACAACACAATCTAGTGTCAAATGTCAATGTCATATGCAGACTAATGCAAACTATCCTACTATTTTATAAATAATCAACAGTCTAGTGTTATAGTCAGAATTAAAAATGGATTATATTGAAGTAAAAAATAATGTTCTTGGTAAGGAATATGAAGTATGTTTATTTCAAACAAATCTTTATGTGGCTCATTACACGCTTTTGTAGAAAAATCTTATTTCCCTTGATGCCACAAACCCCACATTCGTAAATTTCTACGCTCGGAATAGTATATTTTCAATTTGTTCTGAACTGAATCCATGCGAATCACTCAAAAAAGTTGATTCTGAAGGGAAGGGGGAAGGTTGTCTAGTGATCACAAAATAAGAAGGTGGGGATAACGAATAGGAAACGTAAAAACATTATTCTTCTTATTCATGATCACTTTTATCAATTAGATTACGAATCACAGCCCGAAGGAACACGGCTTATATTGCAAAATGTTAGTGCGAGCGTACATCTGCTAACAAACGTTCGCAAACATCGTTCGCGAACTTAGGAATATATTAAAGCAACTGGTACCAGCTTCCAATTAATAGACAAGGTACTTTTTATATGTTTATAAAACTCACAATCTCTCTTATATAACTATGTAAATAACTATCTTTTTAATCTTTTTGTCACAGTTCTTATTTTCGAAGAAAAGAACAAAATTGTCACACACAAAATGAGGAATTAGAGCAGAAACTTTACATCATTTTATCTTAGCATCAAGAGAAAGGAAAATTACATTACCCGTCTTAAATAACTTTTCAGTATGTTGTAGACTGGTGTTTAAATCGGTATTAGTATCTTCAAACGCCGGCGTAACGGGGGGGGGGGGGCTTTTGGGGTCTATAGCCCCCGGCGGTAGATACGTAAAGGGCGGTACATCGAGCAGAGCACGTTCTTAAATTTTTTTAAATATAAATTTAATTAAAGCAATTTTAAGAGCCAGGGGAAAAAGGATGAATGTCCATTTTCTGGCAAAATGAGATGATTGGTACTTATAGATTGAAGGTGGGCGCTTTTAAATGGTATGTGTAAAGGAGGCAAAGAGATAACACTCCTAAGATACAGGCCTCAGAAATTGTAAGACAAGATCTAAAAAGGATGACGGTACAAGCGTCAGAGTATAGAAAAATGAATGTTCGACAGCGATATGCGCAAATATAACTTGGTCAGCCGATTTCTGTTCAGTACTCGTACTGAATAAAAATTTGTTAAGCTAAGAGCGGTGTCAGTGGTTATCTAATGAGATTCCGTAACTCAATAGTTAATTTTTAGCAACTGGTTAAAAATTTAACCAATTAAGTACCTATGTTGACTTAATATAACAAACAATTGGATACAATTTTTAACCAATCGCTAAAAATTAACCACTGAATTACACAATTAAGGGACCTATTCTGTAACTCAGTGGTTAATTTTTAACCATTGGTTAATTATTTAACCAATCAAGTATTAAAAATTAATAATAAATGGAGTCTAAGGTTAAATTTAACTAAAACTATTATGATTACCCCTTAACCTTAACATTAATTTTAACAAAAACTAAGAGTTGTTAGGACCTCTGGCATGGTTGACATGTTGAGTAATCTTGACTACTCTGTTTAACTTTCACTTATTGTACCTACTACTGATGATGAGAACTTAGTTCTCGAAATACATTTTTAGTTTTTGTTAAAATTAATTTTAAGGTTAAGGGGTAATCATAATAGTTTTAGTCAATCAAGTATGTTGACATGTAACAAAAAGAGGGATTTTTAGTTGTCAAAACAATATCTATTGGATAAATATTGTAACCAGTGGTTAAAAATTAACAACCGAGTTACAGAATAGAGCCCTAATAAAACCACCAAACGACGCAAAAAGTTTGGACGAGTGACCGATGTATAGGGAAAAAGCTCCGACTGCAAAGTCGTAAAACTGGTGAAGATTTTTCCTGTGAACATTTGAAATGTTCTATTAACCAACGTTTCAGAACCAATTCGAAAATAACTTGTCACTGAATTTCAAAAATATGGGAGTTCATGGACTTTCATAATTTCTACCTATAGTCTATTCCACGAGACCTTTTATTAAACCAGGACTTCGAACCGGAGCTGAACCGAAAACCGTAAATCGGCAAAAATAACGGAGAAATTCTGTTAGGTCCCACATAAGTTGAAACTTGGCCCATCTGTGGGTATAATAATTTTAAGAAATGACCAATCTGAGTTTCGAAATAGGATTAATACACTTTGTCATTCCAAAAACATTAGATGGGGTTTCAAACTCTAAAATTCGCATAATAAAAAAACAAAATTTTTAACATTTATCTTTTTTCTCCTGGCTCTTGTCAGTGATGTTGGAATAACGATTGTTTCTTTGTTGAGAATGCTGGTTTTTAAAAGTTAGCCCCGGGCGGCAAAATGTCTTAAGTCGGCACTGTTCGAACGTACGTGAGTTAGTAATGTTTTCCATTATTCTTGTCACATTAATATAGGCCGGAAATGCCGTATAATTCTTCCTGTTTACTTCTTGCATTTAGGCGCATTTCCTCTTATTATTTATTCAAATCATCTTTCGATATTTTATAAAAGAATAGTCGTTGCAGTGAATGATCAACAAAATTACTACATTTATAATTTAATAACAGACTATGTTTCCCAATAAAGGACCTTGTATTACCGTTAAAAATCCTGCTATTATATTCTTTAATCCTACAAGAATCCTTGAAGATTAACATAAGTTTTTGAACTGTTCTGTCAACATAAAAATGAAAGTATATCAGCCACAATATATTTATCAGATCATTCTTTGAACAGAGCAGCCATATTAAAAGAAAATGTCAACCGAGTGTGACAAAATTATATTTATAACTTTATTAAACGTTATAAAAACTTCATAACAGTATATAATTCAAGTTTAATGTACGTAAAACAAATACAACAGTTAGTCCACATTTAATGCTATCAGAATTAATAGAGGAAACTTATTGTATTTCGTGTAACAAGAGTTTTGTAATTTGTAACCACAATTAATTATAACAATTACGAGCAAAAACAACAATTTCACAGAGGAAGAAACAGCTGAACTGTAGAAGATTTTCTAGGAAGACTTTCATTTGTTATTAAACTATGAATTTGTATTTATTTAAAACAAAACTATTATACTTATTATAAAATTATAGCGTATATTTTACCATTTTTACATAACTACCGTATGGTCCTAAAGTTTTGAGAAATTTTTTAGGTGTTTTGCATTTAGCTAGAAACAAAATATCAACAATTAATTTGTTTTCATTTTGACAGTTTAGTTTTTTCGATTTGATGCAACAAAATGTCATATAAGCTAGATATTCGTAATAGCTATTAACATACCTAGGAATGTTATGTATATCATAACTGCCACAGATGTCATTTTGAAATCCGAGCTCGTAGAGCGAGGATTTTAAGACATCTAAGGCTTGTTATGATTCATAACATCCGTGGTTTGTTCAATAGTTTATCGGTTTCAGAAAATGAAGACTTTTATTAAATATTATTTTTTGAAATTCTCTCATTAATGCTACTCTAAGAATGCTATGGTTAACAGAACAATTTTTTTTACATTTATCAATATGACAAATATTTAAATTATGTGCTTTATTCCTCATGTTTATTATTTTTGAATAAAGTAAACCGTATTTAGAACGAAACGTTAACATTATCTGTATATATTAATGAAGAGCATTATACTTTCATTTTATTTTATTTTGATTTTGTAGACCGTTGTTGACAAGTCAGTATGGTAATAATATTACCATACAGATACAGTTATTACTTAGTTACCAGCCTACTTTTATACATGTAAACAATGGATTAATATCCTGAAACCGGTAAAGGAATTTACAATCTTGTTGGGCGAATGCCTAAGTGTGATATTGTTGCAGTTTATCGCGAGCACTATATCTCTGTGGCAACAATTTATCGGACAATAAAAAATTGTGAAGAAGGTATACCCTGTGTTGCCCAAAAGTGGTCGACCAAAAATTTTGAGCCACATGAGAGAACAAAGATTAATTGCAGCCGTTAAAGACAAAGTTAGAGTGTCACAACGAACTGTAGCCAGAAAATTCGATGTTTCGAAGACCACTATTTTTAGAACACTTTTTCGAAATGATGTGGTGTTTCGAAAAAGAAGTAAGGCACCAAAATATATCGTGGCCCAATTAGAAAGAATCCCTAGATGTTGTCGTGCGTTAAGGCGCATTCACTTTCTCAATAAACTTATTGTAATGCATTTTGACAATTCAGTTTTTTCGATTTGATGCAGAAAAATGTCATATAAGCTAGATATTCGTAAAGGAATTTACAATCTTGTTGGGCGAATGCCTAAGTGTGATATTGTTGCAGTTTATCGCGAGCACTATATCTCTGTGGCAACAATTTATCGGACAATAAAACATTGTGATGAAGGTATACCCTGTGTTGCCCAAAAGTGGTCGACCAAAAATTTTGAGCCACATGAGAGAACAAAGATTAATTGCAGCCGTTAAAAACAAAGTTGGAGTGTCACAACGAACTGTAGCTAGAAGATTCGATGTTTCGAATACCACTGTTTTTAGAACACTTTCTCGAAATGATGTGGTGTTTCGAAAAAGAAAAAAGGCACTAAACTATACCGTGGCCCAATTAGAAAAAATCCCTAGATGTTGTCGTGCGTTAAGGCGCATTCATTTTTTCAATAAACTTATTGTAATGGATGACGAGAAATGTTTTACTCTGTCCCATTCAGAGATGAAAGAAAACGATGGTTTTTATACTAATGACATGGAAAACACACCAGACAATGTCAAGTTCAAAGGAAAATCTAAATTTGAGGATAAAATTTTAGTATGGAGTGCCATTTCTGAAGCCGGATATATCTCGCAGCCGTACATTAGTCGTGTTCTAGGAGAAGCCTTAACTGTACAACTTTATATTTAAAGATGCCTCTCTGAATTGCTTCAATTTTAAATATACATCACGCCAATGATGATATAATGTTTTGGCCTGATCTAGCTTCATGCCAATTTTGTTGGGCTAGATTAGATTATTTAATAGATGTGGTTTCTATTGAAAACATTTCCCTATATTTGATTTGAAAAGAAACTGACCCTTATGTATTCCGTTACAGAAGGTTAGAATTGTACTCAATACCAGGAGGCATTTAAAATGACCTTAGCAACAGGATTCAGGGATGTATTTAAAAAATTTAATACCGCAAATTATAGTTCGTTCGTCTCAGATGTAAGCAACCCTCGAGTCGGAATTACTGTTAGAGGAAATTAAAAATAATCCTATTTCATAGAATTGCCAAACTAAATAGTTTAAAGATCAAAACATTTTGTTATAATCAACATAAAACGAAAAATGTTCAAAATATTTTAAACGCACCCCTGTTTTGATATTCAGTTACCCTAGTCGGCCATCTATTTTTAGACAGACATAGTAATGTATTTCTGTGCTTTCCTTGTCCAGTATTTAAATGGGTTCGTGCAAAACTTTCATAACTGAATATTTCGTACAATTCTATTCTTTTGTAGAGTTTCAAAAGAAACCACATCTATAAAATAATTTAAACGTCAACTTTCATTCGCTAGTCATACCATATATATCTTTAATATTTGGACGACGCTCATATAAGAGCTACGAGATTGGTTAAATGAGCAAACAATTCTATTTTATTAGATTAATATAATGAACATGCAAGTGAATATAGTAGATTTAATGCCTTTTTTGGCAGAGCTCTAATTATAAACAATACATAAAAATCGTAGGAATGTAATAAAGAAAAAAAAATATTGGAATCTTAACAGGTAATTCAAACATATTTACAAATTTACAAGAGGAAGTAAACCAACTTTAAGGCCATGTAATGAATATTTATTCTTAAAGTTCTAGTTTAATTTAAGGTCAAATTTAACGACAAACACGGATACCAACTACGTGTATTGTTTGAGTAAAAATGATGTCAGAAGTGTACAATAACTTTTAAAATATCGCCTCTGGCTTCTGTTCAAATAAACTGTTTTCTCTACTCATTTTCAAGTAAATTACGTTTTCATGGAATTGTTTACAATATACAATGTTTTTGTTCGAACGCCTCGTTATGTCATTAATATTGTTGGAAGAATGTTAACAATAAAATGTCATATTGTTTGAAATTGTACATGAAATTGTAACAGAATAAATTTCTAATAAAGTGGATCAGAAATTGTAAATATTTATAAATAATAGACATATGGTGACCTACTAGAAATTTTGGAACGTTAAATAAATTAAAATTGTTTGTTTAATAGAAATGGATTAGAAATTATTGTTTTACTAGAAAGTTTGCATATAAAAAGAGAAGAATATAATCAATTATTTATTGTTAACAACTATGGAAATTACCATTTGTAATAGTGTAGTAAAAAATATGAGCCCCCACTGCAATCTACAGACAAAAATCAATACTACATACCTGGAAATTTTTATAAAATATTAATAATTATTTTTATGTTTCATAACACATTCAGATAGATTAAATATATTGTAGTTTAAAGTATTTTTTGGATATTTAATTTTGTTAATGAGCAAAACCAATAAATCGATAGATTTTGCATTGGATGATCAAAAATCAATACATGTTCTGGCATCTGTATGGAATATCCTGAACTAATATGTTTATAATAAATTATTTAAACAAATAATTTTCACTTATAAAATTATTTTTTAAATATGTTTTTCAATTTTATGCTTTAAAAATGAATAACAAATAATCTAATCTAGCGTGTACCCTCTGATTTTGTAATATTTAATTCTACATTGTTAAACATGAACACCACCAACATTTTAATAAAAAATTACAGAATTTCAAAGAAAGTTTCCCACAAAGCCCCAATATTTTTAAATTCTGAGCCTTTTTCTTAAAATAAATATTTTTGAAAAGTCTCTAGTTTAGCCGGAAAATGAAAATTTTGCAAATTTTAATAAAATATAAGACCCTCACTGCAATCTACAGACAAAAATCAATACTACATACCTGAAAATTTTTATAACACATTAATAATCATTTTTATGTTTCATAACACATTCCGATAGATTAAATATATTGTAGTTTAAAGTATTTTTTGGATATTTAATTTTGTTATTGAGCAAAACCAATAATTCGATAGATTTTACATTGGATGATCAAAAATCAATACATGTTCTGGCATCTGTATGGAATATCCTGAACTAATATGTTTATAATAAATTATTTAAACAAATGATTTTTACTTATAAAATTATGTTTTAAATATGTTTTTCAATTTTATGCTTTAAAAATGAATAATAACTAATATTTTGTAAATTGTTAATAACAATATTTATAACCTCAAATATCAAATAACAGCTGACAGCAATTGTTAAATAATTGTACCTACAATGATTAGAACAGAAAACAAAACAAATTTAGGCAATTTTTGCTTGATTTCAAGGTGGTATTTGATAAGAAAACATTTGTTTAAACAGCAGATATGCAAATAAGTTATATTTCAGGTGCTATAAACCGGTTTTCAAAATGTTATGGATAATAAAATAAACCAGTTTGTGTTTGGAGTACCTACTAAACTTGAAAAACTGGTTTGTGGAAGTAAACTCGTTATAAAAACAATATTTTATGTATTATAATAATAGGGTATGTATATTTGTAAATAAATAAATAAATTATATGGTATTGTTATTACTAAATATGCATTGTTTATAGAATTGCAAATCAGCTGATTACAAGATTCATCTAAATGCAAACATTACAACTGTTTGGAGTTATCCTGCGAAGAATATTGTTGTTTAAGGGATGAAATATCGTAGGACTAAACTTCAGGGGTTGTTTATAAGTTCTAGCTACTTAATTCAGTTTTGGATTACAGCCAAAATGCAGGCCAGTACAGATATCAAATAAATGAAATAATTCAGCAGTATTAAGATATTTTTCATGTTGTAGGTACTTGGGGACCGTACAAAACGACCTGCAGGTATCTCAAAAGTACTATGCGATGCAGAAAATTTTGCAAAAAGTTGCCAAATTGTATTCGAAGACTCTACTAAGCATAACAGAAGTTTCCCATATAGCCCCCTCAAAGAAATGACGTGAAAGAACAAAATATTGGGAAGGATTTCTTTAACAATAATTTTATTGTTAATTTAGGATTTTTTGTGCTAGAATTTAGTATCATTATAAACTGAATCTGCTGATGTATAATTGATTTACTTTTGATGAAAATTTTAATCAAGAAAAAATATAAGTATGTCAAATGAAATGTATAAGATTTTAACGATATATTATAACTATAGTTTATAAATTTGATACTTTTGTACTCAGAATTTCATGCTGAGTCTTTTGATATATAACATAACTTTTAATGAAAATTTATTGCAAAAAAATGGGAAGAAAACTGTAGGTGTTATGTCATTGTGATATAGGAATAATATTTTTTAATTTATTTCGTATTATATGTTTATTTCTGCAAACTACATTATAAGTACCATATTTACAATAAGTTATTGTTAACAATTATTGTTTATAATATTCATAAACAATTAAAAAGTTCTTTTTTGTACACTTTTGTAATGGATATAACCAAATATAGTATTTATTCATATAAAAATTGGATAATATGTGTAATATTTTATTTGTTAACCTCCTAGAATACATATAATAACAATAATTAATATAAAAATCATAATACATTGTCAAAATTTGAAGAAATAACAATGTTTTTTTTTGGTATTTAGGCGCCGGCGCTTCTCATATTTCACATACCACAAATAATTTGTTAATATAATACAAGACGTATTCAGGAATTTTTTTGCTAACCAATTCTCGAGTATATCTTCTCTGAAAATAAAGTTCAATCTTTTATTTTCTATTTTTTGTAAACTATTGTGTTATATTTGTTGATTTACATATAAACAATAGCCAAAAAAACTATTGAATGTTTTCTGAAAACAATTATTTTTAACTACGGTACTGGATTTGATGAAGGTCAGATGTTTGTTGAAAATAGGTGGAGACATCATGTGCAAGGGTGGTTGCAATTAGTACTAACGACAAAAAGCAACAAATTCATATTTTAAAACAATTAATACGAAATGGTTTATTTTAAAATATAGCTGTATCAAATAATAAAATCTGAAAAAAATAGTGTTGTTTGCATATTTCCCCAATGCTCAATCTAAGTATATTTGTTTATCGTTACTGTCATTTGACATTTAATATTATAATTATTGTTTATATTAATTAACAAGTAATTATTTGTTATTTTTTGAGGCTAAATGTAAATTAACTCATAAAAAATATTACTTAAAACTTATTATTTATAAATTGTTTATAGAATTATAGTTCATATTATTGCCGAAAGATGCCTCAACTGGTATTGATTTTTGCTAATCCAATGCAAAATCAATCGATTTTTTGGTTTTATTCAATAAAAAATTATATTGTCAAAAAATATTTTAAACTACAACATATTTAATCTGTCTGAATAGGTTATGAAACATAAAAATAATTATTAATATTTTATCAAAATTTTCAGGTATGTAGTATAAATATTTACCTGTAGATTGCAGTGGGGGTCTCATATTTCATTAAAATTTTGAACAAATTCATTTTACGGCTAAATTAGGCACTTTTCAAAAACATTTATTTGAAGAAAAAGATTTAGAATTTAAAATAAGTGAGGTATTATTTGAAACTTTTTTTGATATTCTATAATTTTTTGATCTGACATTCCGTTAATCAGTCAGCTGATTTTGTTGATATATATTAACAATAACAATACGTGGTGTAAAGAGTATAAAAAAGTAAAGACTCAATTTAAGGGCGAAAAGGGAATCTAAAAAAAAACAGAAGGGTTCATTTTGCAAAATTACAATTGTTTGATAAGCATATCTTTTAAATTAAACAATCTTTTAGTTAAATTTCCGTTTATATTTACAGGGCCGTTCTGTACGGGCGGGCAGATTGTGCCCCGTACAAAGGCCACACAATTCCTGAAATGATTTAGTTTTTTCAGTACAGACGCCTTCTTTAAGGGGCTTAATTTTCATATGCCCCCCAAATGCTCATATAAAGAATACTAGGTAAAAAATTATTGATAGGTCTGGTGTGGAATCAGTGTGACAACCAGCGATCGAAAAATCAATAATAACAATCATGCACAGTAGATGAACTTGAAATATTAAAGACAAGCATCGTTTGACGATACACAATCTAAAAATAAAATCGATTACGCGCGGCGCAGTAGATTAAACTAAAATTTTGAAGAATTTTTTCGGCTTACCGTTTTTGAGTTATGCGAGATACCTACAGACGTCACGATGGAATTAGTCAAAATGGATTCAGGGATGGTCAAAATGGATATTTCCGTTGAAATCTGAAAACTGTTTTTTCGCGATTGCAAATTTCCTTTACTTAGTACAGGGAAGTAAAAAATCAGAGTGCAGGACTCCATTAAGCTTGTTTTGATTACCGTAGTACCTCGTACTTCCTTTGCTATAAGTGAAACCTTCCTAAGTATGTAGACTGACTCACGTAGTCTAAGATAACTGAGTCTGCCAAATCTGGGTCAAAATTGAGAAAGCTACATTCTTTCTTCAATGAAATACATTACATGAATGGGTGCGATTCGACTATGTATAAATAAAAAAATACTATAGAGTTACTGTATTATTATTTAAAAACGTTATTTCATTTTGTACTAAAAGTTATCTAATATTGTATAAAGAATTGTTTTGGAGTAATTAATGTAAATAATATTATATGGGACTGCTTTCAGAAAACTAACATAGGGTAATGTTATACGCACAAAATTTGGCGATTATCCATCCAGATATTGGCCGTATTCACCGTTGCTTGACTTTATAGATCATATACAAATAAATATATCCAAAATATTAAAGTCATTGACAATAAAATATTTCCGTATATACCGTATATAAATAAATAAAAATATGAGCAATGTATTTATTTTCGACTTACTTTTCGATGTCTTGGATTCCTTACTATCCTCTTCGTAATATCCATGGTCCTGGAAGATCCTTTGAGTCTTTATAGTTCACATATACACTCACGAAAGTTTGTATATAGTTTATATAAAGTTCACATATAGTGTGTAGCCCTGTAACAATATAAAACAAATATACTTATATATTTATTATATTCACATCAAAAATAGTATATAAAGTTCACTATAATAGTTATTTATGTAACAAGTGTGTAAAGTAGTACTTTTTTGGTCGACGCAGCCGAATGCGGAAATTGTAGCACGAAACAAAAAATACCAATTTACACACGTGTTGCATACAAAATTTTTCCTACAACCGAAATGGTATTGATGTTTCTCCTAATACTGAGTGTACAGGCATCCAGCAGCTTCAAATACTGTTAGTACTCTTTCTCATAACACTGTACAAAATGTAACTTAAACACTTGGAAGAATCTCAGACAGACGATGATTAGTCTTTTATAATGTACAAATTGTACATTTAATTTTAATATTAAAAATTAGGTTAGGTTAGACTACATGTTAAAAAAATGTTAATGTTTTAAAAAATTGGATTAGTACTCAATCTGTTAAAAAAATATTAGATTTGTTTCATTTACAGTATATATTCATATTTCTTAATAAATTTTAATACTTTCATTATTATTTACTACCTAATTATATACTTGACAGGTAAATTAACCGAATTTTAATGTTGCCTAGCAACGCTTATTTACTTTTCAAGCACTAGTGCGTGAAAAGTACTGTTCACGCACTAGTGCTTGAAAAGTGACACTTTACACACTGTAATGAGTGCGTGAAAAGTACTTTTGACGCACGGTTGTAGGAAAACAATATTTCATGTAAATAAAATGTATATAACCACTAAAACACAACAAAAAGCATAGACTGTTGACCAATGTGTTATGCGTCATCTAATAAACTATTTTGTATAAGTTAAAACAATGTGCTCGTATAATTTATTATTTTAAAGCACGAATATTCAATTGTTGTATTGACATTCAAATATTCAAAAAGATCTAAGTGCCATAAATATGATGAAAGATTTATAAAAAAATTCTATAAGCAAATTTCAATGATTTGGAAATGGTACAATAAATAATTTCGAATTTCAAAGCACAAAAGTAGTTCCTGTGGTGCACTCTCTCCTCCACCAATGAGTGCCCGTGGGGTAACGCCTAGTAAATATAGAGCAGATTGGCACACCCAGCAATGAGTAATGGGCCGTGATGATTTAAATATTTTTTTTTATTTTATATAAGTATATAATTCCAAAATTTATAGTGGATCCACTGAACTGCAGGCTACATGGTTTAAAAGTCGAGCTAACTTCAATAGAAACATCCTCAAAAAGTTTTAAAAGACGGTCGTTCTGTTTTTCATAGTTTGTTCTATAAAATAAGGCTATCTAATACCATCTAAATTCATAAAGTTACAGAAATAATAGAAATAAATGTCTTTAGTCTCTGAGACCGAATGTGTGTGCTGGAGAGTTAATAAAATAAAAAGTAACAGCCATCGTTTTTATAATGTGATAAACATTTTGTTGATTTTGATCCCTATGAATTTAAATTTTTCAAATAAACTGTCCCTTATAAAATAGTATGTTCCCAGTGTTTGATAGTATGTCATCGCTCCATTGTAGTCGTATTTGAATTCCTTAGGATAGGCAATGTAGGAGTGACACTCCTAGCGTTTGAGTATTTACATCACGTCTTGGCAACGGTTCTGAAAACATTTTCTCACCAACTTTTAGTATTTGTATAATGCGAAAATTTTCTAATTTCTAAATTTTGTAGAACTTTCTATAATATTTAGTTATAAATATATCTAATGCATGGTTTACTACCCAATTCTGGGTATCAATCTACTCAGTACCGGCTTAAGACATTTTGTCGCCCGGGGCTAATTTTTAAAAACCGCCTTTCTCAATAAAGTAAAAATCGTTTTTCCGACATCAAACTGCCAAGAGCCAGGGGAAAAAATCTGCACATAATCTCTCGCCAGATATTTTACCTGGTTGTACGCATAAAACGAAAAATATTTTTAAATACAAATACATATATTCATGTCTCACTTCAAAATAATTATTTTAATATAAATTATGTACAGTGTGTTCAAAAAAATTCCTAACTCGGAGTAGGCTATGAACAAAAAAACGTATGTCAATTTAAAAATATTTAATTAAATGTCAATTTGACGTGAGATATTGTCAAAAATGTTATCTAAAGAAATCAAAGCTTTTCTTCTTGTATCTTCTTTTAGAAAAGGAAACAAATTAGAAAACGGCGGATGTCAGTATACTGTATCCTTCTTTATTGTCTTTTCTCCTTAAAATTACATTTCAAGATCAAGTTTGACAACTTGACTTTTGAATTGAATAATGATCAGACACACGTTTCTCTGTTCAAAGCCTACTCCGAGTTAGGAATTTTTTTGAACACACTGTACAATACATACATTTTCTTTATATTCAATATCCTGATTTTTTTTTCTACTTTCCTTTTCTTTTTCTTTTATTCGTCATTTTTTCGCAAATTCCTTTTACATTCTTTTTTACGTATATTCTTTTGCGTTGTTAACTTTTTATTTATTTTCATAATCTTCATAATGATGTATAAATATTTTTGACAGTGGCATACAAATATTTTTGACAGTGACATTTATGTGTGAATTACAAACATTTGAATTTCTTGCCTTGAAGTAGTTTGATCTGCGAATTTTTACATCAAATTATTTTATAAGCATTTCTTTATCTCTAAATCTATAGAAGATATAATAATGAATTTATATTTATCGAATAAAGAATTTAACGTTTTTTAATATACGTATTTACATAAATTTTCGATAAATAATATTTAGATGATTTTTTTCTTGTAACTACTAATTCCGATTATTTATTTCTCTTGCTAAGTTTCAAATTTTCTGTTCCAGACCTGCAAGATGTTTTCGACCGTCTGACGAATTTCCCCAGGTGCCATGACGTCATCTCTGGACTGGAACACCGGGGACCTGGTGTGGTTTGACCCAGGGGTCGGCCACTGGCTCCCTGGAGAAGTTCTCGAGTGCCATAGGACTGCTAATGTGGTCACTATACAAGCTCTTATTAACGGCAAGGTAGTGGTGAATATCTTTACTTTTACACACTTAAAAAATCTGATGTGGCCAGCACATTACCTTCCATCAGTTCTATTTTGTACAATTACCATACAGACAGTTTCTATATTTCCACTGCATTACCTTCCCTCAGTTCTATGTATTTTGTACAAATTCCATACAGAAAGTTTCTTAGAATTATTAGCTGTCTCCAGTGTTATTGCATAGCTGGCTGCTTTATGAAATTTATTTTTTTAATAATTTTTTAACTCAATATCCATTGAATATGAAGTATAATATGTAATCAAATCGTATAGAGAATAAAATAATCTTTAATATTTATAACATTAAATGTAAAAAATTGATATTTAACGTCGTTTTTTCAAGAAAAACTGTTAAAATCTTCAAATGAGGGCACTTCCGGTTGACCAATTATAACCAAAATCTAATCAGCTCTTCATATGGATGTAACGAAGAGGAGTACGAAAGAATTATAATTTTTAGAATTGTAGTGTAGGAGTTGTCATCGGAGAAAAAATCGTCACACACACACACGCACACACACACACACATATACACACACACACACACACACACACACACACACACACACACACACACACACACATACATACATACATACATACATACATACATACATACATACATACATACATACATACATACATACATACATACATACATACATACATACATACACACACACACATGCACACACATACACACATATACACGTACACACATACACACAGACATCATCGCAAAAATAGTAAGATCGTATTCTATAGGGACTCTAAAACATTCTTATTCATTAAAAACTCACCATCGAATTTTTTGACCAAAAACAATACCTTCCTGACCTTAAGGTATGACGGAAGGTAAAAATCTGATGTGGCCAACACAATACCTCCCGCCATTTAATTTTTATTAATTTAAATAATACCTAGATATTTACTTAAGCTGGAAACTGTATATAGCTATTGTTCTATTTATTATTTTCTTTTTAAAACGTTACTATTATTAATTTGAAATAATTAGTTTTTTGATAGTACCATATCTGTCAATTACATACATTTGAGATTTGAAACTGTGTAACCAAGAAGTTGAGATTTAAATGATAGATTATTTTATAAATTTATTTATAAAATATACAGAAAAAGTATGAACGCAAACCTGTGGAAATTTTAAAAATCTTTAATTTGTATAAATCACGAAAAAATAATATTTAAAAGTATTTTTCGAAGAAAAACTATTTAAGCTTCAAGTAAAGTGCCATTTCCTGTTATCTGATTTACACCAGAATCTAACAGCTCCTTTCCAAATTAGAATAAATAATAAATACAAGGTTTCAAAATCCACACACACATACACACAAAAATCATTGTGAAAATGTTAAAATTGGATTCTGGGGACCTTAAAACGTGGTCATTTACCAAAATCTCAACATGTGATTTTTATCACGATCCCTATACTTCCCTTACCAAGGGTAGCGGGTGGTAAAAGTTGGTAATAATCCACAAATATACCCAATAATGTGGGGAAAATATCAAAAGATCGCTTGTAGATGCTATCATCATCTATTCATTTGTTCTCGACATTCAATTGTTAAATTCACTTCTTTTGGTTACAGTGAGTGCTTCAGTGCTCCCGACGTCTGATGTGCCATTGTTTCGGAAAGAATAGGTTGTTTATCGTTTGTGTTTTGTTGTTGGTCAATGGTGTTTTATTTTGTTGGTCGTCATGGTGATTGGAAAATGTTGTTAAGGAAACGATTAGATGATTCCGCGTTACAGAAAGTGAAAATATAACTAATTTGAATGTTTGAGAGGAAAACTACTATTATTTAGTCATTAGGTAGTCGTAGTATGAAGACGAGAGTGGTAGAAAGAAAAGTGCATTGTTATATGATTGTTTGATTGTTGCAATCACAATTTAATTGTGGTATTCTGCACACTTGGTACTTTTTAATATCATTAATGCTATACTTTCAGCAATGGGTCATAAACCATCTTTTTTAACTTTCATATAACAATTATATAAATTATATCATCTTCAGGAATTTCTATTATAGAGAGAAGATGTTCAATAATAAATTAATTAAAATATTTTTACCTCTCGCTAAGAGAGGTATTGAATTCATGCTAAAAATCGCATATCCAGATTTTAGTGAATAAGCACGTTTTTGTGTGGGAGGATTTGACATGTGCTGCTCTCTGTCTTAAAAAATTTAAACTTTGAAGTGCTTTAATGTATAGTAAAATCAGGGGCGTCACTAGGTACTTTTAACAGGGAGGGCGCAACAGGGCGCACCTTTAAAACGAAATAATTTTTGACAGTCTGATTCAGCATTTAAATTTTTTCATGTTTAAAACATAAAAATATATCTTTTGGAAGATTTTCAGATGTAATGAAGCGAACACAAATACTTATCTGTTCTTCTGCAGTGATGTCCCGAGGATCATCTACTATTATTGCAAAATAATCACAATTATTAATTTCCGGAGTTATTTTGCGTATTATACATTTTGCATTACTCTCTATAACATGATTTTATGACGCAGTGAACAATAATGTGCATTTTGAGGTACATTGTAATTCTGGAGAAAAGGATCAAATTTTTTAATAACACACGACACGCATACTTCCGATATTAACCTGAATTAAAAAAGAATATTATTGAAATCTGAATTTTAAATTTTCTGAGAATAATAATTTTAAATCTACAATAGTTTTTGAAAGATTAATAAAATTACCGTTATTCATACTTGCATCTTCTTGTATTGTATACTTTGTAAATTATAATTAA